>JAFREQ010000224.1:0-112500 GCA_025331565.1 Holacanthus passer | reverse complement strand
CAGAGTTCGTCAATTTTAGCTAACGTCACATAACCAAATGACATATACCTAAAGAAACATTATCTGAAATGTCAGCAGTTCAATAACGTTTATCATGCAGACAAAACAATAACGTCACTGGACACTGCTTCGGGAGATAAGCATAAAGGCTTAACGTTACCTCCGAACATGAACTCCATGGACTGCGCTTGTTGGAATGATGACGCACTGCGCATGTGTAGACGACCAAAGCTGTGCTGTCTTGAGGTGACGTCTTGTCACTCAAAACAGTTTGTTAAATTAAAAAAAAACGGGTTCTCATCAGAACAAAGATATTATCCCACAGTAATCAGTAAGATGTTGATGGATCAGTGGACTTATAAAGGGATGATCTGTAGACCTATTTCCCCAGCTTGACAGAAAATACTGTTCTGTACTGCAAAATTACAGTTATCCATTGTTATCATTGACTAACTGCAATAATTGTGATTTTACATGCACAGGAGTAATATATAACAGTATGTTACTGTTATTATGAAATACAGTAAGATACTGTTGTAAATCCACTGTAAATTTACAGCAATTTGTTACAGTGTAGGTATATGGGGTAGGCTTTGAAATAAATATCCAATCACATGACACAGAGAGCTCTAGAGCATCATATTTAATGACATAAATTCAATTCACTGATCTTTGCAGGTAAAATTAGATTGTTGCAGTTGCAGGATTAATTACTGAAGCTTAGTTGTTTCTGAATGGAGGCTGTTAACTGTTCAGAGATCGTTTGTGTAAGACACCACAGAACCATGGTACTCTGCTGGAAATCAGTGGAATGCTCCCTTCGAGTTGTGAGTGGGTCATGACCAGTACAAGCACTGCTCCTTCAAGTTGAGAGAAGCCAGTTGAGGTGGCTGAGGTATCTGATGAGGAGGCCTCCTGAAACAATCTGTGTGCAGGTATTCTGAACACGGCCAGCTGGAAGGAGACTCTGTGGCAGACTAGAGATTACATCCCTCACATGGCCAAGAAACATGTCATGATACCACAGGAAGAGCTGAAGAATGTCACTATGAAGAAGGACATCTGAGCAACCATCTGCCACTGCAACTTGGATTAGCGTCAGAAAACGGATGGATGTCTTTTACTTTTTCAGTCATTTTCATGCCAGTCTTATCCGACTGTGACAAACCTATTTATGTAAAATATTCTGTATCTGCTCAAAATCTGATGTTGCATTGGTCCATGTTAGGGACGTTTGAACCCATTTTCAGGATTGAGACAGCTTTATATTTTCAACTTATTTGGTTAAAACTGCCGACCAGAGGCAGCGGCTCGTTACTGTTGGCTGCACCACTGAATTATTGTTCCTAGGAATTTGCTCAGATTTTCAAGCCGTATCTATTTGGCTTGCAAATACATCCTGGAAAACCAAAGCTCCCTCCATGATAATTCACCACCTCCAATCATCTACATGACAACTCTGGCTGAAGCACTAATGGTTATATAGGACTGATGGAGGCTGGCATATTGGTTACCACTAACAGCCCAATATAGCATGATGAATTGGGTGAATTGAGAAGGCAAGCCAATTAGATATTCATGCTCAGACAAAATGGATGTGCTCCCTTGTTATGAGACAACAGGAGTGTGTGTGTGTGTGTGTGTGTGTGTGTGTGTGTGTGTGTGTGTGTGTGTGTGTGTGTGTGTGTGTGTGTGTGTGTGTGTGTGTGAAAACAGCTGTCTGAGAGCTGAGGAAAAACTGGAGAGTGGAGAGTGAGAGAGGATGAAGAGAAGCAGGGAGAAGGTTGCTGAAGGATGTTAGCAAGCTGTTAGAGGTGTGAAAGTAATGAATGAGTGAACAAAAAAAAAGAACTTTTGATGAATGGAGCGAGAATGGGATGAGCAAAAACAATAAGTGGAGAAAGAAGGGAAAGCCTGGGGGAAAGATATGGGAGTGAATGAAACAAAAGAGAAAATATAAGAGTAAAAAGACAAAGACGGTTTGGTTCCTCTGCTGTCCCAGTGCAGCTGCTTCATACCTCAAATAATGCTGTCCCATTAATACCACTTACCAGGCTGACACACCACTAATTACTGAGAGAGAGGCTGGAGGTGGGATATAGGTAGACCAGCACCCACAGCAGTCTGGAGACACACAAACAGACGTGCATGGAACCACACATACTGTAACTGTTTAAATAGATCTGGCTTCATTCATTTTCACAGTGCTGACGGCCTATTGTGTGTGACTCCTGGGTCTCCATAGTAAGTCTATATGAAGCCAGAACTGCTGATATATGATTTATGATATGATCACTTCATCTAATACTTTGCTTTATGCCACTGCCAGTGAACATATGGAAAAAGTCAGAAAGTTAGTGTTACACTTACATGTCTCACCCCTGTTGTAAAACCAATGGTGACTCCGTCTTAATGTCTCTCTATTGTAATAAAAATATAAACTGCAGAGAGAACAAGGTCTTTATTTTAAATATCCCCTATCTTACGAGTATGAAACCTTCCTGTTTTCTGATCAGCTCAAGTTTAATTTGCTGTGCAAACTCAACACTTCCTCCATGCTTACATGTTGTCTTGATTCAGCACAATATAGTGTACATTTCTATAAGAGTATTTATAACTGTACAGTATTTACAATTTACAATTTAGTATTTACAATGGACTTAACGATTATTTCAATACTTCAATAAAGAATTGAAACCAGAATTATAGCTACCCGACATGGGTCTACTTCCTTGGCATCCATAGACCACAGTCACATGGTGTAGTGGCTGAATATGAAAATTATAATGATTCCCCATATTTATGGAACTTGCAACCTGGAAGGCATTATCCTTTTGATAACAGCATTTGAGTGTAACATCACTTGCTTCCCAGATAAAAACTTTCAAGGGGATCTGCGCTGATTTACCGATGCTTCTTAAGTCAGAGTCTGTCAAGACAAGTTTGAAAAAGTTGATAGCATAACACACCCAAATCGCCATGGAAGGGCAATTAATGAATACTACTAATAATAATAATGTAACCATTTGACCCCTTTGTTTTTTAAATGAGTCAGTTTTGTAGGATTACAATGGTAATTTGGGGCTGCGCTCTTTCACTTGTGTTTAGTGTAACATAAAACCAAATGATGATGTCACGAAGGCAGCAGTGAAGGCAGCCTTGAACCGCTATGGTCCAAGAGGGATTGAGGAAAGATGTTTTCCTCCAGCTTGTCACATATATAACTTGTTTCACAATCACACATATTAAACTGTAAACCCATTGTATTTGTCACCTGAAAGAAAGAAAAGCCAATGGAAGCCAGATTTAAGTACTCCAGGACTCCTGTTTCTTCATACACTGTAGTTTATTAAAACCGTTGAAAATGGTTGATCATCAGTTCATATTAAGTGATGGCCAGTTTATTTTATTTAACAATAAATCATCCTTGGCCTCCCCTGAAGCACATATTGAATCTGTCCATCTTGTAGTGGGGGATGTGCTGCAATGCAAAAACACACAGAGGATTTGGTATGAGTGGCTCATCCAGAAGGTTACTTTCAGGTTATATGATCTTTGATCATGCATCTTTACTTTTCCTTAAAGCTGCACTAAGCAATATTTTTACATTAACAATGGATGAAATGACTTTGTGTAATGTAAGGTGTCTTGTCATGACAAACTCACAGAGAATTATTACCAACTTTGCAGTTTCCCTCAGTCTCTTTAGTACGTGACACTGTTGGACAACATGACATGTTTTTTCATTACAATAAACACACACACACACACACACACACTGTAGTTTAGTTAGACTCCATCCCACATACACTTTTCTGCTGCCATGAATACAAATACTGTGCCAAATGTGGATTAATCCGCCCCTGAAAATAGTCCCCAACAAAACACTTTCCTCCTGTTTGAGTAACCTTTAATTAAAACTACAGCATCTGCAGTGGAGTCAAAAAAAATTACTGTACCTTTTCAAAAAATTTAGTATTACCCAGAGAGCTTGGGGCTGAGAACTACACACACACAACTACAGCCCTTTACCACCAACAGGTTTCGTTCTGTGTCTTCCACCTAATTTGAACCATTTGGAGCATTTCAAACAAAAATTTATCAAAAAGTTTGTTCCCAGCTGGAACTAAAAAATAACATTGTTTGTTTGAATTTATGTTGGTCTTCCAAATTCTGCATGCAAAAGCTCACAGATAATCAGTGAAACCTGCCATCTTGATACTGCTTCCTTTATGCATTGGGCAGTGCCCTACGTTGATGACGTATGTTTCTTTACAATGGAGCTACTTAAAACAGCTCAAAACTGCAGCTAGATAGCACCAAGGTTCCAATAAACCTGAATGAAAATGGTTCAAGAACCAGAGCTAATACATAGTTGTGGAAATTCTGGCATTTCCTAATTTGAGGTAAAGCTATACAATATCTCACAAGATTATTATTATTATTTCCCACCGCAGTTATTTTGTGACCACATCTTGAATCTAAAATTGTGACCACTTGTGGGGCCCGACCCCCAGGTTGGGAAACACCCCATTATAACCACCAATTATTTTTTTAGCTTAAATATAGACTATTTAAAATCAAATTTAATTGGGTCGTCTCACTACTACATTTTTCTGGATTTTTACTTACTAGGTACATATTTGCTTACTAAGTCTGTTTGTGTCTGTACATGCTGTGTGTTGACTGACATATAATTGTCTGGCACTTACAGCATTTCACACCCGAGTGATCTGTGGTGTCTAAACACACCAGATCCATGATGGACTTTGGACTCTGGTGGAGTTTCTGTTTTGATTGTAGGTCAGACTCGACTGACATTCGCATAAATACGTATGAGATCCCGTCTAAGATCTATTATATAGGCCATAAATGGAAGTTAGTGTGAGGGCACTTTCAACGGACTGCCACCAAGAATATTACAGTATTTCTATGCCTATTTTCCACCAAAACAACAGACAACAGCAGTGGGAGAAAAGCAACGCAATAACCTTTACCTTCAGCTGTCAGAAACAAAGCTCCAGTGGATTTCTACTGAACAGCAATCACATTGCTTTTTCTCTGTCTCCTCGTTCTACTCTCTTTCTCCTTCAGACACACACACACACATGCACACACACACACAGACACACACACATAACCGCTGCTCTCAAGGTAACATGAAAGGCCCTGGCAGATACAGAGACATTTTAGGGCCCTCATCTATCTCCCATGGCCAGGAGCTCTAGCGCTTAGCAAATGTCAACAGAAAATAATGCACACACAAAGGCAATCTTATTTGTTCAAGAATCGCTCTAGGTCACCGCAATTCAGCCAGGCAGAGGGAGAAGAGCCACCAACACAGAACTACAAAGAGCAGCCGCTCGCCCTGCATTTTGTTTTTCAGCTCTTTTCTCTCTATTCCTGGTAATTCCCCGTTCATTTATTTTTTTCTTTCTACCTCTGTTTCTGTTTATCCCTGCTGCTGTGAAGCAAATAAATATCCTCCTGGTGTTTTCCAGCAAAAGCTCATCTGGTCAACGCTTTTTTTCCCCCTCCCCTCCTCCTTCACTGAATCCCTCTCTTCGTCCTCCTCCGTATTTCCCTTCTAATAATCAGTTCCATTTTGATTGTTTTGATGAGTGTATTCCTCTGCATTATGTATCGCCATTGCACGGCAGGTAGCTAATCAACTAAAACATTCTCTCTATTATTGCTGCAGCAGATGAGGTAGCAATTGAAAAAATGGTGAATTCAATAAAGCGCACACCTCTGAGGGGCTTTCATTTGAATGATTGCTCTGCCTTGCATCGTCTCCCTATCTCATTGTTTTTATTTGTCCTCATCCGAACATCCACACCAATTCTCCATGTTCCCTTTGTGTTGTTTTCCTTCCTCACTTCATAATTGTGTAGAAAAAAATAAAACACTCTGATTTGTAATAATATTTTCCCTAAATTTCAAAGTCCTAATTTAATAAGCTTTATAATTAACAAACAGCTGGTGTATGTCAACATATCTGTGCTTTTGGCTGTAAAACTGATGTAATGTGTGCTACTATAAAAAGCCCTATATCATTGGTTCTGTATTTGCTGCACTACAAAACAAACCAATCCTAAAATCTCTATGTGTAGTTTTTTGTTGATTTTAAGAGTTTTCATATCATTTGGACAACAAATTACAACAAAATTATAGCTCAGTGTCCTTGAGTCAGTTCTGTCCTGGGAGGAAAAGCGGGGTAAGGTTTGCATCGCTGTCTATTCTTTTTGTTTTCGTGTGTGTTTTGATGCTACCAGTCATCGTCACCAAAGGCATATTCAAATCCTAGACATAAGTGCTTTAAAAGGAAAAATACTTTTACTGTACTCACCAAGAGATTGCTGAGATCCATGAACACAGTGATGTAACTAACAATAGGACCAACAGAGCAGCTGCAAACAAACAGCAAACCCAGATTATTTCAGCCACTTTATTTAGAGGCCAAACTGAAATTGGGGTCATTAGTAATAATCCCTCTTCCCTCATGAAAATTGCTTGTAACTATGGTAAAAGCAGAAGGTCAAAGTTGAAGCAGGAAGTGGCTATGTAAATTGTGATGGATATTTACAATGGACGGTATGTGTAATAATTTACTGTTTATTTTACCTAACCTGGTGGCTTTGTTTACAACCTGTCTTTTCTCTGCTCATGTTTGTTGCTTGGATGGATTTCTTTTTAGTGATGCTGCAACATTTTTAGAGTTGGATGCACCAATCCAATATGGTCAACATTTCTGTTACTGTGTACTCTGTACAAGAAGGACGAGGAAGCGAGGAAGACAGCGTTAATCAAGACACGCGATGCATGGGGTGAGTGCTAAACGCCATCCCTGCTTCTCTCTTGAGTACCTGACTAAAACGTTATGTGCACTCCTGCTCATAAGGAACTGTTAGCATGCCACCTTACTTACATTTCTGGAATCTCTTAACTAAGTGAACAAAGCTCCAGCATGCATTTTGATAACAGATATTTTGCAGTGCATTTGCTTTGTAAGAGGAAAAGTTGAGCCTATTAGTCCTTTACCAAGAAGTTCTACACAGCTAGAATACAAAGAACCCTGGAAATTACCAAATTGTTTCCTGGCTATTGACAAAGAATGGCAGTCATGGCATCCCAATTTCCAGCTAAATTGGTGGAGAACTGGTGGAGATGAGTGCAGGGAAAAAAGAGGAAAAGTGGAGCTGAGGTGGGCAGAGGCCAGGAAGGGAGCTGTCAATGCAGATGGGTGGGGGTTACAAGGTACAAGCCCCTTTAAACACTCTTACCTGTCATCTTAATTGCTTTAACTGTCAAAGTTAGACCAATTAGACATGGCTCTTTATCGGCTCTGCCCGGAAGGAGACATAGGGGAGAGGCACTTAATATTCAAATCATCCATTCAAATATTTAAAATAAAACATGGCAACAATGACATTAATTATCAGAAATAACAGTTATCTGGAGTGAAACAAATGATTAGAGTTGTCAATTAGTGGAGTGAGAATTGGTGTGCGAGGGGGGAAAATGGGTTTGCCATTAAAAGTCAAAGAATGGAAGGTGAAACCTATTCAGGTATTAGAATATGCCTTTTAAATATTCAAAGAGGTGTGTTAAAAGCACAGGGTGCAGCAACCATCATGTCAGGTCCTATTTCAGATAGTTTTCACATTTCAGATATCCTTTCAAAGTGCAGAACCCAATACAATATCCTCACAAATGTCTCCACTTTCAAGTTCATTCAGCTACACATCACTACCGGAAAAATATGCACTACAGAACAAGGCTGAAAAATATACAACATGAACACATTTTGGTTCATCAGTAATACTTTAACGTCTAAAATTACACAGCTGCATCAAACACCTGTGAAATAGAGCAGCAGAAAACCTGTGTGAGACAAAATGTTGATATTTTGCTTGTTATTCATGAGATGCAGACACGACAGAAATGCTCTGTTCCCACTGCACCAAACAGTCACTATTACTATTTACAAACTACACAAGTTAGTCACTTGACTACTATAAATAAATACTATTTAGATACAGAATCACTCGTGACTAAATTAGTTATCATTCTAAAAGTAATACATGTTGAAGGCATTACTTGTGCAAGGAAGAATTGTAGCAATAACTCTATTCAAATAGCAGTAACTCAGTAAGTAAAACTGTATTTATATAGCACCTTTCAAAACACACAGTGCTTTATGCAAAGACAAAGACAGACCAAATCTTCGATAGACTGGGAAACATGATTCCAGGGTTTGAGGCTCACAGCAAATTGGAGCGATCAAGAAGTGTAAGGAGGAACGAGGAGATCGGCAGGCAAGGTTTTGTAGTTTATTCTGAATTTTACAGGAAGCCAATGGAGGGATGCAAGAACAGGGGTCATGTGGGACCGACCGCTAGTTCTACTCTGGCAGCTGAATTTTGAACCAATGATTTAGAGTGGGGACTACAGTCATCTAGATGGAAGAAAATAAAAGTGTGAACTAACCCCCCAAGACAAATATGCTCATAACTCAAGTAATTTCTATGAGCTACTCTCCTCTCTTGTGCTTAAATTTGATCGGCCCATTATAGTTGGCAACTTTAACATTCATACTGACAATTTTTCTAACTCTAACAGAGTTTTTAAAATTTCTAGTTCTATGCAGGTATTACCTTTGATGCACTTACTACTACAATAATGCACAACCAGATAATCCACTCTTCCGCGGCCACATTTTCCAGCTTTTTCTAATCTGGCCAACTGCACTTTTAAACTGTTAAACTCTACCTCCTGAGCTACAGCCGCTCAAATTCAACCTGGGTTTTCTGTTTGAACGTGAGTTTAGCTTTGCTCAACTTTGACCAAGCAGATTTGCTCAATGGGCCAACAGACACACTGATGCATTGTGGTTTGGAATGGGGAAGCTATTATTCTAAAGTGTTTCCCCATTATTTTCAGTACATTATCATACCACCTGACTATAAACTGCTCTAAAGCATACAACAGCAGACCATAACTATTAATGTACTGAAGTATTGAAAGAAAAAAAATAGCCACACACATATTAAATCGAAGAGATCTGTATAGTATTTCCACAATATGTAGCACACACAAGGCTACGTTGCTAGGCAACACAATGGTTGTTGACATTCTCCTCTGAAGAGTGACTTCATCCATCATTTCATTATATTTCATTTCATGTTTATTTGATAGGGACAGATACAGTATACAGAGAATTACACATCAATTATCCACTGCAATTTATCACAATAGCTCCTGCTAATTTCCAACGCCTGTCTTAAATATACAATTTCTGGTCGGGCCTCAGATGGAAATATTACAAGAACAAAAATGGAACTACAGCTCCCTGTAGCTGTTTGTTCATCTACCATTAAGAGCTGCAGAAGACACACTCTTACACACTCCAAGGTAAACAGCTTCTCTTACCTTCCCATGTGGTCCTATTTAAATTGTGCCAGCACAGCTCGAGTGGTTGGATGGATTGACTCTGTGTGATTACCCTCAAAAACAGTAATGCCTCAATATTGCAGAAACCCTTAAGAAAAGCTGTGCTTTATCCTCAAGAACTTCTGTCTTCGGGGTTACAACAGACAATCCCTAATGAAAGATGCATAGTTGAGTGGACAGGAAGATAAATGGAAGGAAAGCAAGATCTTGTGTGTAGAGTTTTGTATGTAAGGTTTGACTGATGTTGGACTTTGAAGGCCAGCAAATACTGGTTCAGTGAGAAAAAAAAGTAGATAGTTCATGACAAATGCAGTTGGCCTTGGTGGAAAGGCTCTGTTTAAAGCAGCTGGGAAGGACAAACCTCACAGAGAGTGAATGGAGCCAGATATTGAGCCATTGTTCCTCAATGAAACTAGATAATTTAACACCTGCTGTGTCAAATGAAGTTATACAATGCACCATGCTTGTACATAAAATTTGAGTGAGAAAAATAAACTACAAATACCAAAAAGCATTTCAATAAAAACACTGAATCATCAAGCTTACTTGATGAACCATTTTCAAAAGGTTCTTTGTGGACTTAACTGGTTCATTAAAGAACCGTTTTAAATGGTTCTTCAGTAATTTTTCAGAATAAATGTTTCTCTGAGCATTTTAAATCTAATTATTATTGGTAGTTTGAAAAACAAGTACATGAACAGTTGTACAATATCTGCAGGGTTCTAAGTCAAAACACCTTTCAATGCCACATAGCGTAATTTATCAATTTCACAGTTCCATCATTCGAAACCAATGCATGAATCTATGATGAAAAACTAAGAAATAGGAAAGATATGACCCAAATTTATTTATCATATTACAAACTGACAGTACTTGCTACCAAGGTCTGACTGAAAGTCCACAAAAAGGATTGAACAGCATCCTGCACACACAATCCACTGTTGAAACAGGTCTACTTTTATTCAATAGGTGTGCAACGTTACAGTAATCCAACACAAAAACCTTTACTGACTAACATTACTGTCTACAGCAGTCAAGAAAATACATTGAATAACCTCTAAGACCTGTAGATACCCAAACAACGGCATGCAAATTCATAAGTGCAAACCTTAAAACTTGAAAGAACAAACCAGCAAGAAAAGAGAAAAATGTAACGTGAAACATGACGACTGTCAGACATATTGATATATCTGAAAGAATGATGCAGGATCTGAAAGTGCTGGGCCAAGATCCTGCTTTGGGGGACTGGGACTGGGGGACATGAAGCACTTTTGCCACCCTCTGCACAGCTACTGGTACCCTGCCTCCAAAAACGAGAATGTTTTCTTCAGCTGACTTGGGTAGGCAACATTGTGACAAATCGCCAATACCACACTCATAGACATGGAAATGTCCACGTCTCTATTGCCCATTGTCATTTTGTGTCCATCCATCTGGACATTCACTGAAGTGCCATCACTCAACGGCTTTCCGTCACTGCTGTTCAGGGTGATTGTGGGTGTTGGGCTCAGTGGATCCTGAAACAACACATTCAGGACTTACAGTTGTACTCTACAACATTTAGATGTGTAGACGTTCATCTGTAAGCATCTTTCCTTCATTAAAATACCGCAGAGGAAGACTATTTGCCAATTATTTTCTCAATTAATGGATTAATAATTTGGTTTAATAATGATCTCTTGGACAGTTTTCTAGTCCATACACAATAGAGAATCCACTTTCGTTTTGATGATAGATTTGTTGATGTTTGAGTAGTTTCTCATGGGTTGGTTTCTTGTGGACACTGACAGGATGCCTCCATCAAAAGCCTCACCCATGAAGGCTTGCTTATAGTTGCTTAATCCATTTTCCTCCAGCCAAATGGAAACATCACCAACTGTCCACTGCTGTGCCATTGTCTGTTAGAGAAGACAAAACTCTTATTACATTAATATCACATACTTACTGGCAGTAGGCTAATTAATATTAGAAGCACAATGATTATTGTCCAAAATTGTTGCTATTCATTTTCTAGATTTGATTAATAAAACCTATGTAATTAATACACCTTCCCTAATGCGCCAGATTTGCTATTTAGATTTGGAAATAGTCCTCAATTTAGGGCTGCCCTCTAAAAATGGCTGAGTTGTTAAGCTTAACATACCCACTTTAAATAGCTCATAAGCATTAATACCTAATTAATAGTTGAAAGGCCCATTATACAGTACACTACTGTAATTCGTAGACAGTTGAAAATACAGGCAATCTGCTCATGTGAGCATTCAAAATGCAGGATAGATAAAAACTCTCTCTCCTCCACAGTGGCTCTACAGCAAAATGGCGGCGTCCGTCATGGAGGAGCTACTATTACCGGGAAAAAAGCTTTGGGCACGAATTTTTATGCAACCTCTAACTTCAATAAAACATATAAAAGGACTCACCAAACCGGTTAATGATGGCAAATCTAACTAAGTCACAGTGTTTAATCCGCATCGTTAAAACAGTAACTGACATTTTAATGCCACAAACACTTAGTTAATGGTCGGTGGAGCAGCAAGTGTTAGTCCCTTTGCTCATTAGTTAACCATCGTTAGAGCTAGCTACTGTTAGCGCGCTAACGGTTGCAGTGCTAGCGTTAGCTAACCAACACTGTGACTTAGCAAACTTACTGTAGTCCAAGAAAACACATGGTCATTAACAAGATAACGACAATAATGATAATAACTGTGCTTCTGCAAACACGACATAAGAGATATTAACAACCAGAATGACTTTGAATGTCTTCGATGTGACCTAGCGACTCCATGACATTAGTTAGCTGTGTAAGTTAAGTACGGAGCTTACTTCAGACACATTGCCTGTTGTCAGATCTGGAACAACATCCCATGGACAGATGAGACAAAGATCAACTTGTACCAGAATGATGGGAAGAGAAGAGTCTGGAGAAGGGAAAGAACTGCTCCAGATCCAAAGTGTACCACCCATAATGGTGTGGGTGGTACTGGTACCAATGGAACTGATTCTCTTCTATTTATTGATGATGTGACTGCTGACAAAAGCAGCAGGATGAATTCTGAAGTGTTTTGAGCAATATTATCTGCTCATATTCAGCCAAATGCTTCAGAACTCATTGAACGACGCTTCATGGTGTAGATGGACAATGACCTGAAGCACTGCGAAATCAACCAAAGAGTTTTTTAAGCCAAAGAAGTGGAATGTTCTGCAATGGCCAAGTCAGTCACCTGACCTGAATCCAATTGAGCTTGCATTTCACTTGCTGAAGACAAAACTGAAGGGAAAATGGCCCAAGAACAAGCAGGAAGTGAAGACAGCTGCAGTAGAGGCCTGGCAGAGCATCACCAGGAACAAAACCCAGTGTCTGGTGATGTCTATGGGTTCAAGACTTCAGGCTGTCATTGACTGCAAAGGATTTGCAACCAAATATTAAAAGTGACAATTTGATTTGTTACTATGTTAGTCCAATTACTTTTGGTCCCTTCAAAAGGTGGAGGGCACATATAAAATGTGTTGTAATTCCTACACCGTTCACCTGATTTGGATGTAAATACCCTCAAATTAAAGCTGCAGTTAAAGTCTGCACTTAAAGCACATCTTTTCAAATCCACTGTGATGATGTACAGAGCCGAACTACTGAAAATTGTGTCACTGTCCAAGTATTCATGGACCTGACTGTATCAATAGATACAATAAAGGCCTAACAAATATCCTTTAAGTATTTTTCTTCTTCCATTTGTTCCTGCTTTTATATGACAATCTTCAAGTCCTACTTCTTCCCCTATTCTTTTTTCTTCTATCCTTTTCCCACCCTCTTCCTCTCTCTTTCTGAAGAGCGGGGTCACGTCACTCCAATGAAGTCACTCGCTCAGCGTCAGAACATCATTCAAAGATTTACCACTTTAGATCCCACCACATATTGCTGTTATTGCCTGGATTTATGCTCTTGCACTTCCCATTTAGGTGAATAGTTTATGGGGGATTAGATTTGAATATCCCTGCTATGATTTGCGCTATACAAAGGTGGCTGAGTAGAGCTCACCTTGTTAACTCAGGCAATTAAAGTCCTGTCATACACACATATCCAGATTATTATGAAAAGCGTGGAGGAAATACAAATGAGCAAGAAAAAAATCAACGCTGACGGTTCAATGTATTTACTAGGCTCTGAATTGATAAGACATAGTATAGACACAACATACTATTACAGGAGATTGACTGATACAATGTACACCAAAATGACATCCACAGTATGTGTGTGAATTTTAATAAAGCTCTTGACAACATTTGTCTTGGCATGCATTTGTTAGGCTTGTTTAAATCTTTACATCGTTATAGTGTGGAGGATTTTATTTACACCTCATCCTTGCCTGGTGAATAATTTCTAAAGACTACATTTAAAGATAAAGATTTTTGGAGCTGCTTACATTTCTTAAGGTTGTGGATGAACCATTTATTCAGAGCCAGTATCTTTACATTTGAGATGATTGACTGATTTACTGGAGATGGCAATGTCAGTCAGTCCATCACTGTCAGATGGATTGGCATGAAATTTGGTTTGACCAACTTTGGTTCCTCACGACTTTATTGACTTTCTTTTACTGCTGCCATTTATTTGGAAATCATAAGTCCTCTGCACAGCCATATAATTTAGTCGGGTACTGGTCAAGTGCAGACAATGTGGGAAGAAAAAAAAAATTTAATAAAAGATGAATAGGCTCTTTGCACACAAAAAATTACGAAGAGGTCAACATTTGCACTTATCCTGTGAGATATCTCAATATCTAGTTTTACATTTGATTGCATTCACTTTCAGTTTTACTTCCATTTAATGTACCGTTCTCATGCTCTCTCTGAGTATGAACGAATCACATGGCTAACGTTACTTTTAAAGTTAGGTTTAGACAGACCGACACAGATTAATTATGAACAAATTAAGAACTGGGTATCTAGTCCTTCATCACTGCAGACACTTTATAAGCTTTCGTTAAAAAAAAAAGTCCTCTCTATCTTAATGGAATGTGTTGATTATTGACACACCCTTGATGAATATAGGCAATATGCGAGGCAAACAAGGTGTGTCAAGGACTGTCAGCAGATCGCCCCTCAACTCATTTAGCATTATCTGAGGGCTGCAGACACAATGTGCAGTTAGCTTTATAATATTAGCAAGTGTCAAAATACAGTCCAATCAAATAACCACAGGCGTTTTAATGGGATTCAGAATAGTGTCACCTGAGAGCATGCCCGTGTGTGAGTGTGTGTATCTGAGGGCCCATTCATGTGGAATCTGTTTTCCCGCTGGGGAGTTCACTCACAAGTCCCAATTCCATTAAAACGCTACTGCAATCACTTTAATTTTCAGTTAAGCATACTGAAGCAATTTAATATGATGAGGTGGTAATAGAGGGAAAGGAAGAGTATCTCTACTTTTAGATAGACACTGAAGAAAGGCCTTACACCAATTTTGTTTCACAAGGCTGTGCAGCTTTGAACTGCTGATATCAAGCCTGGAATGGACAGCAAGAGAAAAGTCACTGAGTACTATGCATCAGTTTGTGTTGGACTGATAAGTCTGTGGAGATTTGCAATTGTAAGCATTTGTTAATTGTCCCAGCCATCAGACCTGCATAAACAACTATTAATCATGCTTTCCCAAATGGATTCTGCTGTGCCCTTCTGAGACGATGGACAACAATATGTCACCTGATTTTCATAGGTAATGTTAGAACCTCCCTTGGGGCTCAGTAGAAACTTTCCCAGTAAATGACAGCATCAATCATTTGTTGAAATTCCTAAGTATGATCTATATTTTTGTTTAATTGTGAATTATGTCTGTTCTCAATCACTGGCAAAGACAGAAGTAGTATGGCATTGTTATTGTCCCACAAAACCTCTTAGACGTTAGATTGGGATGGATGGATGGGCTGTTAACCCTTGTGTGGTCTTAATATCCTGTGCACTCCCCTTGTCCTAAGGGGTAAAAATGACTTGCCTCCACTGAGCCTCTAAAATAAAGCAACTTAATTAAATTTTCAACCCAAAATCTATTTTACATGAAGAAACAACCTGTCATACATCACATACTTTGTGAATGTCTGGGTTTTCCCTCTTCAGAGGGCAGAGACTATTTAATCAGTGGAAATCACTCGTTTTTATTACATCATGTACATCATATTACAACACGTTATAACTGCTTTCTTTACTGAAGTAGAGGTTTATTATCACTATTATTGTTGCTAAAGGTACTGCATAGGTGTAAACATTATTTGTTTGGCAAGAGATAGTACTTGTATATCCTAAGAAAGTACCAGAAATGTGCAGAAAGTAGCTTTAAATGCATTTTATTGAAGGGAAACAACAACAGTGAACTGTATACTGTAGAATGGAATTCAACTACAAAAAAAATAAAATAATAGCTGCAAAACAAAAATGTGAAGAACATAAACTCGAATTAGCACAAAAAGGTTAGAATGTTTTTTTGAAATTGGTAAATTCATCTATTTTAATACAAATCTGTTTCCTGAAAAAGGGGATTAGTAAACAGCAAGAGCAATACAAAATAAAACCATCCCTATACTTTACATAAACAACCAGCCTGTAAAAGAGATGTTGGAAATATGCTGCAATGAAAACAAGTCATCAAGTGTGAGTGTACAAAATCAGCAGCTTACCTGGAAAAGGTTGGAAAGTGTTTTTTGAAATTGCTAAATTCATCCATTTTCATTCAAATCTGTTTCCTGAAAAAAGGGGATTAGTAAACAGCAAGAGCAATACAAAATAAAACCATCCCTATACTTTACATAAACAACCAGCCTGTAAAAGAGATGTTGGAGATATGTTGCAATGAGAACAAGTCATCAAGTGTGAGTGTACAAAATCATCAGCTTACCTGAAAAACGTGGCAAAGTGTTTGTTAAATTAGTACATTCATCCATTTTCATTGAAAGCTGTTTCTTGAAAAAAGGGGATTAGTAAACAGCAAGAGCAATACAAAATAAAACCATCCCTATACTTTACATAAACAACCAGCCTGTAAAAGAGATGTTGGAGATATGCTGCAATGACAACAAGTCATCAAGTGTGAGTGTACAAAATCATCAGCTTACCTAAAAAAGGATGGAAAGTTTTTTTTAAATTGGCGAATTCATCCATTTTCATTCAAATCTGTTTCTTTGAAAAAGGGGATTAGTAAACAGCAAGAGCAATACAAAATAAAACCATCCCTATACTTTACATAAACAACCAGCCTGTAAAAGAGATGTTGGACATATGCCACAATGAGAACAAGTCATCAAGTGTGAGTGTACAAAATCATCAGCTTACCTGGAAAATGTTGGAAAGTGTTTTTTGAAAATGGTAAATTTATCCATTTTCATTCAAATCTGTTTCTTGAAAAAAGGGATTAGTAAACAGCAAGAGCAATACAAAATAAAACCATCCCTATACTTTACATAAACAACCAGCCTGTAAAAGAGATGTTGGAGATATGCCACAATGAGAACAAGTCATCAAGTGTGAGTGTACAAAATCAACAGCTTACCTGGAAAAGGTTGGAAAGTGTTTTTTGAAATTGCTAAATTCATCCATTTTCATTCAAATCCGATTCCTGAAAAAGGGGGATTAGTAAACAGCAAGAGCAATACAAAATAAAACCATCCCTATACTTTACATAAACAACCAGCCTGTAAAAGAGATGTTGGAGATATGCTGCAATGAGAACAAGTCATCAAGTGTGAGTGTACAAAATCATCAGCTTACCTGGAAAATGTTGGAAAGTGTTTTTTGAAAATGGTAAATTTATCCATTTTCATTCAAATCTGTTTCCTGAAAAAGGGGATTAGTAAACAGCAAGAGCAATACAAAATAAAACCATCCCTATACTTTACATAAACAACCAGCCTGTAAAAGAGATGTTGGAGATATGCCACAATGAGAACAAGTCATCAAGTGTGAGTGTACAAAATCAACAGCTTACCTGGAAAAGGTTGGAAAGTGTTTTTTGAAATTGCTAAATTCATCCATTTTCATTCAAATCCGATTCCTGAAAAAGGGGATTAGTAAACAGCAAGAGCAATACAAAATAAAATCATCCCTATGGAAAGTGTTTTTTGAAAATGGTAAATTTATCCATCTTCATTCAAATCTGATTCCTGAAAAAAGGGGATTAGTAAACAGCAAGAGGAATACAAAATAAAACCATCCCTATACTTTACATAAACAACCAGCCTGTAAAAGAGATGTTGGAGATATGCCACAATGAGAACAAGTCATCAAGTGTGAGTGTACAAAATCATCAGCTTACCTGTGTGAGTGTACAAAATCATCAGCTTACCTGAAAAAGGTTGGAAAGTGTTTTTGGTAAATGGTAAATTCATCCATTTTCATTCAAATCTGCTTCCTGAAAAAGGGGATTAGTAAACAGCAAGAAAAATACAAAATAAAACCATCCCTATACTTTACATAAACAACCAGCCTGTAAAAGAGATGTTGGAGATATGCTGCAATGAGAACAAGTCATCAAGTGTGAGTGTACAAAATCATCAGCTTACCTGGAAAATGTTGGAAAGTGTTTTTTGAAATTGGTAAATTCATCCATTTTCATTGAAATCTGTTTCCTGAAAAAGGGGATTAGTAAACAGCAAGAGCAATACAAAATAAAACCATCCCTATACTTTACATAAACAACCAGCCTGTAAAAGAGATGTTGGAGATATGCTGCAATGACAACAAGTCATCAAGTGTGAGTGTACAAAATCAACAGCTTACCTGGAAAAGGTTGGAAAGTGTTTTTGAAATTAAAAGAATGTTGGAGAATGCTGCAATGAGCAAGTAAATTCATCCATTTTCATTCAAATCTGTTTCCTGAAAAAGGGGATTAGTAAACAGCAAGAGCAATACAAAATAAAACCATCCCTATACTTTACATAAACAACCAGCCTGTAAAAGAGATGTTGGAGATATGCTGCAATGAAAACAAGTCATCAAGTGTGAGTGTACAAAATCATCAGCTTACCTAAAAAAGGTTGGAAAGTTTTTTTGGTAATTGGTGAAATCATCCATTTTCATTCAAATCTGCTTGTTGAAACGGGGATTAGTAAACAGCAAGAAAAATACAAAATAAAACCATCCCTATACTTTACATAAACAACCAGCCTGTAAAAGAGATGTTGGAAATATGCTGCAATTGGAAGTTATCAAGTAATAAAGACCTGATTAGTTGACAAAAAAGACAAATGTAGTAAAACTCACAGCATGCTTTGAATGCTGTTGGTGCTTAGAAGACATTGCAGTTTTCAGTGTCCTGTATCAGCACAATCGAGGGGTCTGCCCAAAGTAGCAGGCTATGCTTACAAGAAAAATCTTCACTTTACCTTTGTAATGTTGGACAGTAGTTTGAAATCTGTGAATCCATCCACTTTCATTAAAAAAGGTTTGCTTCATGTGTTGCTCCTTTCCCTTTCCGTTGTCTGGCCAAACTGAAAGCAGACACTGAGCAGCCTGTCTTAAATGATATTGTCACATTCCAAAACAAGACATTAGAATGATTCGAAAAAACTGAACAATCTATTTCTACCATATATGGAAAATGCCTTTTATCTCAGTCACCATGGAGATGGCTAAGTTGACATTTAAGCTCAATAGCTCTTTCTTCCAGCATACTGCCTAACTTTAAACATTTACTTCACTTTTAAACTTACTTAGGATATTTTAAAGATTTGTTGGTCTTTCGGTCTTCCTTAAAAAAAGAGGTGTTGAAGATATGCTGCAATGAGAACAAGTCATCAAGTGAGTGTACAAAATCATCAGCTTACCTGAAAAAGGTTGGAAAGTGTTTTTGTAATACATAAATTCCTCCATTTTCATTCAAATCTGTTTCCTTAAAAAAGGGGATTAGTAAACAGCAAAATCAATACAAAATAAAACCATCCCTATACTTTACACACACAACCAGCCTGTAAAAGAGATGTTGGAGATATGCTGCAATGAAAACAAGTCATCAAGTGTGAGTGTACAAAATCAGCAGCTTACCTGAAAAAGGTTGGAAGGTGTTATTGTAATACATGAATTCATCCATTATCATTCAAATCTGTTTCCTGAAAAAAGGGGATTAGTAAACAGCAAGAGCAATACAAAATAAAACCATCCCTATACTTTACATAAACAACCAGCCTGTAAAAGAGATGTTGGAAATATGCTGCAATTAGAAGTTATCAAGTAATAAAGACCTGATTAGTTGACAAAAAAGACAAATGTAGTAAAACTCACAGCATGCTTTGAATGCTGTTGGTGCTTAGAAGACATTGCAGTTTTCAGTGTCCTGTATCAGCACAATCGAGGGGTCTGCCCAAAGTAGCAGGCTATGCTTACAAGAAAAATCTTCACTTTACCTTTGTAATGTTGGACAGTAGTTTGAAATCTGTGAATCCATCCACTTTCATTAAAAAAGGTTTGCTTCATGTGTTGCTCCTTTCCCTTTCCGTTGTCTGGCCAAACTGAAAGCAGACACTGAGCAGCCTGTCTTAAATGATATTGTCACATTCCAAAACAAGACATTAGAATCATCAGAACATCTATTTCTACCATATATGGAAAATGCCTTTTATCTCAGTCACCATGGAGATGGCTAAGTTGACATTTAAGCTCAATAGCTCTTTCTTCCAGCATACTGCCTAATTTTAAACATTTACTTCACTTTTAAACTTACTTAGGATATTTTAAAGATTTGTTGGTCTTTCGGTCTTCCTTAAAAAAAGAGGTGTTGAAGATATGCTGCAATGAGAACAAGTCATCAAGTGTGAGTGTACAAAATCATCAGCTTACCTGAAAAAGGTTGGAAAGTGTTTTTGTAATACATAAATTCCTCCATTTTCATTCAAATCTGTTTCCTTAAAAAAGGGGATTAGTAAACAGCAAAATCAATACAAAATAAAACCATCCCTATACTTTACACAAACAACCAGCCTGTAAAAGAGATGTTGGAGATATGCTGCAATGAAAACAAGTCATCAAGTGTGAGTGTACAAAATCATCAGCTTACCTAAAGAAGGATGGAAAGTGTTTTTTTAATTGACGAATTCATCCATTTTCATTCAAATCTGTTTCCTGAAAAAGGAGGGATTAGTAAACAGCAAGAGCAATACAAAATAAAACCATCCCTATACTTTACATAAACAACCAGCCTGTAAAAGAGATGTTGGAAATATGCTGCAATGAGAACAAGTCATCAAAATATGCTGCAATGAGAACAAGTCATCAAGTGTGAGCGTACAAAATCATCAGCTTTCAAGAAAAACATTGCAAATGGATTCTGCTGTGCCCTTCTGAGACAATGGACAACAATATGTCACCTGATTTTCATAGGTAATGTTAGAACCTCCCTTGGGGCTCGGTAGAGACTTTCCCAATAAATGACAGCATCAGTCATTTGTTGAAATGCCTAAATATGATCTATATTTTTGTTTAATTGTGAATTATGTCTGTTCTCAATCACTGGCAAAGACAGAAGTAGTATGGCATTGTTATTGTCCCACAAAACCTCTTAGATGTTAGATTGGGATGGATGGATGAGCTGTTGTTTTTTGACAATGGTTCCTCATAACCATTACAGTTTTCCCTAACCCTAAGCCACAATGTGTGTCTATGGTTAAGGTTTGGGTAGATTTAGGTCCAAAAATTGCTAGGTTGAGGTACGTGTTGGATCATGGTTTGGGTTGAACAGAACTACATAGGTTTGGGAAAGATTTTGGTTCAGGTTAAAAAACAACTGCTTTAAGTTTTAGCATGAGAGCTCATTATTGTCCTTGTGAGTAGTAGTTTGAAAAAATAGTCTTAACTCAAGATCTACTTACTCATGCTTCCCAGAGTTTCTGAGCACATCTCATGGTCTTCATTGAGTGGAATTGTTGGCATTGTTGTCATTGCTAAGTTGTTTTGACAGGAATGAGGTCAAAAATCATCGATCAGTAGTCAGCCAAATTTCACAATTTAAAAACTGAATACGTGCAGATCACTGAATACAAAAAATAGAGGGATGAAACAACTACATGTCAATTCACAAGAGTTTCACATTATTGTTCACTGACTTATTCACTGATAATAGTAATAAATTTAGTTTACATTTTCAAGGGCTACTTTGACCTTGTTTAAAATGAATTATTAAAAAAGATGATCAAATAAATGTTTTCTAGTTTTCATTCGTGAAATGAATACTGCTTCATGCTTAAGTTAGCTGTGATTCTCGTTAGCTTCAAATAAATAGAAAGGTTCCATTTCTGTTTATTTGAGCCCCTCCTTCTCTAAATATCTGTGCAAATCTGTTATACATTTCCACTCCCTTTGTCTGCACTTATTCTTATGCAGAGATACACAGACACACGCACAGACACACGCTAGGCCTAATCCTGAGAAGCAGTAGCAGTCGACCAGTGTCTTCAGATGTGTCTTGATCAAGGAAACAGCCTCACTCTTTGATGTCTAACATGATTAGCTTTTAGGGAAATGCTGGATCTTTCATAAAAGTGTGTAGGCGCCCTCAACAGGGGGGCGTTTAGGAAGGCATCACAATCAGTGCAGAGTGCACTGAGCAGAGACCGGGGGGGGGAATCAACCAAATGACTTTGTTTGTCTAAAAGGCTGGGGGAAGAAGAGAGTATGAAGAAGAAAGAGTAATAAAATGTGAACAAAAAGATAGGACAGTTGGATGACACTGCCATATTCATTTTAACATTTGTCAACTTTATATAGAGTCAGTATAGTGCAGTGGTCAGTTGTGGTCTAGTTACATAAAGTTCACTCTTGAACATATAGCAATTTAATATAAACATGTTTTTCTTTGTAAATTTTGTATATTTGATTTAAGAGTTCATTAAAGATATATTTAGTTCAGTAAAAAATTCAGTTTTATTTTATACAACTACTACTACAACTATTGAATACATAAAAAACTTCCTGATATTTGATGCCAAAATCCTTTTCATTATTACTTAAGCCATACTGTAGGTCTGTAGCTGGAGTCTTTTTGGTATTTTTAAAAAGCAGTGACGGTATTGCCAACCCTTTCATTCAATTCTATATTAGTTTTGTATTTTATGTTATATTCCTATCACTAAATCAATCTGAAATTGCAGCATATCTAGCAACCAGACAGTAAGGTGTAGAACCTGCGTTGACATGAACGGACTCTAGATATATGTTATGATCTTAAGGGTAGGGACAGGCTGGAAGTGTATCTTTATTTCATATGTCTCAACACTATGCCCATAAATACACTGCCCCTGCTGAGGTTAAGATATTTATATCACAGAAAGCATTAACCCTAAGAGCATCACTGCTGGATGTGGTTGGGTGTGATCAGCAGTGTGTTCTGTTGCACCTGTAACCACACCCAACAATCATGTCACAGTGTACTGACTACAGCCTGGAGTGCACATCAACATCAACACAGTGAGGTGAAAAGATAAACGACTAAGGGTCAGCAGAAACGCAATTTTCAGCTGCCATTATGTTTCTCTTCAAGGTTAGTCAGTGGTGGAAGAAGTACTCATATATTTTATTTTCGTAAATGTAGCAATACCCCTATGTTACTTTATGACTTCTTTAAAAGTCCTGATTTGAAAACCTAAAAGGATCAAAGTTGTTGCAAAATGTATATATGCTTATACAAAATACATAAGTCTCTAATGTTATTAAGTATTTGTTAGGCTACTATATATTATAATACTGAATTATTGTCATTGATTCATTAAAGTGTAAGCAGCATGTTTACTGTGGGTTGATGTGTTGCTAGTTCCTACATGTTGTATAGATATATAACAGACAGATCTACAACCAAGCTTTATATAGTTTATGCATCATAGGTGTGTATCTAAAGTCTGTAAAGTAATGAGTAACTGACAAATAAGTGACAAATCGTGTAGTTGAGTAAAATTCAATATATGACATAAATAAAGCAAATAAAGTAAAAATCAAAAATAAAGTGAAAATCAAAAATGTACTTAAGTGCACCATTTGAGTAAATGAGGTTAGGAAAAGATTGCAGTCACTGTGAAAGGAACCTGACAATTATTGAAACGTGGTGTCAACCTTCTCCTATGTCAAAGTAACATGTGCTGCTGCCAGAGACATAAATAACAGTTACTGTCATGACTGTAACAAAGTCAGTTTTCTGTGTGTATTTGTCTTTTTTTTAAGTATTTTCATTTATTTCTATTTTTAAGTGCTATTTTTAAATTTTTTTTAACATTCTGCCTTTATTGGACAGCTTGGCCTGGGCTGGAATCAAACCCAGGTCAGTGCAGTAAGAACTACAGGGTCCAAGTACATTAGTACAGGTGAGCTGCTCCATTTAAGTGTTTCTTTTTTATTATACTTAGCTACAGAGTACATACAACTACTACAGAGTA
Organism: Holacanthus passer; assembly: GCA_025331565.1. Classification (NCBI taxonomy): domain Eukaryota; kingdom Metazoa; phylum Chordata; class Actinopteri; family Pomacanthidae; genus Holacanthus; species Holacanthus passer. The sequence continues at coordinate 88,648 of JAFREQ010000224.1, read as the reverse complement.
AAAGCAAAAGACACATGATAAACTGCGTGACAGTGAGACAAAAAAATGTCCAAACAGCATCTGCAGTGAATATGTTACTGGTGTGTCTGCGGTTGCAGGAGAACAGCACACCATGTCCAGAGAGGTGACACTACATGTTCACAATGTTCTGTAACTAACGGGTGCATGCTGGCTTTGGCAAACATGCTAAAAGCTAAAATACTCATGGAGAGGCTAAATGGGCTGGTTATAGTGGGACAGAGAGTCTGGTTATATTATTCTTTGAGAATGACAAAGCAGAGGAGTTGAACCCAGAGCAGATTTTTGAGGACTTCACAGATCACCATTCAGACATGTGAATGCAACAACTCATTGTACAAAACAAGATTGTGCAGGTGGCGGAGTCAGTGTTAATCATGTGTGCTTTGTCGGACTGTGTGCTGACTGTGCTGTCTCAACTTATCAATGGTCTATACATTTTTAGGAATAACAACCTACCACCTCGACCAAATGTGAGTAGCTTCAAAAGACATTGGCTACACTGCAGTGTAAAACTGAACCACTACTGACTGAAATCATCTACCAACAGACAAATTACATGCGTAACGCTGGTGTTTAGCATGTAATCTACACCTACGCATCTACATGAGTGTGTTCGGCAGCTGAAAACCTGGTTGCTGTGAGAGACACCAGTTCCATTATGTTAAGGTGCAACTGGTACTACACTGAGAATTCTGACTTTCCAGTTTATGTTGGACTGCATTGAAATACGTGCTATTGTGCAGACGGCAGAGGACGTAGGGTAAGGGGACTTCAGCTGGTCGTTGCCCAAGCAGCCTTGCAGGGGCAGCACATGTGACCTGCAGTCCAGCGCTAACCAGAGCAGCCCAGGGATTATGAAGTAGCATAGTCAACAAACTGAACGAAAAATCATAGCATTCTAAATCAAATACGCCCAAAAGCTGTACTATTATATCACAGCACACACAAAACGCAATGTTCCAAACGGTCAACCATGGAAAAGTCATATGAGGATCCCAAAGTTGAACTAAGCGGACTATTTGGGGACCATCTAAATATTAGAAGCCTTCTCCCAAAATGTGACAAAATAAAATGAGTTCATGAACCCACTGCCATGTGATTCTAGTTAACTGTAGTAAGGTTACACTGAGGGCGGTGGATATTTTGGTGGACATTTTTATAATTAATAATCTGTTGTATGCTCCAGGCTGCAAAGTGTTGTCTGTAAAAAGGGAAATTATTGTTGTTTTTTTTCAACGACGCAATGGTGTGATGTTGTTCCATGAGTGAATACGTAGACATGTCATTCAACTTTATTTTTGGGCCTAAAGGTGTTCTTTAATTTAATTTGATAATTCTATCACATAACATGTGTTATGTGGTGAAATTCACCACATAAATTCTATCACATAAATTCACATTGCGAATTTCCCCAACGAGGGACAAATAAAGGTTTGTCTTATGTTTATCTTAACGTTATCATCATCATATCCCCCTACATTTAAAAATGTTATGCAGTAATGCTAACATAGTACATATTAACTGACCTACTTTTTACTTTTATCAGTTTTTACATGTAATACTACTCTTACTTGAGTGAACCAGTCTAACACTTTGCACCCTACCGACCATACACCCCAGCTTCCTCTTTAAACAGTAACACACACCAGCATTGTATGACATGCTCCATACAGGTGCGTGCTGTCACATCAGGATACACAATTGTCCTATGTCCCAGTTGGTGAATATCATCTTCAGTCGCTGAATCGACACATTCCAGCAAACTGAACTTGACTACTTTAGATTCTGTGACACAATAGGAGTTATTTTAGGGATTGGAACTATGCTGTTGTTTTTATTATAAGGAGCGTCTTGTTTAAGGTTGTACACAGCGCCATACAAATAAGTTGTAACACAAAATAATAAAAACTTCCTATTAAAAGAAACTAAATTTTAACATCGAAATTGGCCAACAAAAACCCACAAGTTTTAAGCAGAAGAGAAATGGATGGTAAAAGATTAATGAAATAGGAAACAAAAAACCTGGAGAATCACTGAAAAGACAGGGAAGACAGATGTGAAGGAGAATTACAGAATGGAAAAAGACATGAAAGAAGCAGAATGGTGACGATGGTGGAGAACAGAGAGAGGAAAAAGACATGCAACACTAATCCTGACTATCAGCCTTACCAATTAGCTCACTGTAGCTGCTTGTAATTCCACCAAATAACAGGCAATGCTTCGTAAGGGGAATTCAATTAATTGCTATTTTGATTATATTTGTCTCTCCCTCATGACATATTTATCTTTGCCCCCGTTTCAATTTCTCCTGGAATTATGTTCATTTACATGCATCTCCTGCTAATCTGCCTCTATCTGTTTTAATGAAGCTAAGGAGATTAACAGATTTTCTTTTTCTCCCCCCCCCTCTCTCCCTCTCGCTCTCACTCACTCACACACACACACACACACACACACACACACACACACACACACACACACACACACACACACACACACACATTTCCATCATTTCAGCTGAGACTTACCCTAAACCTAACAATTACCACTACTTGCCTAACCTAACCTTAACCCTAACCTAACACTAACCCTACTCCTTGACCAAACATTTAATGATGTACATTATGGGCACTTATGTTTCATCCCCATAAGGAAGGCAAGTCCCCACAGTTTGTCCCCACAAAATGAGTAATAGAGGTGTAAAAAGTGTAAGTAAGTGTATTTTATCACTTTGGACAGAGCCAGGCTGGTTGCTAGATAGATAGATAGATACAGCAGGTAAAGGTAAGAAAAATAACCATTTGGCCTTGTCCAACTGTTCATTGTTCACTGGTCCAACAGAACTGGTTTGACATTTCACAACTGTTATTTATGTTTCTGTGGGGGGTAAAACTCTGGCAATGGTTACCCCATGCAGGGGAACACTGAAATAGTTTTTGTTTTATTTGTCCAGGTCTTGAGTGATCTCTCTGTGACATTCTTGTTCTCACCCCACCCCAAAATGCCAGTGCTAGTAGGAATATTAATAAAAATAAAATTTGGGTTTGTGATAAAATAGTGTTACAATTTATGGTGTCAATACTTTTGAATAAAGGTGTCAGCTGGAAAATAAAGGCCAGACAAGGACATTCCTGCAGTCAGCATGTCAATTGCATGCTCCCTCAAAACTTGCGACATCTGTGGCATTGTGCTGTGTGATAAAACTGCACATTTTAGAGTGGCCTTTTATTGTGGCCAGCCTGAGGCACACCTGTGCAATAATCATGCTGTCTAATCAGCATCTTGATATGCCACACCTGTGAGGTGGATGGATCATCTCAGCAAAGGAGAAGTGCTCACTTACACAGATTTAGACAGATTTGAGAACAATAACGGAGAGAAATAGGCCTTTTGTGTACATGGAAAACATTTTAAATCTTTGAGTTCAGCTCATGAAAAATGGGAGCCAAAAAGTGTTGCATTTATATTTTTGTTCAGTGTATTATTACCAGCACAGTTAGTGCATAACAAGGCAGTCTCATAACAAATGTGCATAGTATAAGACTGACAGAAAAACAAAATTAATTCAATCAGCATAAAAATAAAATAACTGACAATTTGTTTTTTTCTTAGTGCACTGATATAAGATATACTGGCAACTGCAATTAGGCACGCTAGCTAAACTCAGTAAGAACTCACTTAGACACGGCCAAAAGTGTTGAACTCCTGGCGCACAGATGTGGGATTCAGCTCTTCTAGTTCACACAAATGTCGTCTCACTCTTCATAACACAGTCATTTGCAACTGCCTAAATCTGCCTAGCTTCTGGCTCCAGTAGCTCTTTCCTGCGCGTGTCGTTTTTCTTACGCTTTGCCGTGCTGTGCAGCTGAACTCCGACCCCGAGGGGTGGGACTTATTTTACTTTCTTCCTATCGGAAGTCTGCCCGGTGGTACCGGCCGGCTGCGGTACTTTAATAAGCCGGCGTAACGTTATATGTCAACATTTCAGCCTCTAGCCGCTCACAATCAGTCAGTTTCAGGAGTATAATAAACTTGAAATTTCTGTTTAAGCACTAATATAAATTTAAATAATAACGTTCGAGTTCGTGGTCCATCACAATTTATGTTACTGTTTAGGTTCAATTACCAACTCCAGCGTAACCCATAACAACATCTGGGTGAACGTTATTTCTGGAAACGTTCAGAAATCAGACGTTAATGTTTTTAAGTTACAAAAACTTTACTGTATTTGCACATAGTTCCGCTTAAGACTACCTAACATTTATTTTACAACCTCACACAGGCCCCTTTTAGTCAAAAGTATTAACACCATAAATTATAACACTTGTTATTACGTTTTGACTTCAGCAGGTTTAATAACTGAAGCTAACAGACGCTCCCATTAGCATCGTTAGCTTAGATCAACCTCCACCGTCTCCCCCCGGAAAAACTCGTCCTGGACACCTGAGACACAGTCAACACGGCAGCGCAGTCAAACTCCAGCCAACAAGCAACTCCACAAACACCAGTACAAACTCACCGAGAAAACAGCGCAGACGTCCTAGACATAGAGCCCGATGCTAATTCATTAGCTGTATACTTTCAAGTAAAGGAAAAAACGGGAGTGCCGACTTTTGGACAGTCTGTTAGTACAATTAACCGCTCAGCAAGCCGCGTTGTTTATCCAGTATTTGCATGAAAAATTATCCGAAAGGTAAAAACACCACAAACAGACGAAGTTCAGTGACTGGATGTCAGCTGTCAATCAAAGTGACGTCGCTCTTCGTTATGCACAATTTCAGATTTTTTTTTTATTGTTTTTTTTTTTTTTTTTTTGGAGTGTGTTCTAAAAAAATTCACCCCTGTACAGTTTATGGCATGACGTGGAAATCAGCTAAAAAGACCAAAACCATTTTTTGTACCAGGCTGTAAACATGTTTCTTCTGCCGTAAAGTTGGACATTTTAACATGGGGGGTCAAATGTAATTGACTCCCTTTTGGAGCTGGAACTGCAGCTTTTGGCACTTCCATGTTGGCTTCATTTTCCAGCGCTGGAGGTTGATGCTTGAATCTAACCAATAAGATAAAAGTCCGAGTAAAGTTACTCCCTTAATTATGCATAGATTCAAGTCTTAATATAATTTAAACAAGAGAGGGTTTTTTGTATTTTTTGTACCAGGCTATAGATATGTTTATTTCTGCTGTAAAGTTGGGCATTTTAATATTAGTATTTATTATTATTATTATTTTGATAATTATAATGTTTGACACTTACGTCTTGGCTTAAATTTTCAGGCCTTAAGGTTGCAGCTTGGTCCTGACCCTGAAGTTGAGATATTCTGGTTCAGGGTTAAAATCGTGTAAAATCACTTGATATACAGACATTGTTGTGATGGTTCTCTATTTTAAAAAATAGTAAGCTATGTAAGTTCTAAATGAAGAAAAAAAACACCCTCTGCAATCTCTCTGTTAAGAATGAAAGTTGTAGCAGTGAAACACATCTTCAATTCACGACACTCAACACAGGAGTTTTTCTGCTACCGCCTTGCTTGTTCAGGTATCAGCAGTAGCTTATGGTGGCCAATGTTTGCTAAGTTTAAATGATATTGCTGTGTAACTTATGCTACAGAGTCTGGTTGTTGACTTTCTCAATTCAAGTCTGTCTCCTAGAAATTACATTTATTTGGTTGTTCAAATATGAAACATGAAAACTGGCCAGGCTTTTGAAAAAAGAGAAAAAAGCCAATCATCAGGACAAACATTAGGCTTGTAGTTGTTCTTTTTGGTGCGCAATTTCTTAGAATTTTTTAGCCACAATAGCGTCATGTCAGTCTGTCGTTCTGTCCATCCATCACTTTGGTCTAGACTGAAATATCTCAATAAGTACTGGATGGATTGTCGTGAAATGACGAATAAAGGTTTATCTTATCTTATCTTAAATATTGCCAAACCTCTGCAATCGTGTCCTTCTCATGTTGAATTGCAATAACTCTGGAGTACCTATTCTGATTTATGACCAAATACCTGAAAAATTAATGACATTCCCATCAGCCTCAGCTGTAATTTGTGTTTTTTGCTAATTAGCAAATGTTCACATGCTAACCGACTAAACACTTTTCTCACTCAGCACTGCATATGATATCATCTCACAGGTGACTTCATGTTGCTCTTTCTGCTTACTTTAGCCTTGCACAAATAACCCCTTAGTACACACATCTCTGAACACTGTGATACCCGCAACATGAGAAACTATACTGACATAGCTTGCCTTAATTCTTAAAACCCCCTTCAATTATTACTTGATTCACCACAATTGCTTATAAAAAATAGAAGAAGAAGGGAGAGATCCTTTGCCAATGCCAAGATAGACACGAGACACAAATCTTGGTAGCAGAGTGGTTGAGTGTGCGACCATGGGCTCTCGATAATCACAGCCTCTAATCCTCTCCTCCAAGTGCAGAGCACACCATCCTCCATGTTTACCTTTAATAACACACACACACACACACACACACACACACACACACACACACACACACAGCAATCGGCCCTTCAAAACTAACCACTTCAACCTGAAGCAACAACAAAACAAGGTGTTGTCTGAGAGCAGCAAGCCAAAACCTGAGGCAGAGCTGGATTAACTGCAGTCAGCAGAAAAAAAAATATAATGGAGCTGCAGTACAGAATTTACAGTGCATAAAGTTCAGTGACTTTGATTTTTCACTGCACTTTCTTCTCTATGCATTCATATGGATATGTATGGATATCAGTCCCAGCTCAACTTCAAGGAATAAGTGTTGGACCTGGTCAGCTTTCTGTAACTGTGTCAAGAGTGGATAGGAATCACACAAGGTGTGGATACGATTGGTAAAACCACCTCCAGTGGTGCCTCTCTGTCAGCACCGTGCTGTACTGAAGGGGCTCTGAGATACTTCATTTCACTTCACTTTATTGTAATAAAGCCACGCCGCCAGAGTTGGTGGATTTACTTTTGGTACATCATAAAAAAGAAAAAGAAAAGAAAAGAAAGAAAATATAGCAGCTGCACAACAGTGGGCATTTCTGAGGAGATGAGGAAGAAAAAAAGGAAAAGGAAGATACAGGAGGGTTCATCAGCTATACAGACCAAAACTCTCATTAAACCTTGAAATCATGTGTCTCAAATTCACACAGCACAATTTCTAAGTGGGTATAAGATGTTCATTCTGCATCATCCGTGTCTTGAACTCACAACCTTTACCAGCTACTAATGCATGTAAAGGCAGAATCCAATTATGATGTATGCTGCACATATTGTGTGTCTGGTTCAAGTGATCAGAGACATCAGAGACAGTATTAACAAAGAAAATAAAAGAGCAAGATGAAGAAAGAGTAACATAGGGGATAACAGCTAAGCTAAATGACCCTATGGAGAAAAATGCAGGAAGGGCATTTTGAGGAGCAAGAGGAAGAAGAAGGTGAGGATGAGGAAGAAGAGGAATAGTAGGAAGAAGAGGAAGAGTTAAGACAAATGACAAATTTCCTTTTCCCCTCAGCAGAAATGCCCATAACATAATTGTTAAAAACTTCAAGTGTCTCTAATTAACATCAAGATGCCTGACTGGTATTCTGCTTCCCCTGGGGCTCAAACTCACACCCTTACACCCCACAAGCAAGTCATGATCTTGTTGAGATGCCAAGTGAGAAACCATAGATGGCTTCAAACTATGACTTTGGCAAAGGCATAGGTAAAGGCAATTTTCAAACAAAACCAGTGGAAAAAAAATTCAGTATCCAGGCAAAATTCTGAGAATTTGCGTACTTCGTCTAGACAATGTAGAAATGTCTGTAATCTATTTTTGTCATAAGTGAAAAAAACTTCACTAAAAACCAAAACTGTCAACCTCATGGCAAAACCAGAGGAAACATCAGAGAATCGCTAACATCAGTGAGATTTATCTACTAGGGACCACAAATGTCTATAGAATATTTCATGGCAGTGCACCCAATAGTGGTAGGATAGTGGTGATCATGCTTTTAACATGGCTAAAATCTCATGGCAGTTGGTAAAATATCTTTCTCTGGACCTGTTCCCCTTAACAAGCTGCTGCATGCAAGAAAAATGCAAGGAAGTCTGTAAATAAATAACTCCAGAATATTAACATACACAACGTCATCATGAAAATGATAATTCACATTTCCTGCAGACTATTGATTTAGTCGACACCCTGAGGACAATAGTAAATTGTAACAGCCTATACTGTCAAAGTAATTGGAGGGTTGTGTTTGTTTTGCATGAATTATGCAAAATGATAATCCTGGAAAGCACTTCAATAAAGCATTAGGCAAAGGTCACATACTATAATGTCTCATTATTCTAATCACACTTCCATTACAACATCAATATATAATGCAGAAGTCATCCATAAGCTATTTGTAAATAAAACATTTACAAGAGTAGAGCCTTTCTAGATGCTGATGTTTATCTCACTCCAGGGCCTTAGCTGCCATTGATTACAATATTTTCCTCTGCAGTGCTGCTCTCATTTTGCTTATGTGCACAGTTTTGGAGCACTGGCATCCTCATCTTACATAATAATTGAAGATGCCTACCAATTCTCATGGACATCATCCGATTTTCATGATTGCAGCAAACACACAAGTATGTGGATTTGAAATTGAATTTGCCTAATGCTACATGCCACAGACTTTATCTAATCATCAGGATTAACAAATGTTTTCTATTATGCTGTTTCCAACCTTAATATCCTAATGATATGGAAATTGATAATTATTCTGTCATACACACAGCTTCTAGCGGACATGACTTTATTGAATATCTCAGAAGAATGTGGATATCTTTCACAAACAATTTGCCTAATATTGCTCCCCTCAGATCATTTTTGTGGGCCAGAAGCGATATGAGATTGAAATGTTGCAGCATCAGGTTTGTAAAGCTGAAAAGTTAAATTAAGACATGATCAGGATGGCAGATGGATGTTGATTTATGCGACTGTGAGTTGACCTCATGTTACAATGTTGAGTACAATGTATGGCAGTCCGATACCTGCAAATGGAGGCAATGACACCTTGCTGCAGAACATCATGGATCCCTGCCTCAGGAGATGTGCAGTGTGTTTAAGGGAGTGCACTGTAAATAAACGTTCATTAAATTACTGGTAGATATTATGCTAAAACAATGAAGTACACATCCATAACCACCACATTCACAAGATTTTGGAAATTATTTGTATAGCTGAATGTGTTCTTGGATTTCTTACATGCAGCATGAATCAAACAAAATCTTAGTGGTGTCATAGTTTCTTCATTCTTTCATTCATTCATTTTCATCTTCAAAGTCTGTTCCCCTTCAGACAAAATCAAGCTTGGCCCTTGACAATTTGCAAAACAAACAAACAAAACAACTCAGGGATTAGTTCTGCATTATAAAAGCATTTATTAACCTTTGCTGCTTATATATTGCATGATATTTTCTGCAGTGACATTCTTATGCACATGGAAATGTTTCAAAATTACGCAAAGCAGCCTCTCTAATTATTAATAGAAATTGTTAAAGAAATCACTTAAACATCAGTACAACACACAATAAAGAAATCCTCTGGAAAGCCCTGCCCGTCCGTCAGACCAGCTCTGCACATCTGGTCAACCTCATGGTCGCCTGAGGTCCGCCATCTATCACAGGTCATATGTTATCTGTGTCGTGGGGATCCTCTGGTCAGGGTGGTCCAGGGAGGGCGACATCATTCAGTCTATTGATCCTTTTTCAGAATTAGAGTGATTACAGCTTGAGATAGTGTTGGCGGCGGCAAACCAAGAGAGTCCATGTACATATCAATGGAGCAAATTCAGGAGCAAAGTACTTGTAATATTCCTTGCTTCTGATGTTTCTGATCGGTCGACAGAGTTGTAAGATCTATCTGTCTTCCCTGCCTCTAATTTAGATTCACAGAAAACTCAGTTTTACAGTTTCATTTATGTTAATATTACTCATATGTAGTACTCCCTTTTGGTCCTGCAGGGTGCCACAGGGTTGGTACTGCAGGGATAGTGCTGTGTGCCTCTCGCTGCTTGATATAACAGACCAGTATACGCCCAGTCTTTTCACCTTTTTTGAAAAAGTGCTGTTGAACCCTACACAAAGAAAAATTTGCTCTCTGTGACAATAATGTGTTATATTTATATTTAAGCTTATTTATATTTAAGTTCTTCAGATTATCATCAGACATTCTAACTTTGAAGTTGTTCTCTGATACCGTCACCTCTTTTTCAAGGTTAAGAAGCTCTGCTTGTATTTTTTTCTCTCTTTTTCTTAAATCAATTTAAACCTCTTTTGACTGACTAGAGCAGTTTGAATGCGTGTGCTTTCTTCGATTTGATATTGTCCCTTATGTTGAGGTCCTTGGATTGTAATCAGGGCATTCTTGTAAGACAGAGTTTGCTTTCAGTGGCCCTCCCTGTTTAAATACAGGTTGTAATAATACGTGTCTGTCAGACCTTGTGTCAATGAGAACACTATAGCTGACAGACCATCTCATCTCACCATCTACAAGCAATAGAGACAGCATCAGTTATGATCAAACTACACTGACTGAACAATATCATTATATGGGATCAAGTATTTTGAGATTCCTAATTTATGCAATGGTAGATATAATCCAACATTGTATGAAATATGTGTGTTTGCTACAAAGATAGAGAAAAATAAAGTTGAATACTGGCTCCTCTTCATCCCTTTCTGGCCTACAAGGTGACATTTTAGCTCCTGGTTGGTTCTCACAGGGGGATGGCATCACTCACAGGGGATGACACGGTCACTGCTGCTGTGCTCACCGTGATTGTCTGTTTTCCTTGATCATAAGCAGTATGATGCAGTGCACGTTAAGAGTTGCAAATGTGCCATATGGCATATATTAGCTGCTTAGCCATTCACAGCTTGGGGGAGAATTCCCTTATCAAGTGGAACTCAAAGATTAGCTTGTCATGTAAGATTTATGAATTTTCATCTAGAATAACTGTAATTAATATGAGCTATTAGGCCCACTGATTTGCTCCTGCCCCCACCTTTATGTTAAACATTACAACATGGGTCGCCTGCCCCGTCATACCCAGGGTACACACACACACACACACACACACACACACACACACACACACACACACACACTCAAATTTGCGTAGCTATCCTTGTAGGACATCGCATTGACTTCCATTCATTTTGAACGAACCCAATCCCTAACCCAAAAGTTAACTATAACCAATTCATTCTTAACCCTAACCTTAACCTAAAAAATGACATCAGCAATGACGTACCACATTACTACCAGGTAACAAAAATGCACACACACACAGAAACAAACACACATTTTACAATATTTGTGTGTGTACTGGGCCCTACTTGTTTTAATAAATCATTTTAGCCTAGCCTTAAACAAATGATGACTAACAGCAGAAAGCTCTAGGAGATTTAAAGTGTTAAGATTTTCTTTTGAAATTTATTTTGGGTAAATACAGAGGAACTAAGTTAGTGTTTGAATTGAAGGGATATAGTATAAATAGGAAGTGCTCACATTTCTCATCAGTTGTTCAGCTGATAAGTTTATTCCACCTAATTTCAGCACCAGGAGCTGTCCACACTGTGGCATATCAACCAGCAGTGTGTGTCCTTGTCCTAAATCAGGGTGGGATCTTCATCATCCACATCTTTGTGGAGGAGTTGCGATATTGGTCCGCGTGAGTGGGTTTCCCTTACACTGTGGTCTTTGTGCTCCTGTCAGTCTTCACATGAGTACAGGTGTCATCATTGTAGCATCTCTTCTCATCTCTCTTCTTGTTTACCCTTTCACTGGAAATGAGAAACAATTAGTTGGACCTGAAGCTGAGACTTTTTGTCAAGCTGTTGGCAACATTTGCCCATTTTGGTTGTTTGAAACTCTTCGCTAACTTCTTGACAAATACGTTTGGACAGTCATCGTGTATAGTTAAACTTGGCACTCTAATCCTGAGCTCACATCTTGTATTGTCCAACTATTCACTTATAGGTTCCTCTTGCCGGAGGCAGAGAGATCTGTATTGTTTATTGTTATTTGTATGCAAATGGAGGATTAAACCTATTATGGGAAAAAATGCAGCCGTCATATTATGAGCCAGATTGAAGGCTCACTTCTTTGAACTAACCTCCTTACATGTTTGCCTCCATGCAGAACATGTTTCAACCTTGTCTTTTAGAGCTCACTTTTTAGAATCTGTCTTTGGTCAAATCTGTTGCAACACCAAAGGGGGTGGCTCATTTTTACCATGACGGGCCTATCAGAACCAATCAACAGAATAAAACCAGTAACAAAAACAGTGACACATTATTATTTTATGTCTCTGAAACTATTTTTGTACATGACCTGCAACATCATCATCATAGAAATTTGGTACAGACATTCCACAACACATGAGTATGTCTACATTGTTCACCTAAAATCATGCCCTTAAATGAAGAAACTTCAAAGAGGAAAAGAAGAGGTTAACCAGCATTATAAGAAGATAAAAAAGTGTATCCACTGGAAGTCAGATCTTACTTCAAATGCTGATATGCTGCTCCGACATTCACTATTGTGCTCGATTGCATCTTGCTAAAGCATAATACAGATTTTTGAAGACCTGCACAACCAAAGCATTGAAAAAACACAGGACACGTCAGGTATAAGATATTTCTTTCTTAGTCCCACAATGGGGAAATTTGCAGTCCATCATGCACAAACAAATAGTTAAAAACAAGTATATAAATGGTCTAACCTTAAACTAACCACTTTCACTGTCTCAGCTTTCTGATTTTTCCCTGTTCATTTGCCTCATATTAGGAAATATACAAGAACACACACAGCCCCATGGACACATGCATTAACTAACAAACGCATGAATATATAAGACACACACACACACACACACACACACACACACACACACACACAGACTAATCTACTTAACAAAAACCATTTAAGAGCCCTTTAGCAACATACAGTAGCATAATATGTAGATTACAAGCTTGTACAGTAATCTTTGCGCTCTGCAGGCATAGAGACAAGCCTCTTTGTGTTTTCCATTGTATATTAGTCAGCATGGAAATGTGTTCTGAGGGCAAGAGGGAGAATTATAAAGAATTTCTCTTGACATCAAATCTTAACTATATTCACATAATCCCTCTCAACACACATTCATCACCTCCCTTCAACAGCTCTGTCTCTCTCTCTCTCTCTCTCTCTCACACACGCACACACACACGCGCGCACACACACACACACACACACACACACACCTTCTGAGAGGAGGAAGCGGATTAAGGAGGAGAGAGGCAAAAAAAAGTGTGTTTGTATGTGTGTATACACTTGCATGTGTATTTGCAACTGTATGTGTAATAATTCATGTATCCAGTGGCTAATCCTGCTCTGAGTGAGGGGGCAGAGATAGGGAGGGTGTGTGTGTGCTCCTGCTGATAAAAGCCATCGATCACCAGTCGCCATCAACAGCACAACATTCTCACATTCTCTCACTTTATGGGCGCTCCGAACCCTCAGTCCCCCCAGTACCTTGGGTTCTTTTTTCTACTTCTGCATTTATGTTGGAAGAGCTGTTGGAACTATAATGTATTTTTCCTCATCAAAGGCTTTCATGCAGCTTTGGTGATATTTTGATAGTTTTGTCCATAATTTCTATCAGTAATAAGATTGGACCATAGACACATTACCTCAAGTACAAAGTGGGCATGTGTCCAGGGCCCTGTAGTCAAGCTGTGCCCCTGGCCTTAAGCATTTTTAAGTGGGTTGAAATGTATAAAATGACTCCATTAATAGGCCAGCATGACAATGGAAGTTTAACATCATTATAGACTTGTATCCATGTTTTGTAAAGTAGCCAATTAATTACTTGCTAAGAAGTAACTAAGTAACACCAAAGGCTTTACAGGGGGCATTTCTTAGTGGACACTAAGTTAGTGGCCTTAGATGAGTCTGACAAGTTAGAATCTGAAATTTCTTGGGCCATTAAGATAGAAACTGCCTCTTTCTCTTGTTCCTCTCCTCCTTCGCTCACCCGAAGTTCCTCTGTCCCCAGTTCAGTCCAGCCCAGCTCCTCCTCTAGCTCTACTGCTTCCTCTGGAGAGGAACCAATGCAACTCAGACAAGACTGCGTCTCTCCAGATGAACATTTCTGGAGAATGAGGGCATGGGAGCCCATTTAGGGTGGACAGATGACCATTTCCTTGTTTCCTGTGCCGTGAGGGAGAGCAGGCCTGCCAGTACATATCGGGTTCCTGACGAGCCAAGCCTCTTCTTCCCAAAACACCCAACCCAGAAATAAGCCACTCTTCGGTGGAATCAGCAGCCATCCAGCGAGGTTGGTGCTTTGATCCCTGGCCCCTACAATCTACATGTCAAAGTGCCTTTGGGCAAAATACGGAACCCCAACTTGCTCCTGATGGCTGTTCCATCAGTGTGTGACTGTGTGTGATTGTGGTGGCACTTTCCAATAAGCCACAATGTATGAATGTGTGTGAATGTCTAATGAGACTAGGCAAGCGCTATACAATTGCAAATGCTCACCCCAGTAGATTCTGGAGCTGAGATTTTAGATATTCACCAAAACTCAGGTTGGCATCACGACTATACCCTTGCAAATCCCTATAAATAGTGCTAGCGCCATCAACAGGAGCCCCCTTACCCAAGTCACCCATCAAACTGAACTTCTGCATCTTGTCCTTTCTGGTAACCATCGTGAGTATATCCAATTTCATCTCATTTCCTCAGCTCACACCCCGATGGTGCTCTCTCTCTCTCTCTCTCTCTCTCTATATATATATATATATATACACACACACTATATGCAGTCAATTTAAGACGAGTGGCCCCAACCCACCACCGTTAAGCAGCTCCAGCAGTTCCTCGGCTTTGCCCACTTTTACTAATGCTTCATCAGAGACTACAGCCAGCTGGCCACACCCCTAACCACACTTACTTCCATGCCAGGCCATGTGTGCGGACCAGTGATGCTGAGGTGTTGTTTTTTTTTTCAGAGCTTAAGAAACAATTCACATCTGTACCTATATTCATCCACCCTGATCCATGTCAGTTCATCATAGAAGTGAGCGCCTCCAGCTCAGGAGTGGTTTCCCAGCAGTGCTTTCCCAGCTCTCCAGCACAGAGGAGACAATGGTAACTGCGCATCCTGCATGGTGGTCACAGTAACCTGGCCAATCATGTCCATAGTTGAATAACAAGCTGAAGTCCAGATGAGGGCCAGCTGCTCAGCACAGACAGACAGGAGGGTGATGCATCATCTGGGCTTGGTGCTGTCCTGATCATCTGTCTCTAAAAGAGCTGACACCCATCTTGTTCACAGATCCAGAGGTGCTGGTGGATGATCAGTTGGGAGGGGTGAGGAGGTGGCAGGGGTTGCAGATGGTTTTTGATGCCAGAGCAGGTGAGAGGTTTGAGTGATGGCTTATAAACCTACAGTAAAACACATGGATATTAGTAAGTTAATGGTTTTCCACAGTGTGTGTGGGGGGTTGTCTCCTGTGGTTGGTGATGGCTCCACACTGATGTAGGATTGTTAGTTGAAAATCTGTTTTTCAACTTTTCATTGTTTCACCTCTTTGCTCTCATTTGTCAATGTGTTCCTGGCCTGGTTGTACAGGCTTCTGTCCCCACATCTGTAGGCCTCCTCCTTGTCAAAACAGCCCGATTCTAGCTGTAAATCAGTTGTAATTGATGTACGTACAGAAGGTTTTACGCAAGCTGGAACATGTGTTAGTCTTGACCACAGGCTGAGCACATTTTAATTTCTGCCTGTTGGTTGGGAGAATGTGAGCCAGACACTGAGAGTCCAACATTGCATGTTGGACAGAGCAATAGGCGTCCTTTAAAATGGTGTAGCAATGGTCCAGAGTGTAATTATCCCTGGTGGGACACTTTATGTGCAATGGGTTAAATTGAGGAAGCTGTCATTTATATAACCCTGCTTGGCTGAGAAGCAAAGCTGATAGAGTTTTTCTTTCCATATCCACTGCCAATCAAAACTGGCCAATGGTGCTCATCTACAAATGATCACGATGTCACCAAGCTTACAGCACCACGTATTTCACTTCAAAGCTCATCCCCAATCCCAATCTCCACACCCTTATTTCTTATATCTCCCCACTCAGCAACACACCGGTTGAGAAACCAATTCTGATCATTGGCAGTGCTATTTTTGAAAAACATGAAGTTAGCAACATCGGCAACCATAATCAACGTTTCTATTTTAAACTGCCAGCTAAGGATAACTGTTAATACAGTAAGAATGAATAATGTAATGGTGAGTCTGTGTGTCAGTGTTAGATTCTGTAGTTTTCTCTGGGCTCTGAACTAGGAAAAGATATTTCTCCCATACTAGCGTCTCTGCATTGGCTCCATGTCAAATCCAGAGTACAATTTAAAATCCTCTCACTCCTCACTTACAACTGTTATTATTATCATTATTATTATTATTATTATTATTATTATCACTAGTTTACGTCTCTATGTAGATTTGTGGAACTTGCATTGTACTACTGCATGTTGTCTCTTCCTCTGTCCCCTCCCCCCATTGCCCTTCGATCTGCTTTATATAGAAAGTGCCTTGAGATAACTTCTGTTGTGATTTGGCACTATATAAATAAAAGTGAAATGAATTGAATTGAATCAGTGACATAAAGTAAACAGACTTTCAGAGAGAAGCTTACAGATACAAACCATTTTAAGATTTTTTATCAATAATAAACCAATACCGGAGGTCCGTCTTCTTAGCACTGATGTGACATCAATTGAATGCAACTAAATCCCTTGGGAGGAGAGAGGCCTATTGAAATTTGAAAGCAGCAGCAGATGCTGGAGATGAAGCTGGCAAATAATGACTGGTTTTCCAGGGCTTGATTGCAGCCATTCACATTCAGACTGCTGGGGTCAAAACTTGGTCCTTGCTCTTAACAAAAGGCGCAGGAAAGTAGATTTTTTAATTTTCATTCACTGCATGAGAACTAGTTGGAGGATTAAGATAGAGGAGATATATTGTCATCCCAAGTCCTAGATCCAGAATTTAATGTTTTTGAATTTAATGTAACCAGAATAACCTTTTTTTGCCTCAAAAATTGATCATGAAATTGCATCTATCTATCTAACTATTTATCTGTCTGTCTGTCTGTCTATTACAGTCTATACTTAAATAGATTTGAAGCATAACAATGGGCTTAAAGCAGTCTTTTGTCTTGTTTTTGTTATATGTCACTCATCTGATGCAATTTTTTCTGACCTTATCACGTGAGTAACACATTCATTCATTCATTCATTCATTCATTCATTGATAAGTCCAGATTTCGGGAGATGCCCATGACCATGATACTACTGATCATAGTCCAGGGTCCGAGCACTGTGATGAAGAATTTTCTTGTTGCATTTACCAGGTAATCGTCTTGGTTGTGAAAGAGACGCACAAAGCCAAACTAAAAATGTGTAAATGAACAGCTTCCCTAAGATTTTGTCCCTCTGCCTCCTCCTCCTGCTGACATTTGCTCACGCACAGAGAATCAATATCCAGGTTGATCAGTGTCTTGTAATTATACTGAAGTAACACACTGATAAGGGGGCAGCCTGCTGCTCACTCACTATCTTGCTGGATGCTAAGTAAGACACATACATACACACTGACCATGTTTTTGCATTCACGGTGACCTGCTTTAACCCTTTGGAACAAGTCAATGTCTTCACCACAGCACCCCCAATGGATGGTAAAGGGAAACAGCAGATTAAAATCATATTAAAGCAGAATAGATTGGATTTCAGTGAGAGAAAGTGTGAAGTGGAAGCCTCTTAATGCAGAAAACTGTTAAGATGTTTCTGCAAAATCAGTAATTGAAAAGATGTCACCTTGTGTGCAGACTTGTAGAATCCAGATGTGAGCTTCATAGACAGATGACTATTTCAAATGAGAAATCTTCTCACACTTTGCAACTTCTCCATAGTTTTCCTTTTAGAAAACACATTGATTTTCAACATCTCTCCAGTCCCATGATTAAGCTTTCTCCAAGCCAATCACAAATTCACTTTCTTCCTTATTCGTATCTGTTCCTCTACACAAGCTGCAGCTTGTGTTCCCTTCCAGTTTGTGAATTAGAAGACCAAATGAAATACATAGATGACTAGATGCATAGATAGTTGTTCTGATAGAAAGGTAAAGTTTGGGGAATAGTTTTGTCTAACACTAAATCATCACAGTAAAAGCAATCAGCCTAGCTATTGATATCCATTACTGTTGAAATCCTATGGAGCGCATATGGTACCCTGCCAAAAGCACAGCAAACTATCAATTAAAAATGCCGACATTTCCTAAACATTTCACTGTGTTTTAGCTGCACTGACAAGATAAACATAGGGTTGTCACCACAAGTTAGCCCAATGAGGGCTAAAGAAAAGATTCAAGACAAAGCAGTTCTGCTGCCCAGATTTTTTTTAATATGGGCATATAAAAAACATGACTAAATGTCTCTGTCTCTCTCTTCCTCTCTCCAACATGCAAATCATTTGCAAATCATTTAACAAGCAATATGTTTTAAAGTGGGCCAACTATTAGAGACATGATCCATTTACTTTTATCTGGCGGTGATGGAGTGGAGCATTTGTTCCTTGCCTGGCTCCTTTCATATTGCATCACTGGTGACACATAAACCTGGCACACTACTTAATGGGAGCTCATCCATAATGTTGAATGAGGGGGACAATTATTTCATGTGAGGAGATTAAAAATATGATCTCTAACAAGGGCCCCTGCTGTCCAAGTTCACTCCCCAGGGTCTAATAAATTGGAGGGATGAGAAGGGTCTCCATATGTGAATGTGTCTGTCAGGAATCTGAATGTATGATAGTGTCTCTAGTGTCATCCTGAAAGTCTGCCTAACCACATTTTAAGACCAATATTGATTACATTTGGATCATTTTTTTTGATTACCAATCACTTCCATCTTCATACCACAATGGAGGCAAGCCCTCTGAAACAGTGAAAGCATACAGACACACAAGGCACCCTTTAACATCTGTATGAGATGCCTGCCAGAAAGCCACACCAGCCAGGCCCTTTCTGTCAGAAACCTTTTTATAGTGCTTATGAAACGGTAGTTTGGTTTGGGTTATGTAACAGAAATACTTGGCTAGGTTTAGAAAAGCGGCAGCTGTGGCTCAGGAAGCAGAAGTAGAAATCAGAAGGTCGGTGGTTCGATCTCCGGCTCCTTGGACAAGATAATGAACCACAAATTGCTCCCGGTGTGTGCCATTGGTGTGTGAGTGTGTGTGCATATGTGAATGGGTGAGCGTAGAAATATTGCTTTGTCTAAAAAGATCTGTATCGCTCCTGATGAGAAGTTTAGTTCTTGGCATGCAAGCCTCTGCCATCAGTGTGTGTGTGTGTGTGTGTGTGTGTGTGTGTGTGTTTGAACTCTTAACTACATTAGACACTCAGTACCATTCATAACCCCAATTCCTGCAAGTAAATGTTTGTGAAATTATGGAATATTTAACTTACTGCTAGAGACAATTATTTCACGTTTAGTCTTGTTGTAATCACCCAAGAACAAGAAAATTAGATATTTAATCATTGCAATGGTTTTGATAGGCTGTACAGTTATTTATAGGAAATTGTCCTAAAAGTAAAATCCAGAGACACATGTCCTGTTACCTGCCTGGGATGGCAGCTGGATGGAGGTGGGTCATAAACACGCCTTCCCACAGGACAAGCTGTCCATGGATTGGATAGAAACTTCTGGGAACATCCTTGCTAAACTTTCTGTATAAAAGGCCGTCGCTGGAATGCAACTGGAGGTCTGTGTGTTTTACAGGTACAAGGGTCTCCCATTCTGTCTGTGTTAACTTTATTTTTAACTGCCAAAGCTTCAGTTTCCACACCCTGCTCTGCAACACCGTCTCTGCTGTAACTGACCCATTTCTCAACACTAGTTCTCTGGCCAAGCAAGTAGCACCTTTTTGTCTGCTAACTGGGTGAATTTAGAAATTATAAATTAAATCTTAACCCTAAATTTACTGTAGTTTTACCGGCTGCCTTACGGTGACAGTCACTATGACCTGTATTAATTTGTTCAGTCATTCAGTCTGTTGTAACCTTCGCTGCCAAACTCCAGGTTTACCTGTATGTTTGTCTGTATTTGTAGTTAATTAATCGTTTAATTTGTATGTTAAACAGGCCTAATTTTGTGCAAGATTTGTGCCTGATGTTATTGTGATGACTGTGAAATTACAGATGAATAATTACAGTGGTTGGTGAAATATCAGATTAACGTCTACGTTTCAGCATGAACCAAGTTAATTTTAAGCCCTTTTCTTAAGCCCTACAACTGAAAATATGTTAGATTGAAAACAGGACATGCAAACATATTAACCCAACAGCACTCCCCAAGTATTATGCAAAGGCATACTTGGTATTGACAGCATTTTCTGTTCCATCACAGCTCACTGTCGGTCTCAGTGGTTGGCAATTTGAGAGGGGTTGAGGGGGGACATCTTCCTCCTTGTTAGCAAAATAACCAAAATGCGTACACTTTGTTAAACTGCAATCCCTCTCCATCCCCCCAAGGTCACTAATAGGTGGATCATGGTCCAAGTCTAGTCTGATACTGTATATTATTAGAAATTATTAAATTTTGACAGAGTGCAAAATTTGACTTTTCAGCGAAAATGGAGGAATTAATTTTTCTTTATTTTTTTGGATAATCTGACAGAGAAACAGAAACATAGAAACATGCTGACACCAACATATAACCCTATTTCAGTACCAATATGACAGAAAAGGAAATCATAATAAAACCATTAGAAGAGGAAGAACCTGTGAAAAGTCATAAACTGCTATAAATGGGTTGTTGTATTGTCAGCTACATGTAGGTATTGATATTAATTGTAAGCTCAATTTTTTAGCCTTTAGTGTTCACAAATTGTCACATTGGAACCGTTACGAGTATGGTGAATTAGCTATTAGCAGTTTCTGTTTGCAGTGTTCCCATGCACGTGAATGTACAGACTTGATCACTTGATTACTTTAAAAACTTAAAAATCAGATTTTTCCCCAAGGCTTTCTCTCGTAGTTGGTAAAAAGCCACCTGGTGTTAAATTACAAAGGAGCACAGTGCATATTTCATTCCCCACTTCCCACAGTAATGTCAGTTACTGTTTGAATGGAGCTCAAGACTCACAATTCACCTCAAACTCCAGTTCCTTGTGTTATTTCTGCACACCCCACATTAGCCAACATATGAAAAGCCACAACTGTAACAACACTAAGATATAAACTAACACATATTCCAACAGGACAGAAGACAGTGACATTGCATTTCAACACATGATGGACAAATGACAAACAGTGCAGCAGGCCAATACTGAATGTCTCCACTCAACATTTTTCTTCCATTTCTCTGTCACAATGTGTAGAAATGCTATAACAGCCTACACATGGTGATGAACAGCATATCAGGCTGCAGGCACGATATTTTACATGATGGACTTACATGATTGATCAGTGACCAGTGACCATTTGATCACAAACGCCTGACATATACAGCTTAGTGATGTGATAATTTTCCAGCTGACATATTGTAACCTCATGGGGTTTTGAGCAACACATCCCTGACATCCACGAA
Organism: Holacanthus passer; assembly: GCA_025331565.1. Lineage (NCBI taxonomy): Eukaryota > Metazoa > Chordata > Actinopteri > Pomacanthidae > Holacanthus > Holacanthus passer. The sequence goes on along the minus strand of JAFREQ010000224.1, from coordinate 66,954 downwards.
CAAATCATAAACCACAGCTGGCTTCTGTCAGTCACAAATGGCTTCCATTTGTGCTCCTGCTCCTCCTACACTGCAGGAAAATCACCTTCATTGTCCCTGTACATTACACAAACACAGATGTCCTTCAGCAAGCCTCAGTTGATATTCCATTTACATTGACTACTTTAACTGACGCTCCTATCTGCAGTGACCCACTCTGAGTGCAAAAGTACACTTTACTGTAATTCCTGGATCAACGGTGTATAGCTGATCTGTAATAAAGCAGTAGCTTCCTACAGTGTACTCTGCCATCTTATACCACAACAAAATTGCACCATTAAAATCATATATATAATAATACATACATTCCACAAATGATCTACAGCATTGCAAAAATTATCTACACTGTCATGAACCTGAATTCTGAATAGAGTGGTATCCATGCAAGCCATGCGACTAGACCGTATTGTCAGGTTGAGGACAGGATATTTCTTACAAAAAACAACTTGTCAAGGTTATTTGTTAGAGGCTCTGCAATATTCAAAGTCTGGAATATTTGCTCAGAGCTGGAACAGAACTGGGACCAAAAGACAGGATTATTGATAACAAAGGTCACATTATTGGGCCTGAACATAAATTAGAATGAATCCTCTAAATCAAATGTGGAAGTGTTTGTGCCATCATTTGGCTCTAAGGAGCATTAGATTTCTCAGCAAGAAACCTCTACGGTCTTGCAAGTAATGATGATTTTTTTGTCAGAAGGTGAAAAGTTGGCACACTTCTTTTTACAGTGATATCTTTTTTTAAAGGTTTCACTTATCTTCATTTCCACTTTTGTTTGGGAAGTCGTGTTGATTATCCATTTCCATCTTTGGTTGAGGAATATGGTCTGTTTTTCCACAGACTTCCACTCAGTAAACATGGCTTTACTCAGTTAAACAGGTCTAAATAAATGGCCACATCTTTTTCACTTTCTCACTGTCCAAGTAAGTTCTCCTATCACTGGCAGAAAGCCTTGGGTTGCCAGATCTGATGCCTGCATATTATTACTTGCTGCGATAAATAACCAAAGTAAGAGCTGTGTCTGTATTCTCAGTACAAAGTCATGAACACATGTTCAGTTGGTGTTGGACTCCACCAATGTTGCATCTTGTCTCTGATGCTGTTTATGATCTCAAGGCGCAGCCCGGGTGAGGAGAGTGTCCCATCCTTGCGAACCTTGCATCAATGCTTTTTATGACTTGATTCTGTTGGCTTCAGGATGCAGAAGGGCATTTTGCAGCCAAGTCAGCCCAGATAAGAGTCATTACCACCAAATCTGAAGCCATGGTTCTCTGCTGGAATCTGCTGGTCTGCTCCACCCAGGTTGGGAGTGAGTTGCTGCCCCTAGCAGGGGAGTTAAGTATCTCGAGATCTTGTTCAGGAGTGACGGTAAAATGGAGCCTGAGATGGACAGGCGTCAGCAATAATGCATGTACCAGACTGTTGTGGTGAAGAGGGAGATGAGCCAGAAGGCAAGGTTGATTGATTTACAAGTGGATCTATGTTCCAACCCTCACCTATGTTCATGGGCTGTAAGAGTGAGATTTTGGATAAAAACAGCTACAAGTTATAACCGAGTTTCCTCTGTTGGGTTGATGGCTTCAGCCTTAGAGATGAGGGTGAGGAGCATGAACATCTGGAATGAGCTCAGAGTAGAGCTGCTGCTCCTTCGCCTTAAAAGGAGCCAGCTGAGGTGGTTCAGGCATCTGATTAGGATGCTTCCTGGGCACCATCCTTTGGAGGTTTTCTGGGCATGCCCGACTGGGTGGCGACCCTGAGGTACACCCAGAACTTGCTGGAGGGATTATATATCTCATCTGGCCTTGGAATGCCTTGGGATCCACCAGGACAAGCTGAAAAGTGTCGCTGGATAGAGGGATGTGGATGTAGTCTGCTGCAACCTCTATCCACTGTCGGATAAGTGAAAGAAAATGGATGGATGGATGGATGGATGGATGCTGTATTTTGTGATTCAATACATTGAAATTTGGTTGTGATAGAAATGAAGTTTAGTCACTTAAAAGGAAAACTTTTACTTTGCTACTCTTGTGAGCCTTGACCCTGACTATTGCTCTGAATTGGAGTTTAAAAATACAATTTAAACTTTTCAGCAAATTCCAGATGAGATTCACTTTGAGTCTATTTATTTTTTCCACCCTAAGTTCTTTTTGATGTCCTTTCACAGAAACAGCCAGAGAGACAAAGGCAGCTTTTGGCAGGGAAGGGCAGTATGTCAGTGTGTTCTTTCAGACTGTTCATTCTAAAACATAGTGGCAAAATAAAATTTAAGCAGACAATGCTCATGGATAACTTTCCACTATGCAACTTAAATATTTTTTTTTAATGTTCATACTTTTTACAATGCCCTTCTTATTGATTTCAGTGTGAAATTGTTCAATTTTTAACATTAGTGATAAAACTGTTGTATGTGAACGTGAACCAGCATGATGAGATTGAGCAGCACACTGAGCACTGCACTTTACAGGTTCAAGACTCACCGGTTTTGTTTTTCCTTTTTTATTTAACATGAATAGGGTGGGGAGACATCACATACCATGTCCCAAGACTTTTCTAATCCCTTATTTGCAGTGATTAATACTGATAAGGCTCTCATTTGATGTAATATGTGTATTACACAAGCTGAACATTGTACAGAAATCATCATCATCATCAGAATTCATTCATTCATCAGAGAGCTTTCTGTAACACCTAACCTAACGACCTGACCTGGACAATGAGTCATTGACTCCAGGACTACAGCACAACACAACACAACTGTAGTGTCTATTGTGCTATTCCTTGTCTGTGTGTGTGCGTGCATGGGTGTGCATCTAGGCATGCATGTGATTGCTGTTTTTCACGCCTTCTGCATGTGGATGAATCTGTTAGGTGCAATCAATACAATGAAACTCAACTATCATTGCTGGAGTTGCTAGTCAGCACTTCAGAGAGAGGAGGGCTGGGGGCAATGCTATTTACGTACTACTAAACCACAATCTGTGTGTGTGTGTGTGTGTGTGTGTGTCTGTGTGGGTTTGCTTATGTCCAAATTGGGGATATACACTAGACTCAAGACCAGTTGATTCGGGACAGCGATGCAATTGGGGACAAAAAGTGGTGTCCTCATTTTGGAAAACTGTGATTTTTAGGTCAACAGTTAAGGTTATGGTTAGGTTAAGGTTATGGTTAGGGTTAGGTTATGGTCAGGTAGTCCTTCAGGTTAGTCTCCAGGAAATGAATTTATCTATGTAAATTCACCAAAAGTGACATGAGTAAAGACTGTGTGTGTGTGTGTGTAAGTGTGTGTGTGCAGGGTGATGGTTGTACATGTGCATTGTGTGGATCAAAATTCCCACAGTTGTTGAAAACTGTCTGAATTATCTCATCACAATCTCATAGTTAAGTAAAATGTATTTATATAGCTCAACATCACAAATCGCAATTTGGCTCAAGGATGTTACAATCTGTACAGTATATGACATCGTCTGTCTTTAGACCCTGGATTCAGAGGGAAATATCCCCTAAAAAGCCTAACCCCTCAGGAATAGCAACAAAAGAAGGATCCCTCTCCCAGGATGCACAGACATGCAGTAGATGTAATGTATACATGAAAAGTAAAAACTGAAATCATAGTCTATACAAGTTATCATGACAAAAATAAACATTTACGTATGTAGATTGTAAAAAAAAGTATTTAGTTGTTAATATCTTTATATTTTAGATACTGAGCTCCTTTTGTGTGATATTTTATTTTGTATTATTTAGACTCTTCTTCTCCTGTCTAATGTGATATTTGTCCACTTGATGATACCTATCTATCTATCTATCTATCTATCTATCAAAATGTACCTTTATTGAGCCCTGATAATACAAAGAGACAAGTATTTGAAGATTGTCACTTAGTCCGGTCCATTTTCTACTTACTGCTTATCATTAGCTTAAACAATACAGTTTGCGCTCAATTTAAACTTATCACCACATTCTTTTCTACAGTATACTGTGAGCAGAAACAGGGCAGTCCCTGGAGAAATATAGGCTCTAAATAGAAATGAAGTGAGAAAAGTTAGCATAAAGAATATAAAGGTTTCTTGCAAAAACCTGCATCTTGTTTTTGGTTGACATCAAACACACAAGAGTGTCTGCTGCCTTTAAGGAGAGTCTTAAAACAGCTGCCAACTGAGCCATCAGGCCTCCCTGTGCAGATAGAAGCAGCTCTCTGCTGCTGCTGTCTGGCCTCCTGAGATAACTCTGTTGTCAGCATGCTCTTACACTTTGTGAGTGTGGTGTGTGTGTGTGTGTGTGTGTGTGTGTGTGCGTGTGCGTGTGTTCAGTCAAATGAGACAGCAACTCACCCTAGTCATTGTCATCTGCCTCTGATGTGACGGACTGACATCCACTGATTTGACATTACCTGTGGGGCTGATTAATGTTTGTTGAATTAATTTTAAACAATTTTACTATTTAATTTCAAATTATTTTATGTTATCAATATTCTTGAATTAGAATGTTTGAAAAGGTTTTGTTCGTAAAAAATTTCATATGACACACAACTTCCATCCCCACCATTTTACACCAGTCCTACAGGTCAACAAATGATCTCACACACCACACTCACATCACACACACTGGGACATTTCTTTGTGAAACTTACACCTTTTGTGCTGACACACACTGATGGGCTGGGTGTGTTGGTCCTAATGTGGATGTGTTAGGCCACACTGAAAAACAACAGCCAGGTCAACAGAAATGCAACTGTGCAGTAAAGCTTACAGTGGTGGCTTGTGTGTTTACATCAACACTGAGAGGTGCAAGAACTTGGTGCTAGTGTCTAGTTACTGCTCATCACTGGTGGAGTTTGTATTTCATCCCCAGCACAAATGCTAAGAAGGCACTTTGTCAACTGTTTGGAGTAATGAGTGAACTGCAGAATGCAAACCCTGATGGACTGTTTGTTGTCACCAGAGGTTTCATCCATTGCAAGTCTCAAGTCATTGCTCCCAAAGTCCCACAAACTTATGAACATGTGACCTTTACAAGAGAGGCAAATGCACTGGATCTTGTTTACACAGACATCCCTGGTGATACCAGATGGAGCCCTGTCCTACCTCGGACCCAGCATACAAACTGCTCCAAACCACTTCTGAGGCAAGTGAATACCTGGCCAGCAGGACTGCGCAGCGACTGGAACACACAAGGAGGCTGCAACCAATGGCCACTCCACCAGCTTGGAGGAATACACAGCACCAGTGACCAGCTACATCAGCAACTGCACCGATGACATCACCGTCTCTATGACTATTACCTCACACTCCAACCAGGTGTGCCCTCAGAGCAGGTGACAAGATGACTCCAAGAACAGCTGCAAACTTTTTTGTTTCTCTTACACAAACACAACAGTTACACATTCTCAAACTCTGCATTGCAGGTACAAAAATCCTTTCAATGAATATTAATTTAAGAATTAATTTGAGAATTTAAGAAACTCATACGCTCACATTTTTGCTATAGTTGCTGCAGTGAATATGGTACAAAACACATTCACACACATGAATTAAAAATGTGAAGTCACATCTGCAAATCAGTATCTGAATACAATGAATTAGAGTTACACACATGGGGCATATTTTCTCACAAATACCTTTTTTTTTGGATTTTTTTTTGGCACAAACACAAGTCAATAACTACAACTGCTTGAATATATCACTATGAGTCTCAAATCTTTTTCATTTTGTTCCCAAATGACAAGTTCCACATGCTCTCATTTTTGCAGTAAATATCTCAGTGAAATGTCAGACAGAAGTGATTTGTACTGTAGGGTAATTTTCTGGACCCAAGTTTCAGGCCAATGGACCAAAATCAGGTTTTAAATGTATTCAGTTGATCAAAAACTTCTTCAAAATCTTCGGCAAATTAGTTCAAAAATCTTGTTGGAAAACTGCTCCAAAACACCTTCAAACAGGTCTCAAAAGATCTTCAAACAGGAGTCCAAGATGTTGTGACAATCCTTTATTATTAATAATAAAGTGAGAGAACAAATAGCATGTACACAAGGCACAGTCCAAGAGCTCTCTGAGCTAAAATGAAACTTACATTTGTTTTTATAGTGTTTGATGGGTGGATTTCCACGCCTATTGTCCAACCCACAAACCTATAGCATTATGGACTTTACACCAATAAAAACTTGTTGATTCTTAGTTTTGCCCCCTAGAGGCTGGTCCAAATGTACTTTTTCTTTACACTATTATAATTTGTTGAGTTCGTATCCGCCCCCTAGGGGTAGGTAAATTATCTCATCTTTGGCTCCGTGACACCAATATGTTCGGGTTTTTTGGTACTTTCCACGGATCTTCTGGTCTTCCCGGTATTTTTCATGGTACTTTTCACGGGCCTTTTGGTCTTCCCGGTATTTTTCATGGCCCTTATTATTTTTTTTGTATTTTCATAGTACTTTCAGCCACCATTATTTCTGGCTTGATTCACTTCTTATTTTTTTTAAAAAGAAATACCAAATGGTATAACAAATCATGTTGTCATGCTCTTAATTAAAAGAAACATCAAATAGTACAACAAATCAAGAAACAAGCCTGCTAGTCAGAGAAACGAGTCAGCTAGAACGTTCAGAGAGCACAGTGTAGAGCACAGTGCTTTCTTGAAACTTCCAGGCCGGAACTTCAGATAACATGAACTTTCAGCCCGGAACTTCAGATAACATAAACGCAGGTGGCGGATACTGGATGATACAGTCCTCAAATGACCTCCGGATGATACAGTCCTCAAATGACCTCCGAATGATACAGTCCTCAAATGACCTCCGGCTAGCATGTATTTTTATGATCATAACATGTCTTGGATTAAACACACAACATTATGATTATGCTCACATGTTTGGTTTTAGCTGCTATATTCATTGCTACGCAATCCATGAGAGTTTTTATCATCTCCTTCATTACATTCAGAGCCTTCTTATGTAGTGTTTTTACACTACAGTACCTATAGAGCCAGGAGTGGGCGCTGTTCAGAGATCAGAGAACCATTTTGGCCAATCAACGCAGAGTGTCAGTGTTTGACTGTTGCAAATTTAAATGAAACCACACCCACTTCCATATGATATAAGCCTCGACAGCATATGACAGCTACAACAGCTTGGAAAATAGCAACATGGGTCGCCGAATTTGGTCAATTTGATCAGTTTATCAGACCATAAATGAGACAAGAATTAGGTTGGAGAAATGATTGATGCCCCAGTGCCTCTGGGGGCCAGGCCTCAATGACTGCTGTACAAAAACACATAACTTTACACATTTATTCACTTATTCTGGTGAAACTGGATCATATTTTATGGAGAAAATATTTCCCTGCTCTTATTGGTTCACATGGTTTCCTGATGGACAGATACCTGTTGTTACTAAAGTATCCAGCTGCTAACTGCAGCTACCATTAGCCATAGCTAGCGGTCCTATTAGCTAGCTGACTGTGGTTGGGCTGGGAACTCAGGCACCTGGGGAGCGCAGGTGTTTTCACAGCTAACACAGGACCTTTGGAGGACGGGGAGGAGGAGGCTCAGGCCAGGACTCTGACACACCTGGTTCAGGCAGGGACAGGGCAGGCGTGATGCAGGCCTGCAGAAAACCACTTCGGTTCTGTATTATTGTCAAACTGACCTCTGTCGGTCACCGTCTCTCTGGCTGTGTTCACCTGGAGACCCCAGATGACCATTACAGAAATGTTTCACATGACTGTTTTATCCTCCCCTTGGTTCCGGCTTCATTAGATTTATAGTTGGGAAAAAAGTACATGGTTAAGGTTAAACAAAGACTGAAAATATTTGGCATCTGGACAAAACTAGTGATGCTGTCATTTTTCTTGGGAGGACCGTCTTAAGTATCCAAGTTGATGCAATAGTGATGCAGAAACCATTGCAAACAATTCAAATGGGAATGGAGAGTTGTGTAACTGTATCTCGATCAGGGTGTGTATAATCAGATTTGTAAATATGTAATATAGTCTTTAAATGTGTACTGGGATTCGTGAATGTGTACATAAACATGCAAAAGTGTATTCAGATTTGTAAATGTGCAGACCAATCTGTAAATCTGTAAATGTTGTACTGAGCTATATATATACAGACAAGTCATTAGTTTCAGGTGGTTCTTTTAATTAGCTGTATTTTAACATGTGATTCCTACACAATCAGATTTGTCGACGCATTTACAGATCTATGTACAATCTATCTACGCATTTACCAATTCTCAATACAGATTTGAAGATTTACAAATCTGACTGTGCACACATGGATTCTGAATACACGTTTGGAGATTCCAGTTTACAATCACAAATCTAAGTACACATTTATACAATATTTTTACACATTTGATTATTTTACACATTGGATTGAGATACAGATACACGACTCTTTAAACGTTCATTATTCACCATTTGAACCTTATCTGTAAATGTTGAGGCTTTTGAGTGCACAGCATGCTGTAACGTAATGTAGATGCTTCTAGTGAACTTACTGTGATTAAGATGGTGATCGTGAATAATTTTTTTTACATCTTTGACAGAGAACTGAACTTCTGCTAAACTCTTAATCACCTGACCTGTGGATCATAAAATAGACCCTGTCCAGACTCAAGGACAGCATTCATGAAAAGTTCAGTAATAAGTAGACATTTTACAGCAGGCCTGCAAAGACTCACAAAAGAGGAACAATTACCAATTAGTGCCAAGTGGTGATAATATCATCCAGTTTATCATCCCATGGTCCTTGACTTCCATCAAGGACTCATAAGTCTAAATGAAACCGAACAAGGAAACTGACTTTGCCATGCACAATTGAAGCGTACCTTAATCAATACATTTTGTATCATTAACCAGATAAAAAGAATGAATGAATATCACTTTTCGATTTAACATGGTGATTTGGATGCAGAGACAATAAATATTAAAAAAAATGGACTGCATTTATATACTGCTGTTCTCGTCTAGTGACCTCTCAAACTGCTTTCAAACATAGCCACATTCACCAATACACACGCACATTCACACACACACACACACACACACACACACACACACACACATCCATGCAAGGTAACAAACTATTCACTGGGAGTGATACAGTGCTTTCTATACAAAACAATATTTCTGCGCTGTCACATTCAGACAAACTCTCAGTATCTTGCCAAGTACACTTTGACATACAGACACAAGGCTGGAGGATTGAATCATCGACCTTCTGATTAGTATGACCCACTCTACCTCCTCGACCTTGGACTCTTTCTTTATGTAAAGAAATGAAGTGTGTATGATATTTTTACAAAGCATGACTCACCATTTTATTGTAGGTGACACACTATTTTTCAGTGATATTTTTGGTAATTTGCAACAGTATGTTCCATAATGTGTGACACACAGTTTCATTAGTGTTGGCCCTTGCTGTCAACCCCACAGTGGGGAAATTTTCATTCAGGCTGCCACTCGTGAGGCGCCAACACACGCGCATGTGAGCGTACCCTGGACTGGAATCAAACCTAGGTCACGGACGTGAAAGCACTGAATCCTAACCACTGGACCACCTCCAGGCAACAGACATGCGGTAATGGAAGTAAATAGAAGTTGACAATGTCATAAAACTTTTCTTTCAATGGACTCAAATGGCTACGCGGTGCACTTCAACATATATACAGGAAAGGTCAAAAAGGTCACTGGGAGGGGACTGTGCTTTGATGGTGTCATGTCACTGCTACCTGGAAATAGCATAGTTCCAATAGTGTCAGTTGTGCTGAGAACAGTTATGTTCATGTTTTTAAATTCAGAATTGTTTTGGATAATTGTTCTGTGTGTTAGGGTTAGGGTCATCAATTATTATGGTTTATGGACTTACGTAACCTTTTAGCTTAGGTTGTAGAGATTTTAGGGATATGGAACATTTGAAGATACTCCTAGAAATGACATACACTAAGGTGTGTGTGGGGGGGGCATGCAATACTACAATCCACAGGTGTGACGATAATGATCACAACAGTATTAAACAGAGACACGTGTGCAGTGGGAGGCTTGTAAACACGGGTCCAGACTCTGCAGCTCCAGTGACACACGAACCTGCAGAGAGCGACAGGAGAGAAGAGCACAGAACTACGAGAGAGGGAAGAAGTTGCATTAGTAAGATGCATTGATGGGTTGTGAATGGATACAGGTGGAGGAGAGAGAGAAGGAGAGATAAACTCAGTGTATCATGGGAAGTCCCCTGGCAGTCCAGGCCTATAGCAGCATAACTAAGGGATGGCTCAGGGCTCACCTGGACCAACCCTAACTATAAGCTTTGTCAAAGAGGAAGGTTTTAAGCCTACTCTTAAATGTGGAAAGGGTGTCTGCCTCCCTAACCCAGACTGGGATCTAATTCCACAGGAGAGGAGCTTGATAACTGAAGGCTCTGGCTCCAAATCTACTTCTGGAGACTGTGGGAACCAAAAGAAACCCTGCATTCTGGGAGTGTAGTGCTCTATTGGGAAGATATGGTACAATGAGCTCTTGAAGATATGATGGTGCTTGACCATTGTAGAGTAATTTTCTGGACCCAAGTTTCAGGCCAATGGACCAAAATCAAGTTTTAAAGGTGTTCAATTGATCAAAAGTTTCTTCAAAATCTTCAATAATTTGGTTAAAAATCTTGCTGGAAAACTGCTCCAAAACACCTTCAAACAGGTCTCAAAAATCTTCAAACAGGAGTTCAAGATGTAGTGGCAATACTTTATTATCGATAACAAAGGAGAGAACAAACAGAGTGTACACAAGAGCTCTCTGAGCTAAAATGAAACTTGCATTCGTTTATATGTGGTAGATTTCCACGCCTATTGTCCAGCCTACAAGAATATAGATTATATACCTTTCACCAATAGAAATTTGTTAATTCTTAGCTCTACCCCCTGGGGGCTTGTCCAAACGTGTCTCATGTTTGGCCTTGTGCACCAATGTTGGAGACCTCTCGGTATTTACCCGGAGGTTCTTATTATTTTTTCCTATCTTCAGGGTTCTTTCAGCCACCATTATTTCTGGAAAAACGCACTTCTTATTTTTTAAAAAAGAAGATATTTATCCTTTAAAGGAGAGGCACAAGTTTTCTAAGAGTTAGACACGAATGTATGGCCAGGTAAAGGAAAAACACAGCTTATATAAGCATCTTGGTATGTTCTAAGTGAGGACATGATCTTTCTTGGTCAAATAGCTCAAGCGATTTCCAGTGATGAGCCTGTTGCCAGATATCACAAAAGGCCACATTCTTCACCACTGATAATACACCTATCTGCACCACTGATAAGTAAAAGGTCACACTTTTCACGTGGGATTGTTTTGATTCGCAGCTGTGCAGTACTTTTCCATCATTTTGTTTTGATTCGTTCTGTTCAGTACTTTTCCATCATTGTCTCTCTTGACCAGTACCTTTCCATTACTTCAAGCAGTACATGTCCACTATTAGAACACATCTTTGATTACACACACACAGTATTAGGCTTGTTATCATGTACACATGTTTAATTGTAGCTACTATATGCATTTCTTGAGAGTCTCATCACCAAATCCCATTACATGCAGAGCACTAACGTGTAGTGTTTTTACACTACACCATTTAGAGCTTTATAGGTTAGTAGAAGGATTTTAAATTCAATTCTCGATTTGACAGGGAGCCAGTGCAAAGAAGCCAAAATGGGTGAAATATGATCTCTTTTTCTTGTTCTTGTCAATACATGTGCAGCAGCATTCTAGACTGATTTTAGATAAAAAGGAGGCAAAGACAGACTGTTTACATGAACGGAGCGAAGGTGGAGCAGGTATACAGTTTTAGGATCTCTGAATCACAGAGACCTGCCATGGTCAGCTCACATCTGTGCTCTGTTAACAAAGCTCAGATATGGCTCTTTTCTTCAGGAAAATTACAAAAGCAACATTCCCGGGACAAATTTTTTTCAATAGAAAGCATCACAAATTGCCATGGTTTGTGTCAGTGATATTGGTGAGGTGGGGTGCATGCGCAGAATCCAAGGATATTAAAACACCCACCCAATACCCTGCTGCTGTCTGACAAGTGATACAGACATATCTGCCACAGGGCAGCTTCTTTCCTCAGGCTATAAGACTCCTCAACTCATCCACCGCACTCCACCATAAAAAAAAGTTTTTCTTGTTGAGCATAAAGAGACAACATTTGCTATTGTTGTGCATCCTCGAGGATGTAAAATGACAAATATATAAACCTTGAAACACAACAAAATTTTGAATGCTGGATGGTTCACTTGCAATGCTATCCTGTAAGTCCAAAGCTGTAGCCTAGCTGAACCTCACCTTTGTCAGATTTATTTCTGTGGATCATGCCATCATTTTCCTTTTTTCTAAGTTGCCACACCAAATGTCTGTGTGGTTTGGCGCTAAATTCAAAATATTTCTGTTTAGCACATTAAAATGCTTTACTACTGTTTACTGAGAGTCTCTTGATAGATTCATGTGTTTACACTGATCAGAAGGTGCTTGAGCATTCTCTGTGTATCATAGGTTAATCTGATGATCTGTTTCAAGTAATCTGACCCTATTCTTCTTCCTTCTAGTCACTTCAAAAGAAGTATGTATGTATGTATGTATGTGTATGTTATATATAATAAGAAAGGCTTTAAATGCCACCCAAAGTATGAATTGCCCTTGGTGTCAAAGTAGAGTGATATTTGAGTTTTTAGGTCATCACTGAACTCTTTTTTGGATAATGACAGAGTACTTATCCTCCAGTTCATTTGTGGTTTCATATTCTGAACATTTAAAGTGAAAGTGAGAGGACCTTAATCTGAAATTACAAAATGTAAAACACAAAACCTTACAAGTTCAAAGAAGTAAGAGGTGCATTTTTTTCCAGTTAACATCTAATACTGACCTTCTCTCAGATATTATGGCTTTGTGAAGGAATGTTTTTTTTCTCATCATAATTGCTGTACCTCTTGCTTTAGCAGAATATGATCAGTGGTATGTATTTCCTATCCCTTTGCACCTTAGTCTGGTATGAGAATCATTTTGCAAATGAGTTTCCTGTAAAAATATAATACCAAGTGATAATGAGTTAAGATTAAAAAACTTTCTCATTCCAACTGGCTCGAGTTAGACCTTTTCTCCTTCTCTCTGTATCCACATCATCCTGTATTGGCCTCAGATTGGTTTTAATGACTCCACCTTCAGAGTGATTTTACAGTAGTAAGATGGCTGGGTTTCATCCTTTCCTCCCCCCTAAACCCCCAAGTTCTGTATAAACCATTAAACACCCAAGAATAATAATCTACCTATGCAAAAAAAAAAAAAAAAAACAAATACATCAAGCTTAAACTGAAAAAAAAAACAGGTACACATGAATGCACTTCAGGAAGTGTTCAAATAATAATAATTAGAATAATGATCAAATAAACAATAATGTATTAAACTAAAATCTATTACTTCCTTGAGTTCTTACTGTTAACCTATGTTAACCTTAGGATTCCTACTCTGAACAAATAACTTGCCACTTTACATAGACTTTAATAGAACAAAAACAAGAATTCAAGTGCCACTCACAGTCCAAATATATATTTTTCTTACATTTGATATGAACAGGGCTGTAGTGACAAACAAAGTCCAAGGGCTTTACTCGAATGCTATATGCAATAGAATGTTGAAAAAGTTATGATAGGCTACTGTGTCTGGCAAAATCACTAAATTATGATAACGAAAGAAAGAGAAGCATAACTTCAAAACCTGACAAAGGCAGAACTGACAAAAATAAATCAGTAGGCTGATAAACAGTGTACTGACTGGTTCATCTATTCAGTTTCAACATATGTTTAGTCTATCAAGTCTGTCAGAGATGGAGCACCCTTTAGGAAGACAAAAAGAGAGGAGGAGAGAGAGAAATAAAAACAGTTCCAACAGCATTTAACCGACTATTTCATGTCCACTCATTATTTTCTTAAATGAATGTGGATGTTGATATAGGCTACTCAGTCTACTCAGACATGGGATTTTAGGGGTTGGTAGCCAGCCTAGTGTATCCCGTTAGTTGAGTCCCTTTCGTTATTAAAGCCTACAGTGGCTGTCCAAAATATTTCTCAACATAATCTTCGTCCTTTAGGTCAGTGAATGACATTTTCCCATCACCATGCCATCAGTCTGGCTGGGGACACCGGTATGAATCTGACATCTGGTCTCCCTGACAGCACCTCCCTAACTTCAGTGAATGCTGCTCTCTGTTTGACCACAGAAGGGGAAAGTCTGGAAATATGCTTTTTTTTTTTTTTTTAAGTTTTTCTTTTCCATGGCCATCCATAATATTTCTTCATGAATGTGATAACGATGCAGTCTCAAGATAAAAGGTTGTGGTGTGTCTGGTGATTTATTCTGTGTGCTCGGTCTATCAGAGATTTCTCCTACGGAGACAGCGCTTCAGCTTGGGGTTGGGAAATGAAGTCACTAGGCCTCAAGGTCTTCATATTTTTCCTTCAGTTGCTTTAGCTCTGTTGTCACTGTGGTCTGAAGTGCAGAGAGGCTATCAGAGTATTTTTTTAATCTTTCAGAGTGCACCATCATGCATCATTTTTCAGTTCTGAAAGAGACTTCTGGATACTTCGATTTAGAGATGAAGTCACACCCCTGATGGTGGCAGATACTTCTGTAATGTGCTTTTCTATGGTGGCACAAAGATCTGATTTGATCTTCACCCCAGTGCTTAAGACAGCCATGGCAACAAGCACCGTCCTGTTCAAGAGTTCACTCTCACTTTTGTTGGCATTTTGTTTCATGTCCGAGGCTTCTGGGAATTCTTGACACATCTTATTCTTCTTGCCTTCTTGTTTTACTGCTATGTAAACAGGGCAAAACCATATGTTCCTGGGATAGCTGCTGTGTTTAGATCCCTTAGGAAGTGGGTTAAATAATTTTGTATTTTTTGTAAAGTTTTAATCAAATTAGCAACAGGCTACTGTATCTGGAGGTGTGTGCGTATGAGTGAATGCACTCTCACAGCTGGTTAACAAACTGACTGACTGTCTTTCTATGTCTTTCTTTTGTTATCAAATTATGCTTTTTTTTTTTTTTTTTTTCTGTTCTGCTTGATCGGGCCTGTGTATCCACAATTTCATTAGCCCATACTAAGCATCTGCTGCATCTTTAGCCTGAACAATGGGTGTCTGAACATAGGTGTTAAAAATATTTTTTTTCTGAATATATCTCATAATGCTAAACAGAGTGTTTGCCCTGGTGATGAGTGGAGAGGATGCTGGATCAGTCACAAAGACAGAGAACTGAGCAGTGGTCAGCCTGTCCTGTACAGATGGTTGAGTATAAATGCCGGGAGGGACAGTGATCACATGTTTAGGAAAGTCTTTGGTGCAAATTGGACAAACCATCTGAAATTACCTGAAACAACTGAAACAAAGATCATTTCTGGTTCAAATGGAGCAATAGCGATTTTGGATTTTAGTCCTCATCAGAGTACTGCTGTGCAATCATTTTAATAAACAATACTTTCCATTATTTTTTTAATGATCATTTACACAGAAGAAAACCAATTTGCTCTCACCCCATCATCTGTCTCATCAGAGGAGAGTTTTCCTTTGCATGTTTTGACGGCTACTGCAGGTGTCTGGACTCAAGCACCAAAGGCATCACTTTATCACACTGGTAACATGACATCTTTGTAAAGTACTGTGGGTCAGAAGACAGAGGAGAAGTGTCTCATGTGTCCTGAAGTTGTGCTATGTCAAAAATGGCTTTGCCGCCTGCTGACACAGCTTGCAACGCTTTGACAGAATTAAAGCAGAAAACTGCTTCTGGGAGAATTCCTGTGAGCTTTTGGAAACCACTGCCACCAACATTAGAGAAAGTCAGAGAGAAAATACAAAAAGTACATTTAAAATAAATAAACAACATTGGAGATTGTTTTGTAAAACTGTATTTTTTGAGCTCCAGCCAGTTTGACTTTCACCTGGACTTTCTGCTGAGAAAGTTTGCATTTTCTGTGCTGTGTTCACTTTTGTAATTTCTGATGTATTGGTGATGATCAGAGAGCTACAGTTGTTTTTAGGCATAAATCTGCTAGTTAGGGAAAAAGTTGTGGAGAAATGTGAATAGTGGGGCCGTCATGTAGCCACGAGACTCGCCTGGACTGTTGAGCTTTGGTTTGCTAGTGTGACGCATGTGGTGCTCATGAGCATTTATGTAGCAGCAACCCTGGAAATGTCTCTTCATAATTACAGGTATGTGGGTTTATGCACGATTATTATCTATTTTTCTGAAAGAATCTGTTTTGGTTTGGTTTTATTTTGGTGTGATTAAATAATCAGGTAAATTGTATTTTGTTTACTTCATTGTTTTGATAGTTTTTATAGTTTTGTCTTTTCACCTAGACTTTCCTCTGGGAAGGCAATAGGGAGTGTTCATGCAGGAGCGTTTGTCTCTTCATAATCACAGTTGCTGCTGAAGACATTTTACAATAAAATGTTCAAAGACCATCCCAGGAACTGCAGTTCTTATTTTTCACACAACTCAATACTGAGTGAGACCCACTACGTAAATATACTCACACATAATGCATGACAAGCACATGGATTTTATTTTCTTTTTATCTGAAATGATTTATTATTTAGGTTTGATGTATAGTATTAGGAATGGTCCTCAAGACACAACATAATATACAATGATTTGGACACATTATTGACAATGTTAAAAATGGTATTAAATAAACAGGTGTTAATTTGTGGAAGTTAATTGGCAGTTTTAACTAGTTTAAAATTTACTAATTTACCATGAATACAAAGTCTTCTGATTATAAAATTGTGTCAGTCTGATAAATCTAATGTTATTACATTGCGTATTTGTTGAATTTATTTATTTATTTATTTTTAGTTTGTGTATTTGTTTTGTACATTTTATAGTCATCAATGAGATAAATCCATGGTGATGCTGATAAGTTCCTCCACATGCATTGCAATATACAGTTTCTAAGTCCCTGTTTCCTGTTTCAGTAAGTGTTCATCTTGTCAGAAGGTGGAATCCTGCGAAACAGTACTTAATCATCTCCGTCAACCAGTATTTAGACGAGCTCTCTCTCCACTTCTACCTCCCCAATGAAGTTTTACTCCCATGCTGAAAAGCAATCAGCTGTGATCCACTTGTGCCAACAGAGTGCTGAGAGCTGGACTCTCCATTACAATCAGCAGTGGCCCCACTCAGCTTTAAAGACAGGGTGAAGCTGGAGGCTAGCAATAGCTTAACACTGATCAGCAATCAGCAGCTTCTCTACTCCACAGTGGCTGGCAAAGCAATATGCACACATGCACACACACACACACACACACAGAGGCATGCATGCATATGCACACTCAAACATACAAAGTCACTTCTGCACATCAGAATGAAGCACAACACACAATTTCGTCAAGTCAGCAGTTCAACATACCAGTGTGGCCTGTATCACAATGTTGAACTATTATCATGTTAAATGATCATTTAAGCAGGTAAAAGTCTCATTAAAATATCTTTTTCAACAAAATTTGGATAGGCACTGCCAAAAGAAAAATGATGACACATTAGAGTTACAGTGAGTGATAGCATTACTGAAAACATACAATCTGACACAAATGCTGTCTTCAAGAGCTCCTCATTAAGCTTGGAGTTGCAAAACCAACTCAGTAGATCGTAAGCAGAATTAAAGAAAACAACAAAATGACTTTGGAACTTAAGACGAAAGAAAATTATTTGATTAAAGTTTTGGGGGAAAAAATCAATGATTGACTTTACCGCTACCATAATCACTCACATGGTACATTCAGTGCAGTTACATTGTTGTAGTTTTGTATCATTTACTGCTTTTTGAGGCTGTAGCCTTAAGAGTAACCCATAATTCCCTAATGTTTGAGAGAACATGAAGGTAGCATGAGGCTCTGGCTGCACTGAGAGCAGGTCCAGCAGGACCAAGGACAGTTCCACCACTACAACCAGTGCAGTGAGTCTCTGCTGCTCTGATGCTGTCACAGCAGTGCGGTGGGTTAGTGGGTTCAGGTTGACTTCATACTGCAGCACTGCTGCATCTTATTTAATGCAAGAGTGCAAACTGTGTGTGTTATTTCTTATTGTATGTGTCTGTTTCAAGAGATGCTTTGTCTGCATTTTTTCTTCTTTTTTCCTTGCTCTTAATGCTAAGTAGAAAAGCAGCAGCCTCCTCCCTGTGGCGCTCCGCCTGCCTCCTGCAATCATCCTGTTTGCACTGCCACTGAAAACAATGGGAAAAGTTATTTCCCTGTAGTCTTAGTGCAAACAGAAAAACAGCACAGAAACCCAACAAAGCTTCTTTTAGCAGTGCTTTGTTTTAATCCAGGCGGAGCCATTTTGAGCGGTTTTTCCTCTGTTTTACCAGGAACATCAGTAGCCCACCTCAATTAGTATCCCACAGGCTATGTGGCAAAGTATAAAGCCACTTGTTTTGTTTTAATCTGTTCACAGTAGGGTGAGAAGCTGATTTTCCGACGGTGGCATGGGGCTCTGAAGAACCTGAATTTCATCTGCTGTGGTTGGTTCTGGCCGGATGGATTGTCCAGACATTCTTCATGCCATGCCTGTCATCATCACCCTATTAATTCTTTCATTTCACAGGTAATAAAGTGTACTTAGAGAGCACAGCATGACGTCCCACCTGCAACAATAAAACCACACGTTTGGTGGGATTTTCTTTTGATTTTCTGATGAGAGATGTTGCAGCTGTGTGTTCATTGACGTTTGAAATAGAACACTCCGGGGTAATAACTGAGAGTAGTGAGATTATTTTGCTGGGGGGAAATGCAAATGTCGGCAGACAATTTACTCGGGAGAAGAGTAGCGAGGCTTTGTGGATTGTGGTAAAAACAAACACTGCCAGGCAGAGAGGAAATGGGCTGGAAGCATTTGTAACCCAACCATTTCACAGAAAATCATCATTATGTCCACTGTGAGTAAATCACTGTTAAACTTTCATACCTGTGCAGCTTTTATATTCATTAATGCCTGTGTTTAATTAAAGCATGTAAACTACAAAACCGGTTGATAAAGCATTGATGTATTGACTGAGTGAGCAATGAATTGATTGTCTCACACACACACACACACACACACACACACACACACTTCACTGATGTGTATTAGCACCTGAAAACTGAGAGAAAGGGCAGTGGACTGGGGAATGTAAATAGCACATCATTAATTAGCAAACAGACTAAAACAACAAGGCTAGCCAGATTAGTCAGAGCCAGATTAACCACTGTGGCTGCAGCAGCCAACCACCAATGCATCCAAGCAAAATAGGATTAAAGACAAAGCCATAAGTAAACATCCAAAGGCCTGGGATTCATTTTCGCTAATTTTATGATGTGGATAGAGAAATACAATGTATGCTAGCACAAAGGCTTGGGAGAAGGTCATTCATTCCTTCAGTGAGGAAAGAGTAAATAATAGACAACATGGCATCTGCACGGAGACCACACTGAAGTGGTGGACCAGGGCCAGTGTGGGAGGTGTAGTGAAAAACCTGACCCTTCTCATTCCTAGGTCATCAAATATTGATGTTTTGTCACGCCCTTCTACGTCACACTCCGAGCTTTCAACTTAGTCCAATGTAAACCCATGAGTGGCAATACTCCATGGTCAGAACAGGTGTGGATGGATGGGTCAAAAACAGGACTTTCATCCAGAAGATTGTGAGTTTGTGTCCTTTTTGAAAACAAAGGTCAGTGTTGACTTATTTTAACCTACTTACATAATGAATGTATGTCATGTATGTACATACTTAACTAATGTCACATATATAAATGTGCACATTTTAACTCAAACCATGAAGTATTATTGCTGCCTAAACCTCAACAAACAGACACTTCAGGGTACCTTGTGTGTCAGTATTTGACCCAAGCTGTTTTTTCTTGTTGGCCAACACCTTTCAGCAAACACTGTTAACCCGGCTGTGGAGGACACACTGTGTGCGGTGTTTCTACAGCCATTTAATTGACATTCCAAAGGAGTTTTCATCACATGTTGATATACTTGATGCTGCCCCACAGACATTTATTCTCACCGGTAACGGTGTCGTCCTGACCTCACACGACACACTGTACAGGGATTTACTCCTCTTACCTGTTCAGAAGGAAGGCAGGGCCAAATTAGCCTGCTTGGGGGCAAAATGGGTCATGGGCACCATCAATCCACCCAGGTTGCCCAAGTCAGCGTTAATTGAGTTGATTTGATTAAATACTCATTTATTTAAAATATACACCATTTCAACATATTATTAGCTAGCAGCTTTGTGAGTCAAACGTGCTCACTAATGTCATTAGTATTGGCACTATTTGATCATAAATCAATTTAAATGGTGACCCGATGATGTGTTAGATGGGCATCACCAAAATTACTACTTCATTTATGTTACTTGGGGGGAAAATAAATGAACCCAATTTCATGCCACTGCCCAACAGTTGGGATATCTCACTCAAAACCAAACATGTCAAACTCATCGTGGTGCAGAAGAAAAATCAGAGGAGCATCAAAGTCATTATTCATCCTGTGGGCGTCGTGGATATCTCAATTAGTTGTTGAGTCTGGACCGAAATGGTGGACTGACCATGTCACAGTGCTGAGATGGCTTAAAAACACAGGCCACGACAGTTTGTCATGTGCTTTATTCATATTACCACACAGTAATTGCCACTCAGTTAACTTGGAGCCTAATGGATAAATAATTCTTTCTACTCCTCTCTGGTGTCTGTGTAGCTTTATATATTGCTTAATGCTGTTACTGTTGTGACTGTCAGCTCTCTGTGTGTATCTGGTTATCAAATGCCAAGCTATATGTTGCAATGCTGAATCCTTTAATATTGGGTCTCAGCCGATACTGAGTCTGATCTGCAACTTAGATTTACCAAAACGACACAACTGTCCAGTGTTAACTCAAGCTACAACCTTCGGTGTTGAATAACTAAGTAAATAAGTAAAAGTTCAAAACTACTAAGATGATTCAAATGAGCTAAAACGAGCAGCTAGAAGAAGAAGTGTCATTCTGTTGCAGAACTACAGAAACCCTCCACCCTGGTTCTACAGTGGTGTACAGAGAGGAGTTTCTACAGACATCAGCTGTAGAAAACTGTTTCAATGTTAATTAGGAACTATTAATATGACCTGCTGCCAGTGACACAGGAACAGTAAAGAAAGGATCAGCTGGGGACACGTGGAATAGTAACAGCTGTCTGATTAGTCTTGTACGGGCTATGCCAACAGTTTTTCTCTGAGCATGCTGACAATATGGTTTCTGGCTTTAGGACTCCTGCTGGCCAAGTATTGTAGCAACTAATAAATCACCTTGTTCTGACCTGCAGTTGAGCCTCCCTTTGGACCAGTGAGTGTTTGAAACCTTTTATTCCTCTAAGATGTAATTGGTGGTAGTGGAAAAAAAGGATAAATGCACAAATGAATGTACAGACAGTGATTCATGCTTCCAAAATCCTTTAATAACTTCATTTACTTGTATGTACAACAATCAATAACAAGTCGATCAATATGTAGTCTGGCCTCTGTTGTGATGTCCAACACAAACTGACTCAAAAGAATTCACAAATATGAAAATGGTATTTTTTTTGAAAAAGTTCACACAGAGGGCTTCATTATTTGCCCAGGGCCCCACAGAGGCCCTGCCATGATGGCTGAGCCCACATTCTGACAGTCTCTGTGAGGAATGTTGTCTGGAGAGGAATGAAACACAGCCTCTTACAAAAACAGGAAGTGAAGCTCCGAAACACCACTTTTGAACTGTACCTTCGATTAGACCTGAGAGCCCACCAAGGAGATGACCAGCTGACTTTCACAGTAACAAATTTAGTGGAGCCTTGTATTGACTTACTGATTCTTCCAGAGAGAAAAATGGAGAAGACAAAGTCAGATCTGATGCAGCTACAAAATGTCCTGATGAACAATAAAGAAGCCGGGAAAATGACAGTGGTGTACCACATCTACATCTCTCTCCTGCTTATGTGTTTGACAAAATCTTTTATGACGCTTTATCTGAAATTGTAATAAGCAGGTGACATTGATCAATCAATCATCAAGCCATCCGCCATGGGTTTATGTAAACATTATGTGATCGGTTGAATGAAAACAGTAGCACTGCAAGTAAAGTACTGTTCAGGCCATCAAAAAGTGTTGTGGGCATTATTGTCTAAATTTGCGGAATGGTTTCTAAATGCTTTTAATTCAATACCTTTTCATTTGACTTCTTTTTTTTAAAAGTCTAGTTGTGGTTTTAGTTTAGTTTTGTAGGGTTTACTGAACAGAATGATGAATATGCCCCAAAAGGTCTGATGACTTTATAATATTTTTCGAAAACATCTCAAACAGGATTAGTGGAAATGAAATGTCCATTACTGGAAAAGATAGTATTGATTGACAGAAAGATTATATTATTGATCTATTATCATTTTTAATCAAATTGAATATTACAGTGGAGTATGGAATATGAACATGGAGTCTTTTGATTGTAAACTGTTATCCGTCTGATAAGTTTTGTTTTTTGTGCTCGGATTGCTGTAGTTCAAGAAAAAGCCAATTCAGAGATTTTTTAGATGTCAAAAGTTCAAGGCATTACTCCAGCTCCGGCTCTGGAGCTCTCGCAGCTATATGTCTTGTCAAGTAAAGTGGTTTATTAAACTCCAATCCGGGATGAGCCCCTGCAGCCTCTGGCCCGACGGCAGCTCCTGGTCGTAAACGCACAAAGAGAAAAAATCTCATCATTCAGGTTCTCAAGCCAAGCGTCAGAATGTCTGCCAGCCCTGCTCATCCTGAATCTACCAAATGCTGCTCCCATCCATCAGAAAACGCCCTCACATTAACCCTGGTTAGCTCTGGTAAATTCTATTCAGTGCTCATCTTCAGTCTCTGGAGAATGTCCAAGCTGCAGCATCTTCCTTGACGACACTCACAGACTCTTAAATCCTGCTGAGTCATGTACTGATTCTGGCACCTGCACCTGCGCCATCCATTCCCACCGCAAATGCTCGAGTCATGGCAGAGCATCTCCGTCCTTCATTGTCCCCATTTCAATGCTAGGTAGGCTGTATGTTGGCTCCTTGTCTAGGGCCAAAAACATTAACTTTATCAGTACTGTACTCCCATCTCTAGAATGTGAAAACAAAGTGTCTGCTGAAGTTCAGACCTGTATTTACATCTGCCAGCCCTAGATCATCAAGTGATATGTCAACTGGTGAATTTGTATATGCTTTAGGTATTTATTGTGATGTGATATTCTCTGTCTACCCAGAGTGTAGATAAGAAATTATCACATATTTGGCTCTGATCAATGACCTTATTTTGGGGTATGGGAGAAATATTTTTTTTACCAATACCACAAAGGTTTCTTCGGCAAAGCAGCATCTGTCTGCCCTCTGGTGCCATTTTTTTCCAAAAATTATTAATGATCCATCTCCCTCTGAGAGAAACAAAATTGACAGCCACAGCTGCAAGGTGCACGTCTTCAACATCAACCCATATGTAATCATTTAAATGAAAATGTGTGCACTTACCCTGGTTGTGTTTTTCTCCACGTCTGCAGCAACTGTAAAGATGCTCCTTTGAGAACGGTGTGCCTACTTAGGTTTTGCCCTCAGCAAAAACCGTCTGGTGAAAAAATGGATTGGAAATCCACCCTTCCACTCCAATAAATGTCCCAGCTCTTGCATCAGAATCATCATTATTGTTATCATTTGGTGTTCCTCAAGGGTTTGGGGTAAGGGTTGTCTTGTCCCTCGTCTCCTCATATGTGTCTAAAAACCTCTAGTCTGATCTTAAACAGCCAGACATAGTGTTTCAGCTACGTAAAGAGGAGCTTGATAAATGTTTCATTGGCCCATACGATCTTGCAAGATGTTGCAAGATTGTATGTTTTGTTTTCATTGGTTGACGTTTGACACGCCAATTTGCAAATTTTGGTCTCATTTATTTGATCAGTGGAATGGTGTAATGTTTTTCCCAAGCGGTAACCTCTGGTGCTGAAAAATGAAGCCAACATGGAAGTGCCAAAAAGCTGCAGTTCCTCAAATGAACACTAGGGGCAGGCTCCAAAAGGGAGTCAATTACATTTGACCCATGTTAAAATGTCCGACTTTACAGCAGAAGAAAACATGTTTACAGCCTGGTACAAACAATGGTTTTGGTCTCTTTAGCTGATTTTCTACTTCATGACAACTGGGGGGTGAATTTTTTTATAACGCACTTGTTCAAAACCTGAAATTGTACATAATGAAGAGCACGTCTTACTTTGATTGACAGCTGCCTGCTGGCTGTTGGCTCCAAACATGGAGTTCATTCACTTCGTCTGTGTCTGTGCTGTTTTTGCCTTTTGGATAACTTTTCATGTAAATACTGGATAAACAGCACGGCTTGCTGAGCGGTTAATTGCACGGCGCTCCCCTTTTTTCGTTTACTAGTGAATAGCCAGGTGATGAATTAGCATCGGGCTCCAGCTAGCTGCTGCCAGCTGTGTGGTGTCTTTGTCCGGGATGTCTGTGCTGTTTTGCATTTTGCATTGTATATTTTCATTTGATGCTCTATAGTTGTATTTTTGTATTTTTTGATGCTGTAATTTATGGAGTACTCTGGCACAAGAATTTCCTTCAGGATTAATAAAGTTCTTATCTAAATTTTAAGTTTATTACACTCCAGAAACTGACTTGTGAGCGGCTGGAGGCTGAATTGTTGACATATAACGTTACATTATTACCGTAACCAGTACTGAAACAGGCGGGTACCACCAGGTTAGCCTGGTGTCAAGACTAGCTCGGTGAACATGTTTGATCAAACTTCATTCAGCTCCACCCTCGCTCCACCTCTTTGTCCATATTTAGATTAACCGGAGTTAGATGAGTTAGATTCACTGCCAAGATGGCGGCGCCCTACAATGGGCTTAAAAACTGCTTTTCAGAAATCTACGGGTGACGTCATGTTTTATACAGTCTATTGTTTTTCCATGATATTTTGGTTCACTTCTCTGATTCTCTAAAGTTCCATCTATGAGATTTGGAGGGTATTTTCAAGGTCATTGGTTCACCAGCAAATGGCCTCATTCCTTCCCCAAGCTCGATTCTTCTTCTGCCCTACATGAAATTTATCCCATTGCACACACATCACAGTCCAGTGGGACAATGAAGCAGTCATAGGCGTAATCCATAAAGGTTGCTCATCCAGTCGAAATCATGCCATTCATGACATGAGATTCATTTTTTTGGTTGGAAACCTTTGCCTTTGTCTGAGTTTGTCTGAATTTGCCAATGAAACCTGTGACAATCAGGCTGTTTGTGCAACTATTTGCCATTGCATGAATGCACTTCAAACCACAGTATATAAGAGGTCTGGTTACCAGCATGCAGTTCAGTGATAGATATTTTGATCCATCTTTCCCCAATTTTCCAATCCAGTCATTAAAGTTTTATTTAAAGGCTTTCAAAAGTGTCCCCCTCTAACAATGATAATTGGCTCCTGTTGTTCTTTCTGTCTTTCATAAAAATAACTACATAAAATTTTAAAAAGCAAGGAGCAAGAAAGAAAAGAGGGAAAAGGTCTGGAAGGCCGGAACAGCTGTGGGAAGCAATTGCATTTAGCTAGTGGTTTGTGGTTGTGTTTTATTGTATCTATTATTTAGCTGATGTCCCTAATTACTAGCTCCCAGGTTGCTGCTGACCTCTTCTGGTCAAATCCATTCATTGCTGAATTTCAGGTTATCGTGTCTATGAATGAATAAATGAATCCTTAATAATGGTAGCTAATCGAGACTTTATTGCCTAACCCTAATCTTTTTATGTGTCATACCCGTACACTAGTCATGCTGGCTAAGCTGTTCAGGTCTCTGCTGACCATTAGCCATTGCTGGCTGAAGCCTATACAGTGCAAACAGGACATTGCTGTCCTCTGGCCTTTGCTGGCTAAGCACAAAAATAAATAAATATTTGGGGGAAAATAAGTTGTTTCTGTCTATTCATTTATAGTTTGCTGTTGATTTTAACCACTTAACGTACAGTGTTCTGTGTCATTCTCATTATTGTGGGTCATCCCTTTGCAGTTTATGCCATATTTGTTTGATTAATTGTGACCTGTTTCATTCCTGCCTGGTAAGTCCGCTTACTTCTGTCAAGATATAATTATTAAATATCATCTGATATATTTAGATACTAAACAATTTTCTTTACTTCATTCACTTTGTGGCAGAAAGGTAAGACAACAGACCAGCCCTTTACCTCCTGAAAGGAAAGGGAGGGGGGAGGAAGG
This sequence comes from Holacanthus passer, assembly GCA_025331565.1. Lineage (NCBI taxonomy): Eukaryota > Metazoa > Chordata > Actinopteri > Pomacanthidae > Holacanthus > Holacanthus passer. Next base: position 40,602 of record JAFREQ010000224.1, on the reverse strand, counting down.
AGTGAGAGAGAGAGAAAAAAAAACAGGTGAGTTCACAAATGAGTGGCACCTGTGAGCCGGGGGAAGGGAAGCTACTGACACAAGCAGCAAGGAGGAGAAGAGTGAGGAGCGAGAGTGAGTGAAACAGAGGAAAGAAATCCAGGTTCATTCAAATCCACCTGCTAATTCATGAAAAGAGTAAATAAATATTGTAAAAAGAAGAGAGCAGCAACAGGAAAAAGAGAACCGGCTGGAATCCCTGGAGGACTCTGGAAAGCTGTGGCCTAAGGAGTGGTGAGGATCCCAGGAGTCTGTGTGTCCATCCCCTGCAGACTTGGAGCCCATCCTGGCCTGGGCTGGAGAAAACCCCAAATAGAGCTAAGTACTGAACATCACTCTCCAGGCTTCACCTGTGGCCCTTTAAACCCAAAAACGGCCCCTCAACCATTTTCCACTCTCTTCCCCCCAGCCCTGCTTCCCCCATACACGCACACACATTTACACACGTGGAACTGAAACTGAACTGAACTAACACACACACACACACACACACACACACTCATCCCTCCACCCCTTCATTCTTTTTGGACTTTGATTACTTAAGTGTTGTTGTTGTATTGTCTTGCCTTGTGTTAAATGAGTGAACTGTGATACTTTTGTTTAACATCTATTTTGCTGGATTAACCGTTCGATCAAAACATCTTGAAAGAACTTGATTTGTAGTTTGTTTGGGTTTTGAAGTAACAAATCTGATAACATGTTTTGCTTTATTTTGCTTGAATGTAATTTCTCCACAGTTGTAGGTAGGTAGGATTGATAAATTTCTAGAGGTTGCATGGACACTTAAAAAATCAAATCAAATTCAACAGGATTATAGTTTTACTTTTTATTAGTCACCCATCTGTCTGGCAGCCAACTGCTAGTATGTATAACCCTTTCTAGCCCCTACGCTACAACTTGTCTCTCCAGATAGCAAGAACATTTCACATTGACAAGCATCCAATCACTGGGGGAGGTGACATCTTCAGTAGCACTTAAGGGTATAAAAATATATGTCAGCGATGATTTGTAGAAAAGCAACCCTCACTAAAAACCTGTCGTGCTAGTGGCCGAACACCCAGATTGACAGGTGTGATCTAGTGCTACAAAGCCTGAAAGACTACAAAGACAAAAACTACTAACCAACATTACTCTTGTCAATGAAATGAGACATGCAACTAAAAATAGATTTGAATAGTCTTTATTGAAGAATAATTCAAGCAGATTGTTGAAAGTGTACTTTTACTGTAAATGGACAGAGGCTTATAATAAAAAAAGGGAATGTGCATATCATGTTCAGCTTGCACATATCATGTCACAGAACAGCTTTATTAGCACAAAACAACAGCTTTATCTAGTCTGAGATGATTTTCATTAATTTTTTTGTTTTATTGTTCTGTTCCCTTAATGCTTGACTTGAAGAGCCACAGAGTGCAGGCAGTTCAGTCTGACATGAAGCTGAAGATGAAATGTGCAGTTTGCATGCTGTAGAGAGGCAGGACCATCCCATCGTGTGGGCAGGGGAGCAGGGCAATCTACAACAAGTTGAAAATGAAACATCTTCCGTCAGAGACTTTATTGTCTTCATCGTCCCTCCGTCAGCACTCCCTGTCAGCCGTCGGCATCAGCCTTTCAGCACAAACAAGATATCCAGAAATGGCAACAAAAAAACTTCCCTAACAAGAGGTCAACCCAAAACCCTCTGTCATATTATCCAGCTTTACAAGGGGAAATCTATTTGGGACAGGGAGCTGAAATATGTTGTCTGTATTCTCATTGGAATGAAACACACACTTCTTTTAGCTAATGACTAGTACAGTATAGACATCTTCTGTAATGAGTCACAACGATCATACAGGAGTTGTTTTGTCCTAAAAAGGTTCACCATATGTGAAACATATGATTTGTTGTTGGCCATTGTTGGCAAACACAGTTTATGTTTGCAAATGAGGATTGCATTCTGGTTTTACATTTTACTGGAATCAGGGGAGTAAAGTAAAGCAGCAGTAATATAACTCTAAAGTGACATCCATGTATCAGTGTGGTTAAAATGACAATTGACATAGTAATAAACTCAAGAGCTCAAGAGTTGAACAGTTTCATGCCTGCGGGATGAAGCTGAGCCTGGTGCTGTGAGGCCAGACTGTTTGTGGCTGGGGTGACTGGGGTCTCTGATGATCCCGTTGGCCTTCTTTGTGCACTACTGGATGTATGGATCTCCATGGATGGCATGTAAATCGTGATGATGTAATGTTATACAAGGCAGTGATAAAGCCAGTCAGAATACTCTCAATGGTGAGAGAGAGTGTCTCAGAGTCCAGGTTGAGGGTCTTGTCAAATTAAGGATAGTACACATTTCTACGGCACTAATCACCATTCTGCTGCAGTTCTCCTTCTTACAGAAATACTGTTTTCATTCACCTATTGTTCCTTGTCACTTCTGTTTTGGAACACTTTGATTGCTGTTAAACTACTGTTAATGAAGCTAATTTTGAATCCCTTTCCTTGGATGTGAATTTCCCCACTGTGGGACGAATAAAGGTTTCATTTATGGTAACTTAGAAATGGTAAAATAGACTTGGCCAGACTCGGCCATTATTTCAATACTGGCTCATATTGAATGTACAGTATATTTTTGTTTTTAGACATGCTAGTCATTGGCTGGCTCCCATTATAACGTTGTAGTGTATAAAAAGAATTGCACTTTCAGCACCTTGATTTTTTTTTAAATTGTTTCTTTAACTGGATAAATGTGTCATTTTACTTTGTTAACCAATTTCAGACTAGTGGTTTTGACTTTGAATAACATCAACACTAGTGATCGCCAGATGTGATGAGTCAAACATCTGTGCTTTCAAGATCTGTGAACAGTCATGTACTTTTCTTATCAGATAAAATCAAATTCCAATGAACTGCACTGTGTTAACGCTTGTCAAATATCTCTGTGGGGTTTCCAAATCAATGTTACTGATCTGGGCCTGTGGGTTCAGCAGTGTATTATGAGATAGTATTGAGATCAATAGTCCTCAGTAGGAAACAGAGCAGTTGTGTGGTGCAGACTCTTCTCTTCAAGTCAGGATGCTGACAATTAGTCAGACTTGTTTCAGTGAGATACAACTGTCTTTGAGACATGTAAGACTTTGACTGCAAACATAGCTCATGCGCTGCAGAGTCAGAAAGCAGATGTACTTCAGTTTGTTTTTAGCAAACAGATGAAAGCACCTTGCCAAAGTAACATTACAAAAAATAGCAGTTCAAGTGGATTGGAAAATTTTGACGGTTAGTAAGTTAAAATGCCACACGTGTGTGAGTGTTTCCAAAATGTGTCAAGAAATATGGTGGCATTTGGCACATTAAGACTGTAACCTTGTGATACTACGTGAGTGTGTCTGTGGTAGAGTCTGAATAAGAGAGAGAATACAGCTCCTCCATTTCGTCAAGCAGTTCATGCATCGTTGGTTACACTGTACACATTTTTGAAGAGGGTTTCACATTGTACACATGTCAAAAAACATGTATCCCGATTGTGCTCTTCATGAAAGTGAACGTGAATGTGTGTGCCAAATGTCGTGACAACTAAACAAAACTGGAGATATTACACTTTAAAGTACACATGAAGCTCAAGGTGGCACGAGAGTAGGATTCATCCTCTGGGCGTATAAACATCCATCTGATAGCTAGTCTTTTGTGCAGGTGTGTGTTATATGGTCCTGCAATATTGGCTGTTGCTACAAGGCCAAATCTGAATCAGGTTTTGAGTATGTAGTGTGCGGAAAGTGGATATCTCACAAAATGAAATATATTCATATGTAAGTATTCAGAGTAATACATGCCAGATTTTTGAGTGTGTTTTCAGTCTTCAACAATTTAAGTGTGGATCATGATGACATAGGACATACAAGTTAAATAAGTGTAAAACTCTTTCCCTTTACTTTCTTTTTGTGACAGTTCAGCTGCATTTTATAGTCAATATGATTGAGATCTAGCAGTGAAAATACTTCATCATTCAAACCAGTATAAAACAGTATAATGTGGTATGTAAGTAATATGGAATTGGTACACAGACTACGTTAGTCTGGGGGCAAGTTAACATCATCAGACAAGGTCCTGGCATGGATGCCAAACATAAACCCTTCAGCTTTGTAGGATCGCTCTGTGAATAAGCCTTAATTGAAAAATATACAGAATTTCATGGAAGAGGGTCTGAGAATTTGGATCATTTTATTGTGTTTTCTTTTTCCAGTGTACTTGGGTCGAATCAAATATAGGCAAATAATATTATATGTAGGTATTGTGGCCTGGACCAGGCTGGTCCTTAGTAAATGGAAAAGTCCAACGATGTCATTATTTAAAAACTAGTTACATTAGAACAAGATCAAATAAGATAATATTATTAAAATGGATAACAAAAATAAGACTCAAATTTAACGTAATGTATATAGTTTATGATGGTTTACTTACTTTTTTTGTTTTATTTTGTGTTACCCTTGGCAATGTATGCATGAAAGAATAGATACATAACGTTACATTACCACTTTGTCTCACATTTACTGCTGTACTTGCTCATTTATATACACTGATTGCCTTTCATAGATAGATAGATAGATAGATAGATGGATACATATATATGCTAATACATAATAAATGAATAAAAGTGACACAGTCCATTCTCGCTCCCACTATGTCAAATACAGCAGCTTTGTCAGTGGCCCTGTGTTTCACACTATGACGCCGTAGGTTCCCCTCTAGTGTAATGTTCCTCACCTGGCATGAGTACATTGGAGTGGGTTAGAAGCATGTGGACCTAATATTTTGTAGCTGTTGTTCAATAAAGTGATCGATCCAGTTCTTAGAATCGACTCAATTACACCGTTTTAACTTGCAGAAGCTCATTTGCTTTTGAAAAGGATGGTTTTTGGTGTATAAGTCCTGGAAAACCTTCAGCAAACAAACTAACGAATGTAAATACATTTGCATGGGGCTTTCATTCAGGCCCACAACTCTGTGATTGTGTGCTCAATATTTTCAATATCAATATATATTTTTTGATTCTGTAAAAACAACTCATGTCTACAATATCTGTCTGGATTGAATCGCGACAATAGCAGACAAATCCCATAACTCAAACATGTGGTGCTCAAAAAGGGAGATGGTGAGAAAAAGCACATTCTGTTATGTATGGTGCCATATGTGACGCTTCAAACAACAGACTGGTGTCAATCAAGAAACTTCTGCCAGCAGGATATTTGTTTCTGTCTTTCATATAACACACACTCATTCTCTCAAAATTCAAACAGACCTTGTCTCGAAAGTCCCTTTCCACCAGTGTGAAAACAAAAGCTTTGACAATGCATCTAATACAAATGTGCTTTGTTTAGTGACTGCATGTCAAAGCCCCGAAAATACACTTGCAGGATCAGGTCAGCAATAAGTCGGCCCCTGTTAAACTTCATCTACAGGCATGTTCAGTAGCATGAAGGTAAAATAATCACCCCTCCTACTCCTGCAAGATGGTCCAAACTAAATACAAAGTAAGCTTTAAAGGTGGCACAATTGTATACAAAAACCAATGCAAAGACATGAGTGGATGTGATGGAGGAGCATGAATTCAAGCCAAGGCCAGTCAATGGAAGTTGAAAAGGCTTCAGTTTGAACTAAGGGTTGGTGCTTATGACCCCAACTCATGAACAAAGTGGGGTTCCTGGGTGTTCAGCCACATTAGTGGCATGGCTTTCAGGATGGACCTGTCATCTGACAGTCAGCCGTTTCACCACTTTGGTCCATGCAATTTTGTTCAGACATTCATATTCTCCACAGGATGAAATGCAATAACTCTGCCTCAACATACTTAGTACAACTTTACAGAGCTGCTAACATGACTGTAGACTCTCCTTGGCCAATGAGAGGTTGACATTATGACTTCAGAAGAGAAAGAGATGTTTCCCACCACAGATGGGTCCAATGAGGGTGGTGTCAGCAAATTTCAAGAAATTGACAGACGTGTTTCCCCAGCTTCACGTGCTGCCTCCTGCCAGACAGGAAGTCAGTGCTCCACCTGCAGGTGGGAGAGCTTGCCCTGTAGCAGAGCGGGGATGATGTGTTACAGGCAGAACTGATATCGATATATTCTGTGATAGATTCCTGAGGAGTCCAGGTGCTGGACTGCAGGAGTGGGTGAGTGACGGCTTTGAGGTGGGACAGCACAAGGTGCTCAAGTGGCTTCATGACTATAGAGGTCAGGGCAAAGGGTCTGTAGTCATTTAGAACAGTGGTCCTTGGCTTTTTGGGGACAGGGATGATGGTGGGATTTTTGAAACAGAATGCCACATGCCACTCTCCAGTGAGATGTTAAATATGTTCATTCAGTTTGTTGGCCAGTGGGAGGCTTTACAGTTTTTGATTTGTCTGAGAAGCTGAGAAACTAGCATTGACTGAGCACTAGTTTTGGTGGTTTTCAGAATAAAGAAATTTAGCTTCTCTTACCACTTTACTGAACATGTACTTTGACTCTCCAAACCTGTCCCTGTCCATGCTCTTGAATGCTTCTTTTTGTCACATTAACTGTCTGAGTGCGGCTGTGAACCAGGGTTCATCACTGTCCAGTTCTAGCTCACTCAAAGAGATCCTCTATAGCTTCGCTGTCCCCAGCTTTGATGTTCTCAAAACAGGTTTAAATAGCTTTATTCTCGGCCTGTATGCAGGAATCAGGTGGACCATGTCGTGATCACAGTGGGCCTGTGCACGGCCTTATAGGCAGTGTTGACTGTAGTGATCCAAAATATTCTCATCAGCAGTCAGACATTTGATAGACTGTAATCGGGAATTTTATGCTTGAGATTACCATAGATAAAGTTGTCCAGGACAACAGCTAAGGGGTCTGGGTTAGTCTGCTCCACACACAGTATGTTGGTGGTGGGCATGTGCTGTACCTCCTGTACGTTGGCATGGGGGGAGTAGAAAGGTTTACAGTTTATGAAGAATGATTTCAGTGTAGGAAAACAGTGCTGCAGGATCACTGTCACATTATTACTACACTATGTATAAACAGATACCTGCACCTTTCATTCTGCAGTCCAGTATTGATCCACATAGCCATGTCTCTGCAAAGCATAAAACAAAAGATGAGGAAAAGTCTGTTTTTGCTCACCAGTAGCTTAAGTTTGCCCAGTTTGTCACATAGTGAACGCATATTGAAAAGAAATTTTCCTGAGTCGTAACAGAGTGCAAAATTCACGCTGATGCACAAACACACTAGCATGTTTGACTGTCCTCCATCATTTCACAGCATAAACAAAGCAAAGTGCACCTTTGACCAGAAACGCCAATAATTCCATTGTCATTGTTATTGTCATTGTGAATATGGTAAAAAATATTAATGGGGTTGTAATATAATCACGAGCCACTAGGGGAGCTGTCATTCAAAAGGGCCACTGTTAGCGAGTGGGTGATTGTGAGTAATGGTGTCACGTGTGGGTTGCTGTATGTGAAATGTTTGTGCTGGCAAGTTGGAGATGCAACTTCTTAAAGACAGAAGTGTGTTCAAGTGGTCTTTTCAAGTGCAAGTTACCACAATTATCATTCGGTATTTTTGATCAAAGTCAGTCAGTTTTTTAACTGCAGCTGTTATTAATTGAGAGCTTCTTCTTCCTGCTGCAGCCTCAGACAAGAAGTTCCTGACCTGGTCCAGCATTTCCACTAACCTGTCCTCTCCATGACCTGAGGCTGGACAGAAGCCTTTATAGTGTCTTATACAGGCATGCAGCTCTGACGCATAACACAGCATCACCATAAAGCCTGCAACAACAAAGCCATTCCCATATCATCCATAACATTTTCATAATGTGAATGGCCAGGATGCTGTGTATCTGCTCTGCTTGGGTTCCTTGCGGTGAAAGACGCAACATTTTCATAGACACAGAGGCAGTGGGATCACACACACACACACACACACACACACACATATACTTATATCCACACTCTGCAGCATCAGTGGGGAGCTATGGGACCTGCTCTGGCATAATAGGCACTAAGTCATGCATGTATTCATGCAGCCCAGCAGCACAGAGCAAACCTTGATCTCTGTGTCAAACACTGCTAGCTTTCACACAGGAAGTCAACACCTATATGCCATTTCAGCATGTAGCTGCTGTGCTGCCACCATGACACTTTTTGCTACATATTCTGATGTTTATGCTGTCAGTGCTGAGAATTAGCTACAGCTGAGAGTTGAAGAGTCCAGGGTGTGAAGTCTAAGAGGTTATCGGGCTAAAAGAGTGAAAAAAGCAAATTAAAGAGTGGTGAAGACATTGGCTAGGGGAGGTAGCTTTTACTGTACTATTTTTTTTACATGTTCATGGGGTATGACATGCAAGGTCCCCAGCCAGAACTGAACCACGTATTGATATAACACTTGGCTATCATGCCAGCTCCAGTGCTGTGTGAGTGTTATTTGGATCCAGCCACCAGGATTCCAGAGGCAGAGAGTTTCAAACACAGTTGTTCAGTTGTACAGTTGATCACCCTGAAATACTGGGCCTCTGGAGGAGCCAAACACACACACAGACCTGAACCGAGCACTGAGCACAGAGAGCTGCTGGAGACGCTCTATAAACACACGCAATATTTAGGCATAATCAAAAGCTGCATATAGGTATGTTAGTAACAATGTACGCACACACAATCACACACACAACACACACACACACAGGTCCAGCATCATCACTGTTGATGGATTAAAAGTCCAGTTTGAATGAGCTTGGCCAAGAGAGTAATAAGCAGAAGGTCCACTGGCTCCACTGTCACTTGTCAGTGCATGTGTGTGAGTAACTGTGTGTGTGTGTGTGTGTGTCTGAAACAGTGCCAGCAGCCCAGTGCAGTGCACTCAGCAAGATGTTAAAGATAATTAGAGGCAATGGCCCTGCATAAACCCCCGCTAACTGGCAAGCTTGCTACAATATGTTGCTTAGTGAGGTAAGCTGGCACAGGCTCCCTTTCTCCAACACACGAACTCACACATTCACACACTAGATTTTTATTTTATTTTATATTTTATAAATTTACAAGTCTAAGATGTTTTTTCTTGCATAATTTCTACAAGAATAAAAATCAACAGTACATTTCCTAAACATACAGTGCAGTGGTGCTGTTCTTAAGTTGTTGAATTGCTCTGTCCATATGAAGATATTTTGGTGACCTTGCTGGTGTTAAACCCCTCTGGTGGCCATGAACATCTCTACCAAAATTCTTGTCAGTGCATCCAATAGTTGTTGTCAAAATAGCAAAAATGCCCACTCTGTGGTGCAGCAGGATGAAAAGTCAGTAGGACACATTGTCTGGGCAGCTAGGACATCTGCACCAATTTCTGTGCCAGTCTATCCAGTAGATGTTGAGATAATTCTTCATGAAGGCCATTTATAGGCCTCAGCAAAAACTCAGTGTCCATGTCTAAACATTGGTGAGTACGAACTACAGTTACAACTTAAAATGCAAAGACAATTGTCTGTTTTCATTCAAATTACGCAACAGATCCAAAAGAAGGTATAGCATTCACCATAGTCACTATCTTACTTTTGTGTGTTATCATGTTAACATTTGCTTATTAGCACTAAACACAAAGTTGGGGAACGATTTTAGTTCTGATATTACCCTGCAGGCTGCCTGTCACTTCTGTGCTTACTTGCCTATGAAGGAGGTCTGTGTTGAGGGTAGCAGTAGCCTGACCATGTGGATCTTTTGCTGGAGGCAGGGCTGTATCTCTTCAACTACAAATTTCAAGACATCCCACAGGAGCACCCCGAGGGTTGGCATGAGCCAGGTGGAACCACCCATCTTGGGTTTTCCTCTTGGCTCTCCCTGTTGGGAGCACTGGAGTTTGACGATGGGGGATCTGGATTCCTGCGTTTACTCTTTCCATCCCCAACGTGGCCAGTAGCCCTGCGGCAGGGGCATCATATTCTCTGCATCCTATCCTGCTGGCTATATGCTTGCTGTGAAACCATGTTTTCAGGACGTGCCGGGCATCATCAAAAAGGCGGCAAATCTGAGAGCTATTGCAATGTGCATCATTAACAACCGGCACCTGCTCGCAGCTTCTTAAGTGGGGACATCTACAAGCATTTAATGGCTTGTTTCACGTTCTTATGGCTTCTTTAACAAGGGGTTTTATACCCCTTATTTTCTCACACTGAAGAAAAAAAGCGGGATGAGGCAGATTTTGAACTTGTCTTCTGTTCCACAGGTACATTATGGAGCTTCCTTTTCAAATGTTGACGATGATGGAATGCATATTTTCCAGCGATTGGTTCACTTCCATCACCCTGACATGTGCATATTCCCACATTCCTGTCATTTCCAGGCACAGAAAATTCCTGCGTGTCTTCTTAGTACAATACCAGTTCAACAGGCTACCATTTTGCCTGTTCTTTGACTCTGTGCACGCCATGTGGTTGTTACCTCCCTCCACGTGAGGAAAATCCAGAGGTGGTTCGGCCTTTTGCGCCTCAGTCCAGTTCAGCACAAGAGGTGAAGGTTGTCCATCCCTCCCTCACTGTAGTTAGACCTGTCATACCCCCATTCTGTGGACATGGGGTTCCCCTCAGGAGAGCGATATCACACATACATGGACCCGTCTCTCCAGCTGGGGAGTGATGGGCAGGTTTTGTGGGGGTGTGTGTGAGGGCATAAGAGCCCCTTCTACAACAGCGTGTTACGTGGGTAGATGCTCTGCTTTTCAGCACTCATTTGTGAAGAGAGGCCCACATTGTGTCCTCTGCCTCTTGTGTTAACCTACCTTCAGACATTGGTTCCATCAATTTGGCTCCATCTATGAATGAAGTGGGTGCTTCAGTTATTTCAACCTGCCATGAAAGCTATGAAGAAGGATCTTTTTTCGCACGTTCTTTGGAAAAGAGTTTCTTAAAGGGAGTCTGAGGACAGAAACCGATTGTGCGTTTTCTGTCACCACAGTGGGATTTACCACCGGTGCTGCGCGCTGTGGGGGGTCCCAACAAACTCCTTTCGATAAAGAATTATTTCCCTTGAGATTTTTTTCCCACAGAAATGAGGTAGAAGAAGTGTATCACTGACTCTGCCCAGTACGTGCCTTGTCCTAGTGTATTTTGCACACAGCAAACATCAGGGCACTCACAAGGCATGGTTCTGTGAAAGCAGCATCTGTCTCACTGGCTTTGTAATGCTGTCACACAACCCGACAGTGCAGTGGGAGTGGAGCCTCCACAGGGCGTCTGGTCATACTCCACAAGAGCCTTAACCGTTTCACCCATTTCTATCTGTGTGATGGGCCTGAATCTTCCCTCACTCTTTCAGCAAGACAACAGATGAAGCATTGTCATATCTGGCACTTTTACATAGCTCCCACAACCTCTCATCCCATCATCACAGTTTAGTGGGCTACAAGAGGGATCATAACCATACGTAATCAAAGTCCACCCCTGTGCAGCAGCAGTGCTGTGTGGAGAGAGTGTAATATCACTCCAACATGCCCCTTTTTTCCACACAGGGTTGACATGGTATTTACCATGGCACAGCCAGTGTCTCCCTGTCTCATTAGGTTTTGCAGGTGAACTGGTGTATGTTATGCGTTTGTGGACCTTGGTGGGAGATGAATCCAATGTTGCGGCATACCATCCAGTAGTTGTTGTGGTATTTCACTTAAAACCACAATTGTGAACCTTATGGTGGCACAACAGGAAAGTCAGGATATCAAAGTCATTTGGAGTAATCCTCTGGGGAGCATGAATGTCACCCTATAACTCAATCAGGAGAGACTTAATTGAAAGTGGCTTAGAAAGTAATTAAATAACTGTATTTGAGCCCTGCACACAATATGTGCTCAACAGGAAAAGATGAAGAAAAATGTGGAGATTAGAGCCCATCTTCATCATTTTAAGCCTAATATTTTCATATAATATTATTCATACATAATATCCTCTAATGGGGTCTAGACACTGACTGTGGAGGAGTAAGGAAGAATAACTTAAGATGTGATAAGAACAAGTGGGATGGAGGTAATGTGGGGGGGGGGAGCTCAGTGGAAGGACCCATGGATGCTGGCTTTGATAAAACTGAAGGTGAATGGGGTGAAGGAGGGTTGCATCAATCTGGCACTGAAATGACGGCTGACAACAGAAGAGAAAAGATCACAGGAGTCAGTAAATGGAGTAAGCAGGGAGAGCTTCATTTGTTGACATATGTCAGTCTGGACTGAAATGGTGGACTGACATCAGCCCTGCATGCATTTAGATTTAGGCAACAAAAGCACTTTAGTTAAGATTCGGAAAAGATCATGGCTCTGATAAAATGTTAATACAGTAAACACTGGCAATGCTGAATGAACTCGCTGTTGTCCTTCACATAACATGAAATGTAGTTTAAAAATGGGGTTTGAAGTCTGTTAAAGTTGCTAATGACAGAAATATTTAATATAGTATGTTTTTCTGGAGCAAAATCATGTTCACCAAAATCAATTCACAAATGTCCATGCAATTTTGAACTAGGTTTTTTATTTAGCAAACATCAGGAATCTATAGGAACTCAAGACTGCCGTGTTTCAGTCTCCAGTCTGGATAGCAGGAAGTCATCAGAGAACCTGTGTGAAGCATGTTCTGAACAGACTCAAGTGCAAACCTCTGACTTAATTTAAATACAGAAGAAGAATCTTTAAATAATGATTTAATAACTGGTGAATTGATTTTTCAAAAATGTATTATGCACTTTCAAGTTTAAACTCTCAGGGCAGCATTTAGAGCAAGCTCACAGCTTTGCTGGGAGACCTGAGAGAAGAGTAATGTAGAGCGAGCTGGTGATAAAGGCATGCATTATGTTTTCAGTGCTCGCTGGGGTGAGAAATGCTCTGAACTTTGCCATATTTCTAAGATGAGAGCAATTTTGAATACAACTCTGATGGAGTGTTCAAACTTAAGGCCATAGAGCAGCCTATCCACTAATGCTGACCTTATACTGGATGATATCTGAAGGAATTTCACCATTTCATAAATATTCTCCGAGCTGGAGTTAAAATCATGCCACATGCTTCCCTCCCACATTTGTAGTGTTTAAGATGCAGTCAGAGCTTTCTCGATGGAGAGAGGCATATTGAAACTTTTTTAAAGCTTATGTTTCTTGCACAAAAATTATGATCAGTAGCAGCACCATGTTTCAACAGCCAGTGTGGCTGACAACAACACATCTGCACTGAAACGGCTGTAATATGGTAATGCTGATGTTGCATCTGTGACTATAGACACTCAAGGCCAACAATCAGACACATACACGTTGAACATACACAAAAATGCAAACATATTCATATACACTTCAAATGAGACCTCTATCAATATTATAAGTGTCAGCAATGCAGAAGACATTAAATGGCATTTTAGGGAGTTAAAAGTCATATGTAGTCTGACCTCAGTGGGAAAAATGCATTCCTTTCTGGTGAAAGTTGGGTTTTAGCTCTTTAGAGCCTCCATAGAGTAATAGGATTCCACCCACCTGTTTTTATATGCAACAACAACAACAACAAAACAAGAAACAGAAAAAAAAACTAGGTGCTCACCTCACACAAGTAGCTAACTAGCTATTTTCATAGGCAGCAGGTGAGCATAGTTGTCAGAATCTCCCAATTAAACTTGGAGGCAGATCATATAATATATGTGCATAGTATATGGGGATGTAGCTCAGTGGTAGAGCGCATGCTTTGCATGTATGAGGCCCCGGGTTCAATCCCCGGCATCTCCAATATTTTGCCCTGTGTGGTGGTCCAGTGGTTAGGATTCCTTCACCGCCGAGACCCGGCTCGATTCCCGGCCAGGGTCGGCGCCTTGTAGTGGCAGCCTGAATGGAAATTTCCCCATTGTGGGACTAATAAAGGAATTAAAAATTAAAAATGAATAGTACTTATCAGGCATGAAGGCCTCTGTCCTGTCAGCGTATAAGATAAGATGCAGTTAATGTTAGCTGATTTACCAGCATTACCATAAAATAAAAATAAATAAATCATATCAAATCAAGTTGAATGCCATGAATATATTTTAATATTTGTGTCAAGTATGCTACTAATATAATATCATAAACATGAGATAAATTAATATTTCCATCAAAAACAATATTGTTTAATACAACATAGACCACAAATACAGCCCAGTAATGTAGTTAAACTTTTTTTTTCTAATCACAATACTGTGATTACAAAAATTATGAGAATAACAAATAACAAAATAATGTGTTCATTTCACTTCAGAAACTGGGATAATTAATAAAAAAATGTGATTTTGTTTTCACAACCTTAAGATAATTGAAATAATACTGCACTTCATTTACACATCTTCACTTCACTTTACATACTATATTTACAATAAATACTGAATTAAATTCTCATTTCTGTGAAGGGGTAATGGTGCTGATCCACTGACAGTCAGTGGGCCAGTCTGCAGCTTTTGACAGCGTTCAGCTCCCTGTTTGGTTCACTGAGCTGCTGGTTGAATCCCTGATATATCCACCAAAAACAACACCAAACGCAATAATAAATGGCAAAGAGCTGAATTTACAGGCGGTTGATGAAGAAAGCTCAACGTCTAGCAGGCCACAGAGATGCAGATAGACATAGACACCATGGGACGCGTATCCTGCATGTGTGCTCAATGGCCATGAGGCAACTTAATTCTTAACTTGTAAGACATTAGATATAACAACGTGATAATTGATCAGCACACCAAGGCTTATTAGCGTGAGTGCTTTCAAAACCTACTGAAAGATTTAAAGAAAAAATTAGTTAAATAGGATTTATTTTAAATTGAGTTTTGATCAGAATCTGCTGTTAGATAGCTGTAATTTTTGTGAGTCAGCCATTGCTATTTTAGAGACTTTTCAGAGTAAATTCTGGTGGAAATGGTGAGGACTGAGACCTTTACTGTAACCTTTATGTCATGAAAATAGTTGGATTTAAACACCTCTGACACAGCAGACTCCTCCACCCTTTTAGACACACACACACACACTCAAGTAGTGATCTTATAAAACTGGTTATTTTCTAAAACCAAAGCTTTGCAGGTCTTTATCCTAATTGTCAAAGCCGTAGGCCTGTTCTGTACGTTGTTGTAATAACTCCAGTACATTATCATTCGGTGCCACCATGGGCAACCACTAATAAGCACCCATAAACACTCTCATCATAATGCATGTGGAACCCCAGTCCAATCCTTATTGAAAATGAACAAGGATCTGATCTGGGATTCAGAGGCCTAATTCATCCCTTTAGTGGTGATGGGTAAGCTTCGGCTGGCTAGCTGGGGGAGCATCATTTATGCTAACAGGGCCTGTGGAGACCCTCCAAAAAAAAAAGAGGGGAAAATATCATTAACATAATGCTTCATCTATATAACTAAGCAAGCAGCCACACAAAGAAACTCACACTTGCACACGCATACACAAACATATAGTATGGTAGTTTAGGAGGTAGCATATAGTCTTACTACACACACATACACATATGCATACAGGGATACATGTATATGTTTTTATAAATAAAAATATGCACATGCAGATGCACACACACACACACACACACATCCACAGTGATTGTGAGAAGAGCAGACAGTGGTGGGGGTTGGACTGGGGTTCAGTCCCAGCTCTTTGTTTGATGCCTGTATGGCTGTGGCTCCTTTTAATGAGCTCTAATGGCAGTCCAGAAGGATTCTAATTAATCTGCACACACACAAAAGGCCTGTCTCGTCCTCTCTGTCTCTCTCCCTCTCTCTCTGTCTCTGTTGACCCCTCTCTCTGCATCCCTCTTCTACCTCCATGCACTCCATCTCCAGCTTTCGAGATCCCTCTCTTTCTTCCTTCCTTTCTCCCTTCTTCCCCACTCTGTGGTGGATATTAAAATGAAGGCATGTCTGTGACAGGAGGTGAAGGCCATAAGGGGAAAAATGGATGATTTAATTGCACCAAAGATGGCTATTATTATGAGATTGCAAAAGCTATTTCCAACAGCAGCAGCAGCAGCAGCCAGGAGTCATCCAAGGGCCCCCACCACCCACCATCTCCAGTCTTAAGTGCCCAATGTTCAGCTAGCAAAGGTCGTGCCACTGTTGTCACCAGTCCCCGAATGAAGACACTAATGAAAGGTTTGACGTTCGTTCTATGGCCCAGTAGCTCCATAAAGATTCCCCCTTTAACTGGCAAATCACATTTCTCTTTCATCCTTATTAGCCCAGGTTTGAGTTATGCTTTGGAATCACCAAGAGGCTGACATGAACAATCAGAAGGATCATTCCAGTACAATGTACAATGACTCAAACAATCAGCTAATTTATGAAAGAATAAACAATAAACTACTATAAAGTCCCCAGCATAAATCTTAACAACAGTAGATGTATGATATTCTAAACATCATCAAAAGATCATTTGGATTTATTCCACAACAGTTGCTGAGATGTTGGAAACATGGCTTTATCACTAAAAGGAGATTTTATTTGTTATATCATATAGGACCCACATCAAGAGCTAATGTAATGATAATGAAAAGTGTGTACAGCAGATTCTATTATCACTGGACTGAAAACCAACATGGCCTCAAACTTAAAACAACAAAATTGGTCACATTCTAAAATGACTTATGTTAGCAAGCAAAAGCAACTCACGCGTATTTTCTGATCTCAACTTAGGCAGCTAGAAGTTGTTACGCCCAGCCTAGGGGTTACTTGAACGCAACATGAAAAGTCCACCCTTCACGTGAATTCAAACAGCCGCACAACGATGTTTAAACAGAAAATAAATTGATTCATTTACAATAAGGTAAACGTGACAACAAAAAGCGACTGAGAATAACTCAGTGGTAATATGTTTATACTTCGGAGTGAGCCAAAGGCCAAAATAACAAACAAAAACCCAACTAAGCTTCAGAGTAACTTGCCTAATAAAACAAACGCCAAGAAAACAAAAACAGGATCTTACCTCCCTAACTAACTTAAACAGGAGAAAAACAAGGTACAAAAGAAATGGCAGCTCACTCCTACCAAACGTTTCCACAACTCAGGTCTACTAGCTGTATTCAAAAATGCCGGTTGGACTCGAGTGAAGGATGGACCGCCCACTGCCTCTCTGTGTGCCCCCTGGCGACGTCGTCCTTCCTCCTTATGAGTCCTATTCGCCAGTTGAGTGACCAATCACGCACCGACCCTTCAACCCGGCAGCCAATCCTGTGCGCGGTACGGCGCATCCTTAACCGGCAGTCACCTACTGACACACACACACACCAATGTACATAGAAAATACACAACACAATATGTACAAACATACGACCGCAGTTGTAACACCCTCTCCCCCAAGAATTAAACACTCCTCTACAGTGTTTAATTCAAAGAGGACCGAGACAAAGCATCAGCCAATACATTTTCGGAACCTTTTTTATGCCGAATCTGCAAGTTAAAATCTTGTAGAAGGAGGGACCAACGCATAAGTCTCTGGTTGGAATTTTTCATTTGGGAGAGAAACACCAAAGGATTATGGTCGGTAAAAAACTGTACGGCTGCACGCTAGAACCTAAATAAACTTCAAAGTTCTGGAGGGCGAGCAGCAGGGCCAGCGCTTCCCTTTCTATATCTGTGGAGGTTCTCAGTCATCCAGGTCATGGTACACAAAAGCGAGTTAAGTCGAAGGCAACTGGACTTGGTGTGGATTCTTGAAGACGTTTCACTTCTCATCCGAGAAGCTTCTTCAGTTCTGACTGACTGGTACGGAGACCCAGGTACTTATACCTCTGTGGAGTCGTTAACTGCGTCATTGATACCACTTAGTATGCGGGTGCTCCTAGGTGTTAAACGACGGTCGTTGAGAGTCGTTTGGGAGTCACCTGATGCCAAGTGTGAATGACCATTAACACTGTCACATGAGGTCAAGTGGTTGTTTACTCTCCTGGGAAGAGATGAAAGAACAGCATTGTAAGTGGGAGACAGGTGATGTCTGAGGCCTCCTCCTCTGTTGAGTGATGGCTTCTCTACTTTGACGTAGATGGCCTCTTTCACTCCTCTTTCAAACCACCTATCTTCCCTGTCCAGAATGTGTACATTGTTGTCGTCAAAAGAGTATCCCTTTTCCTTGAGGTGGAGGAAAACTGCTGAGTCTAGGCCTGTGGTGTTGGCCCTCCTGTGTTGAGCCATCCGTTTGTTGAGAGGTTGTTTGGTTTCTCCTATGTATAAATCTGCGCAGTCCTCACTGCATTGGACAGCGTATACCAGGTTGCTTTTCTTGTGCTTCGGTGTGGGGTCTTTGGGGTGGACCAGTTTCTGTCTGAGTGTGTTGCTTGGTTTGAAGAAAACCGGGATGCGATGCTTGTTAAAGATCCTCCCGAGTTTCTCAGATACTCCAGACACGTAGGGTATGACAATGTTGTTGCGTCTGTTCTTCTTCTCCTCTTCCCCTGTGGCATCGACACTCTTCCTGGATTTTGTGGCTGTTTTCACAAAGGTCCAGTTGGGGTATCCACACGCTTTGAGTGCATTCCTCAAGTGTTTCCGCTCCTTCTCTTGGGCCTGTTCACTTGTGGGGATGTTCTCTGCTCGGTGGTGCAGGGTTCTGATGACTCCAAGCTTGTGTTCCAGTGGGTGGTGGGAGTCGAAGAGCAGGTATTGATCTGTGTGCGTAGGTTTTCTATACACCTCGATGTGAAGGCTCCTGTCCTCTTCAATCTTTACGTTGCAGTCCAGGAAGGCCAAACTGTTGTTCCTTGTGTCCTCACGTGTGAAGTTAATGTTGCTGTCCACAGAGTTGAACTGGAAATAGGTGGTGTTGAGGCAGAGGTCCAGCAGTTGGCAGATCTGATCCGGACTGAGGCTACTTCTGTTGTCCAGGGTGGTATCGTGCAACAGTCGTCTCCTTACGGTTTCAACTGCCTCCATGGTGGGGATGCATGTGAACAAAGAAGTAACGTCATAGGATACCATGGTTTCATCCGGGTCCAGTTTCAGGCCTCGAACTTTGTGGGTAAAGTCCAAGGAGTTCTGAATGTGGTGAGGAGTGTTGCCGACCAATGGAGCCAGGATGGTGGCTATGTGTTTGGCAATGTTGTAGGTGACCGAGTTGATGCTGCTGATGATATAGCCACCATCCTGGCTCCATTGGTCGGCAACACTCCTGATCACCCGGATGGAAAACCCTCAGTACGGACTTTTTGTCAAAGTGCCGTTTCATTTTAGCTTGGACCTGCACCAGGTTTTCTTGAGCCAGCCGACAAACATGATGGAGACGTTCACGAAAGGAACTGACATAGTCCAACACATTATGCTCAACCTGAGGGGAATCTGACAGCCACTTTCCTTTAAGGAGATGTAACGGACCACAGACAGTGTGACCGAACACCAGGTCACAGGGACTAAAACCTAAGGATTCCTGTGGAGTTTCATGTACAGCGAACATGAGCAAAGGCAGACCCTCATCCCACTCTCTCTTGGACTCAAAACAGAACTTACGCAGCATGGACTTAAGCGTTTGGTGAAATCTTTCTAAAGCACCCTGAGACTCTGGATGGTAAGGACTTGACTTCTGATGTTTGATGTTGAGCTCTTTTACAACCTGTGCAAACACTCTAGACATGAAGTTTGTGCCCTGGTCTGTTTGGATTTCTTTTGGTAACCCAAATGTTGAAAAGAACTTGAGAAGTGCTTTCACGACAGGTTTAGCCTTTAGCGTGCATAGAGGAATTGCCTCTGGGTACCGAGTAGCAGCACACATGACAGTCAGGATGTACTGATGTCCAGATTTAGTTTTTGGCAAAGGGCCCACACAGTCTAACAATATTCTTTCAAACGGCTCCCCAAGCACCGGAATTGGATGCAAGGGTGCTGGCGGAACAGGCTGATTGGGCTTTCCTGCTAGCTGACATGTGTGACAAGAACGGCAGTACTTGGCCACGTCTGTCTTCAAACCGGGCCAAAAGAAATTGCGCAACACACGGTGGTAGGTTTTTTTAACACCAAGATGTCCTGCTAAACAGGAATCATGTGCCAGACTAAGGACATGTGGTCGATACTCTTTTGGCACTACTACCTGATTTACAGCACGTAACTCACTAGAGTCAGGGCTCCACTTCCTGATCAGCACCTTATTATCTAAAAAGAAAGCAGGTGATGTACTGTCAGCAGCTCCTGCAGAAGTCAAACACAAAGTTAGAGTCGGATCATTTTGCTGAGCAGTTATTAACATGTCACCATTTACATTCAAACTTAACTCTGCGTCACCAGGAAACAGATCAGGTTCATTTTTACATTTCCCCTTCGTTTCAGTTTTTACAACAGTTTCAGCAGAACATAATTTCTCATTCTCCTCTAAGGAAGTCATGAATGATTCTGACAAATCCACAACTTCACCAAGTTTACGAGCCTGTGCACGCGTAACCGCGCATACAGGGAACAGATTTTGCATAGAGAGATCAGCGGGATCGGGCACGGACGCGGACGAGGCTGGGATCGGAACATCGGCGACCACAGGGGAAGGAAAAACTTTTCCTCCGGCTAAGTCGTTACCCAGAATAAACGACACTCCACTAATTGGCAACCGCGAACACACAGCTACTTCCACCTGTCCTGTCACCAGCGGCGACTGCAAATACACTTTATGCAATGGGGCTCTCAGCAGTCATCCCAATGCCCCACACTAACACATCAGAATCACATGAAGATTCATTTGACAGAGGCAGGACATCACTCAACATCACAGAATGATAGGCAGCTGTATCACGAAGGATTTTAATCGGCACCTTATCTTTTTCCTCCCCGGTCACAGAAACAAAGCCTTGAGTAACGAACGGTTTGAAACGAGCATCAATTTCTGAAACTTCAGACTCAGTCACTTTAGTCACCGTTTTAATCAAACACACGCCTGCGGGCGGTTTATTCGGTTTAGATTGCCCTTTTTTCCTCAGAGCCGGACAGACCGCAATCAGATGACCTGGCTCATGACAGTAGAAACACTCGCGGCTTTCACCGGCAGCAAGTGAAACGTTTTTCCGCGCAAGCTTCGGTGACCTGTTTTTCCGTTCAGCCACAAAATTTGAACTCTGCGGTGCCTGCGAAGAAAACACACTCTTATGAGTTAGAATGAACTCATCGGCTAGAACAGCTGCTTTGGTAACAGAGGCAACTTTTTGCTCATTCAGATATACAACGATGCGCTCCGGCAAACATTTTTTAAACTCCTCAAGCAGAATTAATTCTCTCATTCCTTCCAGAGTTTTAACATTACACGATTGGCACCACTTATCAAACAAAACGCTTTTCTCGCGCACAAACTCAACATAGGTCCGGTTGGCATTTTTTCACGGTTCCTAAATTTTTGTCTGTATGCCTCAGGAACAAGTTCATAGGCCTACAGCACAGCTTTCTTTAATGTGTTGTAGTCTAAACTCTGTTCAATAGATAAACTGGCACAGACCTCTTGCGCTTTACCCACAAGCTTACATTGTAACAGCAGGGACCAGAACTCTTTGGGCCAGTTTAAGGCAGCAGCTATGCGCTCGAAAGCGCTGAAGTACAAATCGACTTCTGATTCACGAAACGAAGGAACTAATGCAATGTGCTTACTCATGTCAAACCCGCCTGAGGAAGCGGATGCAGTGCTTTGGTGACTTGACATCATAGTGGGACTGGCAGACTGCCCTCGCTCAAGTTCCAGAGCTCTGATGCGGAGATGCATCGCCTGCACTTCCAGCTGTCTATTCTTTACCTCAGCCTCCTTAATTGCCAGAGTTAGGCGGAGATCCTCCGTAGCCAAGCCTCCCAGAGAACCAGCGGCCGGCTTATGCTCTACACCAGCAGGGACGCCACCGGGAACCTCAGCACCCTCCGCATCCACCTGCGGCGCGGCCGCCATCGACGCACTCACACCACTCCTAGCAGGAAGCACACCCGTGTCCACCAGCTGTTTACCCACAACACTCTGCAACTCTGCTTTTCGGGCATTATAAGACACACCCACATTAAAATGACTAGCAATAATTAACAAGTCTGCCTTTCTACAGCTGTCGAAGGACAGTCAGCAAAGTCATCTATTGAGAAATCCGCCATTTTTACTCCTAAATTTCCCCCACACACAAGAGAAAAGTGCCAACCAGGAAAAATACTCAAACTAACCGCAAAACGAAGCGAGAAAACAAGGGACGAGCCCCCAATTCATGTTACGCCCAGCCTAGGGGTTACTTGAACGCAACATGAAAAGTCCACCCTTCATGTGAATTCAAACAGCCACACAACGATGTTTAAACAGAAAATAAATTGATTCATTTACAATAAGGTAAACGTGACAACAAAAAGCGACTGAGAATAACTCAGTGGTAATATGTTTATACTTCGGAGTGAGCCAAAGGCCAAAATAACAAACAAAAACCCAACTAAGCTTCAGAGTAACTTGCCTAATAAAACAAATGCCAAGAAAACAAAAACAGGATCTTACCTCCCTAACTAACTTAAACAGGAGAAAAACAAGGTACAAAAGAAATGGCAGCTCACTCCTACCAAACGTTTCCACAACTCAGGTCTACTAGCTGTATTCAAAAATGCCTGCTGAACTCGCGTGGAGGATGGACCGCCCACTGCCTCTCTGTGTGCCCCCTGGCGACGTCGTCCTTCCTCCTTATGAGTCCTATTCGCCAGTAGAGTGACCAATCACCCAGCCTAGACCACATAACTACCCATAAAACCTCAACTTGCTATTTTCACATTTCTTTGTTTGTGTGCAGATTATGTATAGACACAAATGTTAATTGGTGAGCTTTAGATGTGTTGGTTTTTTGTGCTGTGTTTCTGCGTCCAGTCTTTGAGCTAATCTTATTTCCTATCAGTTCTAGTTTTACAGTTAAGGCACAGTGATGAACTATTTCTTAACATCTAAAGCATCTTAAGAGTTTTTAGACGTTGGGCACACTTGCCTACATACCTTGTGACGTACCGACCAACTCCTACTTCCATCCTTAACCTTAAACTCAGATCCAAACAGACCTTAATCCCTACCTTTGTCCATTCTACACCCTAACTTCATCTTTATACAATTCTAAACAATCCTTCATAATACAGACGTGAAGACCACTCTGAATCACTTCACAGGATTTTCCTCCGTCACAGGCAGTGGTGTTTCAGGCTGTCATACAGCTTGCAGTGGAAGGGCAGATGTGTTAATGCAGGTTGAGACAGGCAGCTGGTTATCTGCCTCCTGCTGTATACAGCCAGCAGAGAAGCCATAGGATGCCATTGACGGAATTGGATACGTGGTGCTGCTTTCACATTGGGGCCAATTGCAGGTATGACCCTGTTTTAAATGGACAGATGGTGAGGATTTAGCTGTTAAAAGCATTTATTTCAATCATTAGGGAAATCAGCATCAATAGGATAACGTATGGCAGCCCAGCTTCCTGTTAAATATGTCCACATGCATCTATACTCTGTTGGAGATTTACCCTCAGTGGCAAGAAGATAAATGCATGAAGTAGTGTGTCATATAGTACAGATTAAAATAAATGTGCGGTGGGTGTTTGAAAGGCCAATCGCACATTTTACATACCATTTCTTTTTTTTTATAGTGGCATGTGGAGGGTAAATTGAGGAGCCTCACAGCCTGAGAATAGAAGCTTGCCAGACAGCAGCAGCGTGACCAGGCCGATATCAGTGATACTTGGTAGATTGGTACCTTAGTGTTGTCTGGCCATGTAGGTTTCATTTTGGTAATTTTGCTAAGGTCTGTGGATGAAACTGCCTCAACCCAGATGAAGGGGAATGGAATTTTGTTTAGTAGTAAAAATGACATTTCAAAAACAGGACATGGAGGAGGTGTGTGGAACCCATCACCTGCCCACGTAGGTTTTGTTTGAGTACAATCGGGCATCACAATCTTAAAAATATGATTAACAAAAAATGGAGGTAAGATTTCTCAGTTACTGCTGACATCACATTTTAGCTATGGGCACTGATGAGCACACCAAATTTCCCAGAACATCATCTACTGCAGAACTATCTCACCTCTCTTCCCACAGTGGCCAGGCCCTTCCTAACCCGAGCCTGTTCTCATGACCCAGGCTGCGCAGATGATCTTCTTTAACATCCCAGGCAGAACAACGAAAGCATACAACCCCTTTTAAAAATCAGAACTGTATGAAACAATGTGTTATTTATATGACCCAATTGATAATTTATCAATTAAAAGCTGAAACATTGGACTGAAATTAATAATTAAGCGCACACAATAAGCGCTGCTAATGTTGGGGAATTTAGACATTATCTGTGCATAGTCAGTTGCTTGGTGGACAGTTGTGTTGGTACTACATGGCGGTCACTGGGATATTTGTCACAGCTCCTTCAGATACACGTGATCCTAAAAAAAGCCAGGGACAAGTATCCACATTAAAATGCTTGACAAATGTTGCATATAACTCAAGCAAAGTCAGTTTGAAGACGGGTAAAAGATTGACTGTCACATTCCCCACCCCACAGCCCCCTCTCCCTGCCGGCCTCTCTCTCTTTCTGTGTGTATCTCCCTCTCTCTCTCTCTCTGTTTACAGGTACCACAGGAAGCTATGGGAAGTGACTGAGTGACTTGGCATTTCAGATGATGTGTTCCCTCTTTGTGCAAGGGCAAAGGACAGGACAGCAATGATTATGCAAACCGATTTTCCCAAAACACCAAAGGGCATTTGTCTGTGCTGGTGGTTCTTAAAGCAGACCCACTGACCAAAGAAGCAATAACTCTCCAATACAGCACACAGAACACTATATCTGCCACAATCTATTGTTGAAACATTGAAATATACCTATATTCTTAGGGATCGTTTTTCTGTTGGAAAACAAATACAAGCAGAATTGAGCAGTTTCAGGTAGGAAAACCCCCTGTAGCTGTTGAACTAGTGAGGTAGAGTGTCATGTTAGATGGTGTGTATCATGCAGTGGACGACTTCCATGATGAATGGGTGCATCACAAAACCAAAACCTAAAATCAGCATCTATGTGAGTTGCGTATTGTTGTGTGTTTGTGTACAGTATGTGCTGTTGGATGGTGTGAGTGTGTGTGTCCAATGGTTGGCGCAGGACAGTAACCTTAACGGCAGACAGATTAGAAAAACGATTTCCTGGATGTGCTGACACACACACAAAGACTTTTCTTCTTTTTCTTTCAGTCATTACACACCAGGTCTGAGCTTGCTGTTTTTTTGTTGTTATTTGTGCGGCAACAGAGGCTGGTGGCCTGCAAAGAGTCAAGGCTTATTAGGCCGTTCAGCTTCTGGTAAACAATGATGCCGGAGCTCAGAGGGAGAATGCTGTACCTTTGAACTAAGCCTGGGGAGATGGCAAAGCTGCAAAGCATAGGAAACACCTCTGTTCTTCTTGGGTGACACCATGTTATGTCACTGAATACTGAATGCAGCAGGGGATACAACACTGTGATGTGAGGTGTTCTGTCTCTGCTGACTGTAGCTGCTATTAACTGCTTCTCGTACCGGAGTCTGGGGACTCCTGGGTGCTGCTGACAGGATGCAGGGAAGGGTTTATGTTTTTGCACCGTTTACGAGAATTTCAAAATAAAATGCAAATTTTTAAGAGTGTCTGCATATAGCTTGTACACTACATTTATTTAGGTTGTCTGTCAGAGCACTGTATAAAAAGTGAAATATAATGTTCATGTGTAGTTCCATATGGTGCTTAATATATGATGCTTCTATGTGTAGAACTATAGGGAAATACTGCACATGTAAAATATAACAATACAAACCCAGTTTTCATACCCAGTTTTCATAGTAACATATTGACCACGAAAACTACAAATCAAGTACCGATTACAAAGCTGTTTATTAAAGGCTCTAAAATTTGGAGTCTTGATAGATCTTAAAGCAATAGAAACACAGCATTAAGTCAAAAACAAATACTACCTGTCCAAAAGTTGTTGAGAGAGAGCCAGAAGAGCATTTTTAAGATCAAAAGAGTGATGACTGCACTTTGTAAGTCTAATACAAATGTCACCAAAAATATCACGAACAAATAGATAAAAGAATATGATCATACTTTTCTGTCATCATATACTGTGTATGGAAGACTATTGTAAAAAAATAAGTCTAATAATGATTTGACATCAAATAAATTGCTGACTGTAGAAAGTGCAATTTTAAATTTAATTTGAAATTTAGCTCATAGTGCAACAAGATGGGACAGGATTACATAGAACATAGCAGCAAACTAGTAAAATCAGCACCAAAAATTAAATAATGACAATGCACAAAGCAGCATAAAATAAATATTAAGAAGATCCTGGAACTGCAAGATTTTTTTTACATCAAAAATGTTGAAAAATGGAAATGGAAATAGTGACCAAGTATGTCTACTGTGACAGATTTAGCCATTCCTGCATTAGAAGATAAGTAATGGGCCAAAATGGGCTCAGCCCTTAAGGAGTTTGAGTGTGTTTAGTGAATACCATGGAAACCTGTCCATTATATTTTCATATTTCCATGCTGAAGTTGACGCGAGGCAAAAAGGTTACAAGTCACCAAAACCAACAATAAACACATAGTGGAAATTTGATGAAAATTCTGCCATTACTTGTTGAGATTCCTTGATAAGTTTTTCCTGACAGTAAAAGGTTATATTTCGATTCAGCATACTGAAAATAAACTAGGTTTTATGATGTGTTGTTTGCTAAAGGTTTAAGTGTATATACATAGCTATTCTGACACTTGAAGGTCAGTTGAAAAGCCTGTACCCAGTAAATTTCATTACTTTCATTTGGCACATGCTTTTGTCCAGAATGACATGAAGTGATTTCTGCTGTAGGAACAAGAGGAAGTGGTTTTCATTGTATGCTGGAAGACGGGCAGTGACTTTGCTTTCCTGACTTCAGTGGTCAGTCCATTCAACCACTGCCAGACCAGAACAGAGAAGAGCCTTGACCAAGATGAGCGAGAACGCCTCAGAGTGAAGGGGCGGCCAGAGGCATAATAATGATAATGATAATAATAATAATACACTTTATTTCTATAACATGTTTTTCAAGAAAATGCAGCTCAAAGTCCTTAACAAATTAAAAAAGAAAAGAGCTGGCTATTTAAAAAGTTTAAATCTGAATGGGAGGGAGAAAAGTTATGAAATTTTAATAAATCAAGAAGTTACAGTGGACTAGTAACAAGAGATTATAAAAAAGCTGAGGTTTTTACAGAGAGCAGATTCTCTGTTCACATGTTCACGTCTTTGTTTCAGTTCCTTCAGTATGTCTTTGTCTGCTGCTTCCTCAGTCCTGTAGACTAGCACCAGTGTTCAGCTGGATGTGAGCTGCAGCACAGGGCCGTTGTAAGTGAAGGAGATGCCCAACAAAAAATGTCTTATGTGCCCCCCCTGACAACTGGGAGCAGCTGGAGAATGCATTAATAAACATCTCTCCCTAGATGTCTTGTATGACTCAGTATGTAGCGCAGTGTATAGTTTGTGTAATGTCATTGTGCTTGCTGAAGGCACGCAGACTGAGCCGTGTGGTGTGTGGATGTGGGCTTGGACAAGATTTAGCATGACAAAGTGATACAGTATGTAGACAGGCTGGTACATGAGTATTTATCTTCATCCAGCTATGCACTCTGTGCTGTAGTAATTTGTCTGCTCTGTCTAGGAATGTGTGTGTATCATGGCTTCCATTTATGTGTCTCTCCATGTGATATGACAGCACTGAGACACAATGAACAATGTGTGTTCGTAGCAATAAAGGACTAGAAATAGTCAATGGTGGAAAGTAGTCATTGCAGAGTTGTCTGGTCAAATCTGTGGTCTGGCCTGGTCTCTTCATCAGAGGAACACCTGTGTGCAGAGCAAAGTGATAGTAGGTCTGAGATAATGTTAGCCTTACAAAGGAAGCCTCTGTAAAATGTGAAAAAATGATAATAATGTACATACCCAAGTGATCAGATCAGAGATGAACCAGGCATTAATCCTCTCATCTGACTGTGGGTTTGACAGCAAACAATAATATCAACAACATCCTATGGTACTGAATTCCATGCTGATCATCAGCCAACAGTTTTTAATTCCATTGCTTGGTAACAATATTGCGGAAATGATTAATTTTGCATACCTTTCTTTTCATTAAAATCCTGCAGCTTCTAAAAAAACAGATTGATTTTCCAGTACATCTGTGTAATTGAAAACAAATCTTAGATGCAAAGATTAGGTAATGTACTATATATCTCTATTTCTATAATACTTAGATATGCCAAATCCATGCAGTATGTTTTATGTTGAATGAATGAATCTCTCTCTCTCTCTCTCTCTCTCTCTCTATGACACAAGATCAAATTATGTCTTTAAGTATATAGTCCATTATTATTACTATTATTATCATTACACATTATTTAATATGTGTTTATATACAGATAAATATCTGTATATAATGTTAAAAAAGCAATAGTATATATTAATATTATTTAATCCATTAATAAACAATAAAACAAGGGAAAACTGAGGAACAATTTTAAATAATTTCATATTCTTGTAACAATGTTAACAATCAACACCAAATACATATTCATACCATTAATAAATGTAACGTTCCAACTTGCCTCCAACATTGTATTTCTAAAATAGCACCTCAAGGTTGTTTCTTAAACCTTTGTTATCAGGACTCTTCTTGGTCCAGTGCTGTTTCTTCCCAGAGAGGTCAGGGTTCAGAGTTCAGACCCAGAGTGACCACTCAGACATATATCATGCATCATAAATGCAATGACTGGAAGCCATGCACATGCTCATAGATTATAGATTAAAT
This sequence comes from Holacanthus passer, assembly GCA_025331565.1. NCBI lineage: Eukaryota > Metazoa > Chordata > Actinopteri > Pomacanthidae > Holacanthus > Holacanthus passer. The sequence continues at coordinate 11,793 of JAFREQ010000224.1, read as the reverse complement.
GATATAGTCCTGTCATATTGTTGGAGGCCATGTTTTAGGGAAATAATATCACAGCTGACACACATTCTCTACCCAACACCCAGATATGAGCTCCATTTATCACAGCCTGCGGTGGCTCTTTGATAGAACGTTTACTTATTTCCAAAGACTATATACTAACTCCCCATTACACCCTACATTTATTAAGAGAGCCTGAACACAGCCTCACCGTGCTGTCAACGGTGATGAGTGTCTTTGTTATGCATCTTGCATCTCTTTGCATAATGCAAGTATGTGAATACTTTTATTGAGATAACAGATATAGTCCGTTACATAAATCCTTACAACATCTTCCAACACAAACAGAAACATATGTGTCAGTGAGCTATACAGCACATTGATATACCTTAAAGTATTTATATCATGTTTGTGTTTTATAAGCAGTTAATTTCACAATATAGTTGTATATCTTGTATATCATAAATCTACAAAGTCTAGCCAGTGTCTCTTTGCACCATTTCCTTGTGTTTAACCCTTTATAGGGCACTCATTAAAATACTTTGAAATTCAAAAATTCAACCTTAGAGTGTTATTGGAGGACATAACAAAACTTTATTTCTGTTTTGTTTTTTAAAAACATTTACAATTTATCTCTTTTCTCCTTTGCTTTGTTAGTTAGTGGATTATATGAATGATCTTTTTGTGGGCTATTGGTAGGATTTCGAGCACATACACTGTAAAAAAAAAAAATCCTAATTTTACAGAAAATAACAGTCAAATTGTTAATATTTTAATTTATATGTATTTAGAATTACATAAAAATCTATTAAAATTACAACAGTTACATCTAATTTAATATTAGAAATTTAGTCAAATTACTTTATTAGCATTTTAACTGCATGGGGCTCGGTGGATGGCGTTGATGTTTACTCTATCAGAAACTCTCGTCACACACGTCTTGAATTGGGAGAGTTTACTCTCAGACTTTATCATCCAAAGCCATGTCAGAGCACCTAGTTCAAGGATCACTGGTCTGTAATGGACACTGTAGTCCTGCTTGGGTTTTAGGTTTTCATTAGGAAATACTGCTTTACTTGTTTCCAGAAAGTAAACGGTGAGTAACAACAGTGAGATAGGTGACCTGGACCGGAGTGATGCCGGGGGCTCACACCGGCTCTTCTTTCACACAGACCACTAGTCGCCAGCCTGGGTCCTGATGATCTCTTTTATCTCCAATAATCTAAGTTGCTTGACCAACATCTTTATTGCCCTTTTTGCTCACCTGACAGGGAGAAGAACTGGCATCTGAATCCTTGTAGACAAATGTGTTTTTTGTCCGTTCAGCTGAGAGAAAGTGAACCACTTCTTTGCATTTACAAAGTAGTGCAGGTAAATGGCTAAATCACAAGCTACAATTCCTTTGAACAAGTTGTCATCTGTCACTTGGAGTCACATTCCGAAGTAAGTCTCAACTTACTGTGCAAAACCTGCAGAAGAATGCAGTGTATTAAGTTTTTTCAGAATAATAAACGAGGATGAGACATGTTTTTAATGTATGCAATTTTTCTCACAATAAAACATTTATTTCACAGTCTTTGGAATCTATTATTACTTTCAACCACAGTTTATTGAAGATATTTCAGTGTAATAAATCAGGGAATATCTGTAAATTAATAATGTTTGGATGTATATATTTTAATGTAAATTTCTGTCATTTCATTGCTTTTTGTACTTCATTAGAAATAAAGCCTTTTACTTTGATTTTATTTCTTTTGATAACACTGTTTGACAGTGTTTGAAATGTATCCTACATGGTCCAAAAGGATAGATGCATTTAAGACTGCTCTTATCTCAACTTTCACGCTTGCAAAAAAGTTTATCTACAACCAAATTGTATATTATCTTCCTTGACTGTTTTTCTTTAACTAACTCCATCCACTCTTGTTCCTGTGTTCCTGATTACATACTGCATATATATATGCATATTGTGTTTTTCTCCTGTGGAAGAAACTTGGCTTAAAGTCTGCCAGTATGACTAAACACACATGGCCTATAATCCTCAGGAGTCCTCTAATAGATGATAAGAATAGATAGTCATTATATATAATATCTCCTCAACTCCCACATTACATCTTAATAATGCCACCTTCCTATTACAAACATAATACCACGGTCCTGATATGAAAGCTAGAGGGACGCCTCAAAATAGTCGAATGCTCACTGTATCACCTTCCATGGAATTAGGCCTCAGGCAAATGGCTTAACGAGATTAGCTGGCCAACCAATTTAACAAAGGCACACTAATTGTTTAATGAAGATATTGAATATGCAGGCCATATTGTGTTCCATAAGCTATGACTTAATAAGTGTCTGCAGTCCAAGCGGGAGCCATCTTTTACAACACTAACTGCTGTTCCTGGAGAAAAAAAGTGCTGCTGCTGATATGCAGTGATAATATATATATTTTCTGCTTGTTTTTTTATTATTGTGGTGCTGTTGGCTACACCTGCTCACAAAGACACAAACTAATGTCCAGCAGTCAAATGAAACAGGCTCAAACAAAGAATCAGCTGTAATTATGGCCTGTAGGCTTTTACACTTACTGCAAGCGTTGGTGTGGTTCCACTGCAGACATAGGCAGATGTATACTGCAGATTTTAAAATTGATTGGAAACAGTTCGTGACCACTGTATCAGGCATACTCTCTGATGACATTTCAGACAAACAGCATACGCTGTCACTGGAGTGGAGACCACAAATAATCAAATTATCAACATGTATTTGTATTTTATGTGTACTTGTATTTTTAAATTCACTGACACTGAAGAGTGTGGATGCTTTTATACCAGACATTAACAATGTGGCATATCAAACGTAAAACAAACAAAACATTATTAATAAAATTAAACATAAAAAAACAGTATTTTTTAGAAATGATAGTATAATTGCACTTCTTATAGGCCCAACTATTAGAGAAATTCTTATGTCTATTATGTATGTATGTTTGTATCCAACATTATGAAACCACTTTTCCCATATTTTACATGTCCTATATGTCTTCTTTTCAACATCTATGTCATTTGCCCAAATGACTTATTGTTCCAGTTTAATATCTTTATGAAATTGTGTTTGATGATCAGTTTCTGTCTTGAATCTAAACTGTAAATATGAACAAACAGCTCCATGAATTGCTTGCTTGGATGTGATGATGTAGCACATCACTGCTTTTCGTGTGAGTTCTCAGTATTTTTATGTCTTGTCTTCTTATTCTACAGATCTTTGTCCACTGCTCATGAGTAATTTCTGCTTCAAGTTGTCTTTTTTTCATTTGTTCATCTGCTGATAAATTGTTTTGCTTAGTTAGTTGCTGCAGTATGAATGGAGAAGTGGGCAGGGCCGTAACTAGGATTTATGAAATACTGAGGTCCAAGAGTCCACTCCTTTAAATCCTTTACACACACACATATATATATATATATATTCAGTTTACTGTGCAGGTAAGTTAATGATAATATTGTTACACAATACGAAGGTCTAAATGCTGTTTAAATTGTAAAATGTGTTGACTTAGTTTTGTTGTCCTAAATGTTGTCAAATTAACCATTACATGATAGCAAATGCAAAATGTATATGATTTCATATGTTTATTACATTTAACAAAACCATATACCTGTGTGTAATGTTAACACATATGAAATTGTGTTATATGATGGTATGTGAAGTTGATGTTTTCACATATAAGAATGTCTTAGAATTACGGTGCTCTATTTGTAAGGCTAAAAAGTACTGGACACGATCTATAAACAATCAACCATATACTGTATATATGTTTACCTGTACTACGTAACTCCATGGACACACATACCTTTCCTGTGTGGGACTTGGCAAAGTAACTTCACATTATGTAGATAGCAGAAGTAGAACAGATGTTAATTTGTCAGACAATTGAAACGAGAAAGTGTAGATAGTGTAGAAACAACTTTATTGTGTTTAATTACAAAATGTAGGCAGCACAGGTCTAAAATAAGTAATAACCTCTGGGGCTGAAAAATGCAGCCAATGTGGAAGTGCCCAAAACTGCAGTTCCTTGAATGACCACTTGAGACTGGCTCCAAAATTGAGACGATCCCCATAGACATCCCATATTCAAATGCCCAAGTTTACAGCAGAAATAAACATGTTAACAGCCTGGTACACAACGGTTTTGGTCGCTATAGCTTATTTCTCTGTACTGTACGGGGAGTGACTTTTTATATACTCACTCACTTAAAATCTGTTATGTCTTAAAGCTCTGCATATTTAAGGGTGTGTCCACTTTGAGTGACAGCTGGCTGCTGGCTGTCTGCTAGGTGTAACTATAGGAGCAACTGCTCCAAAGACAGAGCTCAGTCAAGTCACTGAACTTGATCTCTCTGCTGTGTCTGTGGTGTTTTTGCCTTTTGGATAATTTCTCATGCAAATATCGGATAACTATGACTTGCTGTGTGGTTCATTGTACTAACAGATTGTCCAAGAAGTCTGTGCTCCAGTTTTTTTTTTTTTCGTTAACTAGCTAATTAACCAGCTAATGAATTAGCCTACGTCTAGCCCTCGAGCAAGATGCGCAGCTGTGTGGTATCTTGGTGTGGTGCTGCATTGTCAGTGTGAATGTTCTGGTGTTTTTGGATCTGGGTGTGGAGCTACTTGTTGACTGGAGTTTGACTGTGCTGCTACATTGACAGTGCTCCACCCACTCTTTTTTGGTTTAAACAAGAGTCAGGCACTGCCGAGATGGCGACAGTGGGGTCACCCACAGCGAGCTTCATAATCACTCTTCAGAAACCTACAGGTGAAAATTCTTTTAGATTTCATATTTAGTGCAATCTTAAATAATAAAAACGCTTAAATCTGAATATTTGAACAGATGTAAAAACATAATTGGAAAGTTTTTTCCAAAGTTGAATATGAATGTCTTCAGGAACAACTTGGAAGTAATGTAGAGTGTTTGCTTCTTTAATACTTTTGACTTGGAGATAGAAGGATCATATTTGTTATTTTTATGCCCTTAAGCATTCATTCAAGAACAAAGCAAAGTGTGCAATAACCTGGATGAAACCAACAGAGGTAAATAAACTGCGTATAAAACACATAAAAGCAGTGTTATTCAGTTCTTTCAGTGCACCCAGAGACAACCTTGACTTTGAAAACACAAGGCAGAGGAGTCAAACCTGGAAATACATATCCCACCACAACACCAACAACTTCATGGTTTTCTGGCAACATGATGAAACTTCCTTGAAATATCCTGCAATGTTGGACTGTCACTCATCCTATTAGTGTGTGTATTGGAGGGCACTGAAGTGTATTGCATGTGTATGTGTTTCATTGAAGCCTATGTAGTAACTCCATGCTGTGAAATTTGGTAAAACTCCATGTTCTACAGGGTTGAATGCAGCATTCAAGTTACATGTCAAACTGTGAAATAAAAAGCATTGTACTATAATATTCCCATCCCAGCATCTCTAGGAATAATTTTAACAATGGATTATTCCTCACATCACAAAAAACAATATGGGTACGGAGGTCACAGCAGTGGATGGGCGTGTGGGAAGACATAAAGAAAGTGTCAATATTATGTGTGCTGCCATTTCTGTCTGTTCAGACCACCTCAGCCATGGCTGCTTGGCTGAGGCAGACTCAGACCTGTCCAAAAAAACACAAAACCCCAAAACCTTTCTGGTGAGTTTTAATTGACTGTAACAGTTCCCTGCTATTATTTAACTATAATTTAGTTTTTGTGTAGTAGGAGAGCCAGCAAATTGTTAACAGGAAGGTCCACAAGCAGCAGCCGTCTTTGTCTCCACAAATGTCCTGTGGTCCAAGCTCGGTGCACCCATGAGCACTGGTTCACTCCAACTCCTGACACCTGTACGATTTCACACTTAGCAGAAAAAAAGGAGAAATTACACTTAATTCAGCTTTCCAGACATAACAGTCTGCCTCATATGGTTTTTCACCCATACCGTATGTACAGCTGCAAACAGCCAAGGATACATACACTACAATACAATACAAGACATGACCATTTTTACAGTAGAAATACACTTGCTAATTGTGTTGTAGCACCTAGACACTGAAAAAATAATCTTAACTGATTTTTTTTAATGGGGAAATGAAATTTTATTTGATCTATTCATTTATTTATTTAACTTTTTTTTTTTTTCAAATCACAGAGGATTCAAGTCCAGGTTCGCTTATTGAGAATAGTTTTTTGTGACAGGAGAATGGCCTGTGGAACCTGATCCCAGGTTGGGTTCGGGAGGCAGACACCCATTCCACATTTAATTGTAGGCTTAGAATTCAATTCAGTTCAATTTGACTTCTATAGCACCACAACACAACAGAGTTTCATAAAGCCCTTTTCTCATAGAGCAGGTCTCTTTTTAATATTATTTACAGACTCAATAATTCCCATCACGAGCAAGCACTTGGGGACAGTGGTGAAGAAAAGTAAGAAAGGAAAGCAGGAAACTAATAATACTAATATGTGGGGCAACATGGGGGCAACATGGGGGCAATAGGTGGCTTCAATCAGGACTTCAGGCAGAAACAACTACAGAAAGCGACAGGAGAAGGGAGGAGAGTGATGAGAAAGCACAAAACTATGGGAGAGAGCGAGGATGTCGAGTTAGCAACATGCATTGATGAGATAAAAATGCACACAGATGGAGAGGGAGAGGAGGAGAGAGGAGCTCAGTGCATCATGGGAAACATTTAAGAGTATAGCGGATATTTAGCTGCTGCAACGAAGAATATAGAAAATTAACTAGAATAAGTTAGAGCAGCAGGAATACGCTACCCATCAGGAATGAGACAATACACACCAATCACAGCACGTCCACTGGAAGGTTGAAACCTTTCCTCTTCCATAAAGCTGACAGTTAGTGCTGGCTCAGGTGACCACTGAACCAACACAACCGCCGGGGGATTTCCCCTGATCCACAGAGCTCCTCTTCCTCTCCATCTGTACGCGTATCATTGCCTCTTATCCCATCAATGCATGTTACATCTTCTCTGTGCAATAGTTTTGTGCTTTTCTGCATGTATTTATGACTCCAGAGCTGTAGAGTCTGGTTTAGTGATTGCAAGGTTGGTGATCTTAACCCTTTGTCCATCCTCCAAACTGATCCCCACTCTAATTCTAATGTCCTGTGGAGGATCGTTCTCACCTTGTTGTGACAAATACAGTAGTAAAAGAGCACATAATCACACAGAGCAGAGAAGAAAAAAAACATGTAAGATAACCAAAGCAAAATGTCACAAAGCAACTTTTAATGAGAGTGTAAAGCCCAGTTCCAAGGATGTATTTTCCGTGGCAGTTGGCAGGACTGTACGTTCAGCTGCTATATCCCCAGCTCTCCAAACTCAAGTGTTTCTTCTTAATTGCAGGTCAGTGTGAATCTGATGCATCAGCTGCCATAAGCTTTAATTAATTCTGCACTCAAAATAATCCTGCTTCACCCACCCATCTGTTTGTCTTTAACCTGCAAGTGAGAAGAGGAGAGGGATGGGAGGAGATAGAGAAATAAAGGATGAAGTCAAGAGGAAAAATCGGTTCGGTTCAGTCAGAATGGCCTTTTGCCGTGAGCAACCATGACACACTGAGCTCATCACATTACAGCCATCATGGCCAGCAGCCATGGAGGTGGAGGGTCCCCAGAGCTTTAATGATGATCCATGTTGTTTAGCAGACATTACTGCCTTTCATGCAGAAGCTTTTTTGTGACCCGGAACATTAACAGTGTAGAGGTGGAAATCATGAATCACTGTGCTGACTCAGATCACTTCATTCAGTTCAGTTCAAAGATGCGTAGTGAGTGACTCAAGTTTGTTCTCCTTTTTTTGCTAAGCTAAGCTGCTTCACAGTTCAGATCACTTCAGTAAGTACAGTAACGTATCATAGTTCATATACTTCAACATTCATGGCTAACTCTGATGGTCTTCAGTTCAGTTTCATTCAGTCTGCTGGTTCAAGCTGTTTTTCTCAGTTCAGCACAAAAAGAGCTCATACAACCAAGGTCCATTGCTCAGCAGCATATTATTTACGAAAAGATGTTCCGATTATAATTGTTTCTTTGGCTTTTGTGGTCTTTCTTTTCAGCTGTTAATGAGGAAGTGGAGGGACTATCAATTCCATGTAGCCTGGGTTCCTCTCAGGAGAGCCCAGGCGGAGATTTGACTGTGGAGATGACTGGCCAACCTGGCTTGCCACGATGACCCGAAATTGGTTAAATTGTGGAAAATGGATAGACACAAACTGTATTTATGCCATGATAATAAATATATTTCATGATAATAAAAAAATACATATGATCAAAATAATAATTAAGTAAATGGTAAAAGTACTGCATTTATATAGCGCTTATGTAGTCTTCTTCACTCACCAAGCACTGTCACAAAGGAAGCCAACATTCACCCATTCACACACATTCATACATGGTGGCTGGTTGGAAAGTGCCACCACCACTAACCATGCACACACATTCACACACCAATGGAACAGCCAATCAGGAGCAATTTGGTGCTCAGTATCTTGCCCAAGGACACTTTGACATGCAGGCTGCGGGGGCCAGGGATCGAACCACCAACCCTCTGATTGGTGGACGGCCGCTCTACCTACTGAGCGCCCCTAATTAAGACTACACAATTAGCTAATAACTAATGAATCACTGTTTACAGTAATGTGCAACTGTTACTTATGAGACTTTTCTTCTAAGAAGCAGCTGTAGGAATTATGATTAGGGGGACTTATAATGAGGAGAGCATTTTTTTTTTTTTTTACCATAACTACACTTATTACGACCATGTCAACAGGAAGCATGAAGACAGAGAGAGAGACAGAGAGAGAGAGAGAGAGAGAGAGAGAGAGAGAGGGAGAGGTGTGACATAGAACAAAGGTCCTCACTAGACCTGAAACAGGAACATTGCAGTCATGGTTGGTCATTGTTAGACATGTTTTTACATGTGAAATACAATCTGTGATCTGTGTGTGTATGTGTTGGAAAAAAAAATACAAATGTTAGGCAGCATTTCAAAACAGCACTGATCAAAATTTGCACCTCCTCTATTCTAATTATTGTATCTGTTCAAATACTGTCTTGGTCTTAACCTCTGTGCCAAGAGGCCTTTGCTTGTTACAGGCTTATTGTATATCAGAGACAGGTATTTATTATTATTTGATAAGTATGTGTAAGTGTACACTGTTTGATAAGAACATCTTATCATATTTAACTATGAAGCCTCTGTTTTCTGATCTGATCCTGTTTTAATTTGCTGTTAATGCAATCTCAACACCTACCCCATGTTTGCTCGTTTCTGTAACTGTAGGATAATGGATTTCCACAGCACTTCCATCAGTGCAACAACAGTCATGACACACTCACAACTCTGCTGAGAACACTGACTCTTCTCTATTAGAAATACTGTTTACAAATACTGTTTGATTGCTGTTAAGCTACCATCAATGACATGCAACACTTCCTGCATTAGCATTTCAAATTAAAAGCTTTCCAGCACCTCAAATGGCATAAGCCCTCCAATTCTGGGAGGCATTTCATTTGAAAGATCTGTAGAGAAATGTGTCACTGACAGTAACTTACCACTTACTGGATTAATGAGCGAATTAAAACAGAAAAGTATTTCACTGTTTAATGTAGTGACATTAATATGAATAACTTTGTGGTTGTCAACTTTACACCTTTGGCTCATGTATATCCTCCCCCATTGTGACACTGTCTGTCTCTTTAAATAAATAAATATGTGTTTTTCTAAACATCCAAAATGTCCACAAATGTCCATGTTCATACACTGAAAATGTGGAGTAAAGCAGCTGTCCTCCTGATAAATCCTGAGCTCCTTCAGAGCTGTCTAAAAAAGTTCAATACTTATTCATGAGGAATATGGAATATGAATATGGATATTCATGTCCTGTCAAGTTTATAACTAGTTTTGAGTTTTGCTGCCGTAATGTCCCACAGTATTTCCTGCACTAACATTACTGAGATGTTTAAAATGACTGAAAGCAGGCTCTTCTAATCTTTAAAGTAAATCTTTTAAGAAAACACTCAGTCATCAATACAACACACAATAAAGAAATCACCTGGATAGCTCACATTGTTCCATATCATTTAAAAGGCATTAAAGCCTAGAGGGACCAGTAGAAGCACGGTGAAATGTTGTGGTTCAGCTGATTGGCTCAGATAACATCAGACTCAATCTACACATCACTAGTCTGAGGGGAAAACTGTTGATCGTTTTGCAGATTCCAGTTAAAAGGAGTGAGGAGCAGTCAATTAAATGACAGTAACCACGAAGGGTCCTTGAACATATAGTCATAAATGTACAAAAATGGTATATAAGATTAGTTGTGGAGAGATTCACACACTGACAAAGACATTCACTCGACTATGATCCCTTCCAGACTTATGCCTGGCAGAGATAAGCCAACAGAAAATGTTAGTCATCTGCAATTGTGAAAGTTTGTAATTCATTAATAAAAGGCTAACCTTTCTTTTTTTTTTTTTTCCCTTCGTCTGTCTTTGAACATCTCATATTAGTTTGAAAAATAGATTGATTGCAGCTTTTCTTTATTCAGCAAATGAGTTTTAAATGTGAAGAACAGTGGCATCATCAGTAATAAATACAGGCAACACTTTGCAAAGTGCAACAACAAACCTTTAGTTACAGCAAGTAAGCCAAACTATCTTTCTAACCATTGAAACTTCATAGAGATAATAGGATAACAACTAGAACTGAATTATTTACAGCAGCATAAGGTATAAGTAACAGGAAAGTAACTTCATCAAAAGGGGTGTAACGGTACACAGAATCCACATGGATCCATCAATGCTTTGTACCTTGCTTTGGGGAAAACATTTCAGTAAATTTTCAGTGCAGCAGGGAAAACAGAAACTAACAGGTATTTTGAAAAATGTCAACATTTATGTTGTATGAGCATAGTTCTTGTCACATTAAGGCAAACGATGCAAACAAACCAACAAAGAGGTCGCACTGAACTGAAGAAGTCGTGCAGTATATCAATCTAAATGCCAGGTTCAGGATGAGCACATATGCTGTTACATCCCTGTGCAACAGAAACAGCAAAAATACAACCAAGCATCAATGCTTCAATGCTGATTACGCTCATGATGAACAGACTGTTGATATATAATCTGATAGCAAAATACACCATTTAGTTCATGTGCAAGCCTCACTCGAAGGCCCCGCAGCCAGAGTGTAGGTATTCTGCTGGGACTGACAGGGTTCAGAAAATCATTAGTCACAATTTATATTTCCTCTTCATTTCAGTTTAAATGGATTACTTCATGCTCATATTTTCTCAGTACTGATGTCTGAAGTTGCACATATTTTATAGTTTTTACCATCTGAAACCTATTTTACCTACACACCTTTTTAGTAGGAGTGATCTATCATGTGACACCCGAGGTGTGGAGCATTTTCTCGTAAGTAAAGCTTGTTCTGGGCATGAAGCTAACATCAAAAGTCTCTTGTTTGTTGTATCTGTCGACAATGTGAGGAAATGTTACACAAACTATGAGGAACAGTAAAGTATGTGTTAATGGAAGATCACTCAGCAGGTTGGGATTCATCAGAAGCAGCAACCCACTTCTCAACTTCCACATTATTACAGCATCATTACTTATAGGCTGTTTCGTTCACGTACATTCATTGTGCTACATTTATTTAGGCCTATTTTTTTACTTATTTATTTTATGCATTCATTTACATTATGTTAAGATGGAGGTGGTCTACTGG
>JAFREQ010000220.1:205000-217685 GCA_025331565.1 Holacanthus passer | reverse complement strand
TTTTATTATTTGTTATATTAATCCTTGTTTAAATTATGATTGGATTTGTTATATTACTTTATTTGATCATCATTAGTCTAACCTTATGTGGCCTTGGAGTGTGTGTGCATGATTATCCTTGTATAACCTTGTAGACAGTTTGCAATTTATTATCCTTGAAACAAGAACAGCTGTACTTCTAGTTTCTGTTTTATCCAGTTCTCATGAATAGTTCATACTTATTATCTTGATTGTGACGAATAGAATGAATTGCGGGAGTAGATGTTCACATATTTCTCTGTACTCAGCAGTCTCTGTGTCACCTAGTTTTATGTGATAGTAGCAAAAATAGATACACACCTGAATGACAACATTCACACGTTTCATAGCACATGTCAGAAGTTCATGTGAACAGTGGTTGGCCTGTTAACAAGAGAGATAACTGGCCAATGAGACTGTTGCGTGAAAGTTCAACCTTTGTATGGGGCAGTCCCAGCCCAAGAAGATAACTGTGATTCACCCCCGGAAGTCAAGGCTCCTTCTGACTGAGATCCTGCGAGAACTCTGTCACTCTGAGCCCAGCACTGCTTTACTTTACCTGTGACCAAAATAAATTTTATATCAGTGAACTGAAGATTTCTCCGGTTTGTTCTTGAGCTGCCATCTAAAGAATCGGGTCAACATGAGTTAGCATTTCCAACTTTCATTCTCATTGACAACCTTCGAAGTCAGTTTGATTTTGACAGATGCAGTAAGGTGGAAAGGTCATCACTATCCTCAGATCAGACGTAGGACTTTCTGCCACTTTATATATGTAATTCAAGAATTGATCAGCAGATTGTTGATAGTGAAAATAAATGTAAATTGCAGGCATTGTGATGAAGCTCCATTTATAAAAATCAAACATATAAACGTGCTTGCTGAGAATGACCCCTGATATTCAGGAAATGGTTGTGTTGTAGCAGGTATGTGCTTCATATGGAGCCTATACATTATACATTTTTACAATGTTTAATTGAATCATTTAATATACAGTAGTGATCAATTCAACTATAATCGTCCTCCTTGATCTGTCTGCTGCTTTTGACACCATTGACCACCACATCCTCCTTAACAGGCTACAACACACCTTTGGACTCCGTGACACTGCCCTAACCTGGTTCACATCCTACCTTTCAGAGAGAACTGAGTACGTTTCCATGGCTGGCTCAAGGTCCAGGACTCACACCGTTACCTGTGGGGTCCCCCAGGGATCAGTGCTCTGTCTCATACTCTTCACCTTGTACCTGCTCTCCCTTGGCCAAGTCATCAGTCGCTTTGGAATATCATTCCACTGCCATGCTGACGACACTCAACTCTACATGGAAATAGACTCTTATCCCTCGTTATCATTGTCATCACCTCCTTCATCACTCTCCACACTCACTGTCTGGAGGAGATAGAGGTGTTGATGAAACACAACTCCCTTCAGCTCAACAGCTCCAAAACCGAAGCAATCTTAGTCTGCACCCCACATCAAACTAGATGATCCATAACCAGCATTACTTTCTCTGGCCAGGACATTACCTTGTCATCTGAAGTCACCAACTTGGGTGTCAGATTTGACCCTCATCTATCCTTTGAGGCTCACATCAAACACCTCACCAAGACTGCCTTCTTTCACCTCAGAAATATTTCTAAACTCCGTCCCACTCTTACTCTCCCTGACGCTGAGAAACTCATCCACGCCTTTGTCTCCTCCAGACTGGATTACTTCAATGCACTTCTCATTGGGATCCCCAATAGAAGCATCCAAAAGCTGCAGTATATTCAGAACTGTGCTGCTGGGATCCTGATGAGACACACTACACTGGCTCCCTGTCTCCGCAAGGATTGAGTACGAGGTCTCTCTCCTTACATTTCAGTGTATCCATGGTAACGCCCCCATACTTGACAGAGCTCCTCATCCCATACACCCCAGCACGATCCCTCCGCTCCTCCAACACCTACCATCTCCTCCTCCCCAGGACTAAGATCCACACAATGGGGGACTGGGCTTTCTGCTCTGTCGCTCCACGCTTGTGGAACTCCCTCCCGGACAACTTGAGGGCTCAAATGGGACTAAAAACCTTTCTTTTTAGGAGACATTTTAATCTTTAACATTTTTAAAGTTTAAATATCTGTTGGCTGTTGTGCTTTTACTTGTTTTTATGTTTTTAGTTGTAGCACTTTGAGATTGTTTTTACAATGTTAAGTGTTTTTTCAAATAAAATCTATTATTATATTATAATTTCACTCTGTTTACATGCGCAGTCTTTTAGTGATGAATTAATCATTGAATTTAATAATAGAACTGCAAAATGTTAGACTTTTTGTTATTGCATTTACTAAAGGTGTCCAGTATCATATTTCATTCCACAGTTTATTTATTTCCTGCTTTAAAATGTACAGTTTTCATTTTGTGAGCCACCTAAAAGGATTAATCGAAATTAATCCTTCCACAGCAACCCTGTGATTAATCTGATTAAAAATCTTTATACTATGAGTTTTTCTTAACTGACTTTGTCTTTTATATCCAAGGTTTTATATATTTTTGTAAAGCACTATGTGTGATGAAAAATAAAATTGTTATTCTTTCACATTCTTAAATGATCAGACCACTGGATAAGTGTGCACTCCTGACATCTAGTGGCGGAAATGAGTTACTGCAGTTCATTTGCTTTTTAAGAGAGAGACTATCTCAAACTGACTTGACAACACCTTTTCCTTCTCTGAACGTCTGCTTATTTGTTTCTGCTAATCACCGAACAAACTGACATACAAACAATAAAATATACGTTATTAGTAATGATTAAGGAGAAATATTTTTTTTCCATTTTAAAGTCTACTACTTTCATAGTAGACTCTACTGACATAAACACTGAACAGGATTTGAATGGAGCTCTTTCCTTCTACTACTGTAAGGGACCAGTCAACCTCTGCAACCCCTCACTTGGTTCATCTGCAGGCCGTAGTAGCTGGTGGAGCAACATCACACGACTAGACACCGTCACAGACAGGTCTCCAGGACAGTCTGAGGATGATCTGTCTCTCTCTCCATTCAAAACTTGCATTCAATGTGTCAGGAAATAACCAAATAAATATAATGTTAACAAGAAATAATTTGGAATTTTCACTTCTCCTTGATCAAATACTGATTTATGTTTAATATCAAAAAATGATTCACTACCTTCAGACCATCTTGAAGCCTACTCTTACTAAGTCAATGTGAGATAAGATAAAAAGAAACCATAGGAGAAAGGTTTTTTTTCCTGGCCAGAAGACTTTGTACCCAGGACAGAAAACTTTGTTCTGACTTCACCTTGGCCCATAGAATAACAAAAAATCTTTCTCTATCTCTTATTGGTCTAAATGTAAACTTTGAGACAAATTCGACATGTTTGATGAAGTTGATGTATTTTCATGATTCTTGCAATTTTTGGGTTCTGTCCACATGGTTGAATGCACTTATTGTAAATCGCTTCGGATAAAAGCTGAATAAATGTAATGTTTATTCAATATTTTTATATTATTTTATTTAAAAAAAGATTGTAGTACTTGTACTGCTATTTCTAGTGTTTCTACCAATTATTAGTACACCTATTACTGCTATTACTCACTAATGAATAAATGTTGTTTTTTAAGTCACCATCTTTTTTAGATAGATTTTTAATTATTGTATTTTTTTCTGTTGCTATACCAAATTATTAGTAATGCCACTATTGGTATGACTAATAGTTAATTAATGATTTAAATATTTATTTCAGGTTTATAAGAAGTTCACCTGTGCTAAATTCTTGAAAACAGAAGGAAAAGTCTTTAGGAGAATCTAACCTTTCCAACTCGACAATGTTTCCTCACAGTTACTGTCCTTTCAGTCTGCTGCTGTAATGTCAGTGGATTCAATCGGTGTTTCCTAACTGAATTCATCATTTCATCCATAACGGCCTGTGTTGCTGACCTGGGTGTGATACTGCTCTGATGGACTATAAAATTAGACAATGAAAAGATGAACATTGGTTATCATAATTATTTAATGAGTACAAAGTGCAAGTTACTAACTTAATGCATTACTTGTGCTGTAAATGTAATTATTTTACAAAATGTTTAAATGAAATATAAGCATTGATTGTGCTACTGTACTGCAGCACATCCCATGGTCAGCTAAAAAGTAAACAGTGCCACCTGGTGGACATTCAAGAGCTGCAGGGTTTCCCACAGTGCTATGTGAAGGTGATAGGCTTGCCTCATCTGAATCCAGCCCCCTCTGTTACATCATGAAAATAAAAATACTTTTATGAGCTAAAACATGAAGCTTTGAGGAAAGTGTGTCCTCCATGAGGCAATTCATAAATACAAAAGATCAACTCAGAAATACAACCACAGTTCCAAAAAAGTTGGGATGCTGTGTGAAATGTTGATAAAAACAGAGTTTGATGGTTTGCAAATCATTTAAACTCTTTATTTAATGAAAATAGTGCAAAGACTGAAACAAATGTTGAAACTGAAAAATGTAATTGTTCTATGAGACATATATGCTCATTTTAAATGTGAAGCCAGCAACACGTTTCAAAAAGTTGGGACAGGGACAACAAGCCTGCTTATTTTTGAAGCCTTGAACGGCCTGGCTCCTGCCTCTAACCTGGGATCCTCTGACAGGGGCCTGCTAATGGTTCCAAAATCACAACTTGTCCCCAAAGGTGACCGGACCTTTGCTGTTGGGGCCCCTCGGCTGTGGATCTCCTCACCTGGAGATCTCAGACAGGTAAACTATCTTCTTTCACATCTCTTTTCATTATTCAATTTCATTCATTCGGCTTTTCTTAGCTGGTACTTATTTTTAATTGATTGATTTATTTACATTTTATGCCCTGTATTGTATTTGCTTGTGTTATATGTTTTTACTGTAAAGCACTTTGTGACTCTGTTGCTGAAATGTGCTTTACAAATAAAGATATTATGATTATCATTCCTTCATAGAAGCACTGGTTGGTACACAGAGCGTTGGCTAAGATAATAATCCTAATAAAATAATTTTCCATAGGTCGTACAATAAACTGCAGCCTCTTACCTTCAGCAGGGAAACGACATGCTTGCATGTTAAATCAATCACTGTTTGTTAGTCAACCAGCAGGTGGCGCCTGACAGCTGCATCACGGATGTATCTCTTCTTTTGGCCTTTGTTTCACTTCATGTCTTGTGATACATTTTTTAATTAAACATTAACACATTGTTCAAAAACAATTATAAAACATGAACATGAGACTTTTCGTTTGTTGTTGTGATCAAACAGGCCCGTTAGAAACAATGAGACAGGTGAATTTGGACTCCGGTAACCATAGTGAGCAAAAAGAAACTCTGTCAAGTTTACTCTCACGTGATCAGCACTTCCGAGGTTTCCGTTTCAAAATAAAAGCATCACTCTAATCCCGACTCTCATCACACTATGCTTTTATTACTATGATTTATTTTGAGAAGTAAAACCGGAAGTGGTGATATTACTCGGGCCACTCTGACGTCTCCTCCTCCAACAGGAGTCTGTCATGTCGTCTGAAGGAGAGAAAGTTCGGAGTTGTTGGACAAGTTTTCCCTGAGAGCTCCGGACGAACCGCTCCTTCCGGCCGGCTCGTGCTAACTTCAGACTTCCGGGTTCGTTTGTTCCTGTCCGGTGACCGTGAGGCCTGTCGGGAGGAAACCTGACCGCAGACTGGTCGATGCGCGCGCTGGCGTCCAACGGATCCATGATGGACCCGGACCTGGACCCGGAGCGGCTGGAGGTCAAAGCACACTACTGTGGGTAAGTGTGCCGGGTCCACACCTGTCCACAAGTGCACATATGCGCTGCCCGTCTTCTTCTACATGCTGGAGCCAGGTCACGTGACTCTGTGTACCTGAGCCAACTCACCTGGGCACAGTCACAATAATAACTTCCCCACTCTGAGAACAATAATAAATATCTGTAGTGATGATTTCAGTTAGATTTTTCTTAAATTAGAATGAGTGGCAGTTTATTGTTGTGCTGTTGTTTCCTCCAGCTCCTGAAATTAGCTGGTAGTTTGACTGTTGGCTTGAAATTTCACTGCTCTGTGGAATATCTTTCTTTAAAAGTACCAGATTTTATATATTAAAACTAAAAGTTACAGACACTTTGGCTTACTCATTCAGTTCAAACATTTGTTGTTGGGCTCCAGTTGACTCCCACTATATTTCCAAAAGAAATCCACCACCATGATTATTTGTTTCTGTGTGTTCTACATTACTGGAAAACTCCTCACAGTCACTTCTGGTGGTGCATTTTTCGTTCTGCTCTGTCACCTATTTAATTCTATGAGTTTGACACATATATTTATTATTAATAGTTTTGCCTTACAAAGAGCAAACATAGTAAAAGATAAAACATTTTAGAAATGAATATAAAATGATCAGGGCTGCATAAATAAATTGACCTTAAACCTTGCAAAAGGTTAAATCACATCTGCAGCAGGTTTAAGCTGAATCTCAGACACAGTGACTCCTCAGGAGTTTCAGTTATATCCACAGGACGCAGAGTTCAGACCAAACCACACGTGCAGTTTAAACCACAGACAGAAGCAATGAGGTTGGGAAGTGGTCATGTGTCTCTGACCAAGACAACACAAGTTTAAACTAAACCTTAAAGCAGAGCTACAGCAGAGAATTACAATACTGCAGTTTGTAATTATCCTGTAGAAGCCACAGATGACTGAAATGAAACTGTTCACACACACTCATAATGATCTGTCCAAACAACAACAGAGTATCACTGACATGAAGCATCATCCACAGACCAGCAGCAACAAAGAGGAGCTGCTTCTCGTTCAGTGTTTCAGTCGGGCTGAAACAAATCATTATTTATGATTAATCAATCAGTAACTGAACTGAGCTTGATAAATAAGGATAAATGAATGTGACTGCCCCTTTTGTCCAACCATCAGGAAAGAACCCAAACATTTCAGTTTATAATGACATAAAACTGAACAAAGCAACCATGTACTTTGATCTGAGAAGCTGGAACCAGCTGACGTTTGGCATTTTTAGGCATAATATCAGTGTGGATCTAGAGATGGTGGCATTGTTCCTGCGATGGTCCAAACTTGGATCCACAGTGAAATATCATGCTTTACTTTTCATTACCATCATGTATGTTTTTATTATACTCACATCTTTAACATTAGATGTTTTCTTACTGTTTTGATTGGCATTTATGTTTAGCTGTGGATTATTCTGTCAGCTGTAAGCATGAATGACTCGGTCATGATCAGCATGTTAATGTTAGCATAGCATTAAGCTCATAGTTCAGCTGATTATCAACTAGAGCCGGACTGACTATCAATCAATATTTTATCAATACTTATCAATATAAACTTTTTTGATAAGTATCCCTTAAATTTGGTATTTAAAGAACTGTGACCAAGATATGAGGTACGATGTTTTACTCTGTAAAAAAATCTCTCAGACATACAGTATCCTTTGCATTTCTGTATGACGGCTGTAGCTCAGGAGGTAGAGTGGTTGTCCACCAATTGGAAGGTTGGTGGTTCGATCAGTTCTATGTGTCGAAGTGTCCTTGGGCAAGATACTGAACCCCAAACTGCCCCCATGTTGGCTGTTCCATCAGCATGTGAATGTACATCGCTTTGGATAAAAGCGTCTGCTAAATGAAATTGTAGAATTGTAGAATTCTTATTTATCTGCTCAGACACAGATAGATGTGTGATAGAGTCACATCAGCCAGTAATGGTGGCCTGCTGATCATTGGTGCGGCTCTTGATAAATGCATGCTGGACTAACAGTCACAGGGTCCACAGTATACTGAGTCTGGCATAAGGTGGCATCTCATGACCAAGAGATCCGAAAAAGTTAAGCAAACTAAAATATCGAAGGCTGAGGATGAAAATCCACCTTGTTCAGTAGTTGATTAATCTAGTTAGCGTGCTTAAAGGAGCACATGGCTCAGAATGAGCCTGTGATGAGCTGAGTTCTGCTCTTTTATACTGAGGGGAGGGAAGAGTACAGTTTTTTGTACTTGATCACTATATGAAAAGTTAATATGACAACTCAATAAGTATTTTTGGGAACGAGAGGTAGGGCTGATGCAATACCTGAGTTTCAGTACTAATACCAAAAATGACTTTTTCAAAATCTCAGGAGGAATATGCTGCATTTTTCTACAAAGTGCTTTCTTCCTTTTAACAAAAGGAGCAAAACGTCTCCAATCCACAAGAACATTGGCAAAATTTTGATTTAAATCAGGAAGTATCTTATCTGAAAATAAGTGAACAAGATTATGAACTGACCCAACATCTGTTCCCAGCTTGACATTTTTGAGATTTAATACCCAGCCTTATTGTAAAAAGAGGAATTTATGGCAGAAAGAACCAAAGGGTTTCCATCAACATCTGCTAAAGAGTCATAGTTTTGTTATATAGAGTAACTTATTGCAGTGCCTTATTGCAGCATAAGTTATTGTCAGAGCCACTTTAAACAAGTTCTTCTTGTTATGAACACAGCTCAGTATGTTTCCACTAATAGAGAGTGAACAGAAAAATGCAGAGAACAGGTGCTGACCATCGGCCAAAGTAAAGGTAAAAATAGAATAAACAGAGACACAATGTGTTTTTAAAATCTTACTTACAGTTTGGTCAAATTAGATTTTTGTTAGTTTCACATGTTTTTAATATTAAAAATAAACAGATAACAATGCTTTTTTTTTTTTTATTAAATCCAAAAATGAGTCATTTCAACCAATTGTCAGCAGCCAGAATGGAAAAATAATTTTCAAAGTTTTTTTAAGTGCATTTTTTAATAATGCAATCAAGTGATTAAGGGGGAGACACACATGAGACAATGACAAGAGATGGGATAGAAATACAGATACAGCCTTGTGTCAAATTACTGTCCATACACGTATGTGTGAGTATGTTAGTTGTGTGTGGACGGATCATGGGGGAACACACACACATTTGAACTGGAGGTGACAGAAATATTTTCAGAGATCACCATGTTGATATGTCGGTTTATGCTCTTGTACGTGACCAATCCCTCAGTGTGCAGAGCAAACAGTGCAAGGGTCAGCCACCGAGTTACCTGAGACTCAGAGAGAGATTTCCCCCCATGCATTTGGCTTCAAAAGGTTTAGAAACCAATAGGGTGGAAATCACTCTTATCAGTTTACAAATAGGCTAAATGAAGCAGATAACATAAGATAAACCTTTATTCATCCCACAGTGGGGAAATTCACAAAATCCAACACACCATATATGTTCAGTTATGTCAAAATGCAGCAAAGCATCATTCAGGTTTACGTTGGGCAGGTAATGTTAAGGTTATATCAAGAAGTATAATCAGTACAATAAGATGAGTAACTGATGAAATGTGAAAATAAATATACAAAATCACGGCCCACACCCTCACAGACATCACATTCATCAGATCAGAGTCAACTCAACCAGATTTGATATATACAGTATATATAACCTGTGTATGTGTGTGTGTGTGACATCATTCCACACTGACTGTGTGGAGCACTGCATGCTGGGAAGCAAGCTGTCTCTGCTGCACCTTGTCAGAGTCCAGCAAACACTCGCCATAAACACTTGGCCTCACACACCTAGAAACCTGTCAGACACACTCATCTGAGCTCCTGAGCTTATACACTCAGGCGCTTGATCTAGGTGGTGATATGTGTATAAAACACACACACACACACACACACACACACACACACACACACACACATATCTGGCTATGTGTCTGGCTGTGTACTTTGCACCGTCTGCAGTCGCACTGTTGAATGTGAACACAAACTGCCCACGATGTCATATTCAGCCAGCATCAGAGCAGAGAGGGTGGATGTTGAAACTGAACATGCACGCCCGTATTTAAAAGAGTCTCCACTGATAAAGGTATCTGAAGGCCAGCACCGATATGAAATTCAGCCACTGTGTGCTTTCTCTTTCTTCCACATTCAAAAACAGACAGACAGCAAACAAAGAATTTACGACCATTTAAATTAGTACAAAGTCTCTGTTTATGATATTTACTCACAAAGCTTTCTGACTCGTCTCTCAGACTGTCTTTCCAGTGGGTTGTCAGTTCATGTCTCAGCACCTCAGCTCGTCCTTCATGGACCTTTTGTCTTTTTCGGTACCAGGTGAAATGTGTCTGTAGCACTGAGCACCAGGAGCCTGAAGTTTGCATCAACTCTCCAGTCAGATTCTTGGTCCCGTTGACTGTTTCTTTGATGCCACAGTTTCACATGTAAATCATAAACGTGACAATATAGTACTGTTTTTAATATTTAATTATATCCTTCTGCTGCTTGTGTTTAGACAGATTTCAAAGTTTATCTAGCGCTAGCCAAGATATACCGGTCCTAGTTTGAAGTGACTGCAAAAAGTGGAGCCAAAACAAAAGCTTCATTTGAGATTTTGTCGAGAGATCCCTTCAGTACAGCTACGACTTTATCTGTCTTTCTATATAAACTGTATCACCTGTACTGCTGCTGTTGCTGTTACAACTATAGACCCACAAAGGCCAGGCTGTCAAAAACACTAATGGATTTTGTGTTTCCAGAATCCTCCAGTACTCTTCTGACCATTTGTAAAAAAGATTCTTATCTCATTTCAAAGTTTGGACATTATTTATAATTCCAAACAAGGTGACTGCCAGAAATAACACGTCTTTAGTCTTATTTGTAGAATATTTCAGTGTTTTTACGAGTTACATTTGTTGATATGTACTAATCTTACTTTCTATAGTTTAATGCTTTCATACATGATAACTGTTTTTTGTATCACACCAAACAGCACAAAAGGTGAGTCTGGCTACTTGAATTAGAAAATGTGAAATCTTTTTTTATCCCGCAGCACACAGAATATTTTTCTTTGAGTACTCTAGTACTATGCTCATAGCAGAGGTATGTGTGGTTAAAGACCTTTGGAGGTTTTTGAAAAGCGTGTCGGGTCTTTATCTTTCAGAAACAGGTGCTCAGCCTTGTGATGTAACACAGTGTGTTAGAAACACAAACCGGGGCTGTTATTATTCCTGCCATACCACACGCCTCTGACCACAGCTACGATAGCTACAGTCATCCTGCTATTTCAACAGTTGACGGTGGTAAACAGCTGAGACCGAGTGGAGCCAACACACACATCAGACACACACTGTGAATTACATCAGTCTGTTGTCAGAGCTGTTTGCATGTCCGAGTGCTCTGGAAATCCTGTGCCAGACAACAGCTAAACTAATCAACTGATGACAGACTGACCCTTCATTTTGTTGGTGACTCCTTGGCGCCCCCTGAGGGATCATTTGATCCCTGCTCCACTCAGACAAAGTCACTCAATCTTGTCGTTTTCTTGTTTTGTGTGTGTGTGCATGCGTGTGTGTGTGTGCGTTCAGGGACATGCTGATCACAGACCTGGCAGCCACAGTAACCTTTGTGGAGCTGTGCGAGGAGGTGAGAACAATGTGCAGCGTTTCCAAGCAGCAGCCCATCACGCTGAAGTGGATCGATGATGAAGGTGGGTGTGCCTCGAGGTAAAACACTGTACATCAGTCTGTGCTCCGTCTCGCCTGCTGTGGCCTTTCACTGCTAAACTGGCTCCAAAATGCAGCACGAAAGCCCATTTCCTGGGCTTCTGGCCAGTCCAGAAGTCATCACTGCCACATCACACTGCACATTGGAATGAGTGGACGTGCTCACATCCAGCTGTCCACACTCTATAAACTGGTTTACATGACCAGCAACGGCTGCTGCAGCAAGCATTATGATAATCATGATATGATTATCAATATGAAATATGTCCCCGTAGATCAGATTCCTGGAAATAAGATCACGCCATGAGTTTGATGAGGTGTTTCTGAACCTGCAGTAAGTTGAGGCTTCATGCTCAGATTACTGAGGTTTGTGCACCAGGTTTTCAGACACTTTCGGCTCCAGACACATGTGGTGTGTTCCCTTGTTGCGTTGCATTGAAGGGAGGATGAAATTGACTCTCCAGTGTTTCCTCAATCTGCTATTAAGTACACTTACGTAGAAAGATAGATAATTTCACACATTCCACTTCTGCTGCTGGTACATGTTCTGTGTGCAAATCAAAACTGAGCCTGGAAATCCAGAGTTGGGTCAAAAAAACTGAGCAAGTACAGCAACAAACAGGTGATAATAAAACAGATTCCAGCGCTGGAGCGATTTATCCAGACAGACCTTGTTACCTAGGATCATTATATTGATAAGAACATATGAGTTTGTGTGTGTGTGTGTGTAGGGGATCCTTGTACCATCTCATCTCAGATGGAGCTGGAGGAGGCATTTCGTATTTATAATCGAACCAAGAGGTCTGGACTGCTGCTGCATGGTGAGTTTCATTTTAGGCTGATTCATATAATGATTTATTTATTTATTTATTTTTTACCACAATGAACAACTTTAGGAGACTTCAAACACCAGAGCAAAGATACATACGTTAGCAAGCACTAACAAGGCACTTTACAAACACCCCTTTACTCATGGCGTTCCTCAAATACAGATTTTCAGTGAATATGCTCTGAGTGTGGAGATGACATGACTTTGAAGATATTAAAGTATAACGAGTTTGTGTGACCTTCAGTTCATGTACATTCAAAGTGCATCTGGATTCATGACCTATACCTTTGTTTTGTCACA
>JAFREQ010000220.1:0-200000 GCA_025331565.1 Holacanthus passer | reverse complement strand
CCACAACTGGTATAATGGCTGTGATGCAGCTTGAATGCACATTAGAACACTGGTGGTCAAGATGCTGTTTCAGAGCCTTATCCATCCTGACAAGAATGCATTTTTTTATTTTCTCTATTAATTAACCATGAAAAGATGGAAGATGGAATATTGTTGATGGCAGCTTTAATCCAAAAATTTTCATGTTAAGACTGACCTTCAGAAACCTCTTGATGCACCTTAAATTGCACCCATGGCAGCCAGACCAAAATGTCTCTCTGTCTCTGTCATTCAGGATATTTATATCTGTGTGTGTGTGTGTGTGTGTGTGTGTGTGTGTGTATGTGTGTGTGTATGTGTGGAGGGGTTCCTGCTCACCTGGTAACACTGTTCATTGCTACAGAGGAGAGGCTCAAAGAACAAAGAGTTCAAAAAAGCCTAGAAGTGTTCTTTCCTCTCTCATTTCTTCTCTTCCCTTCAAACAGAGAGAAAAATCTACCACAGTTGTTTATGTGTTACCGAGCAATTTTAGAATCTATTTACTTTTCATGTTCGCCACTTCTCAGCCTGTAAAAACAACTGTCTTCTGTGGTTCTGGAGGAGCTTCATCAAATCTGATAAAATTACCCTACTGATGAGCTCGAAGACGAACAGAAGGCTTGTGTTTTAAACTGTGGGCGTGAAGTTTGAAAGACCTTGATGTTTACCTGTTTATCCTGACACACTCAAGTTGCATTATGGGAAATGTGGGATTCATCCTTTTTGGAGATTTACCCATAGGGAGAAAAAATTACCTTCACATGTGCTGCATCAATTTTGGCCATTCTGTCTCACAATTCTCCCAATTTCATGGAAGTTTAATACTTTATGGACGTTTAATACTTCATTATGATAATGACAGAACCGCAGAGAATGTGTGAAGAGGGACTGAAGCTTTCTTTAGTGATTTGAATTTGCTGCAGCTCCGATTTGCTTCTTTGACCAGTAATTGTGGCTTGTTGATGTCATAGCATTTTGAAGCTGCCATCACGTTTTATTTCTTTCGGTCTGCCGGACATTGTGCTCTTGTTTGTGCTTTTCCACATTGAATATGCTAATTGAAGAATTGTTATTTCCGCTCACAACAACCTGATTATCCCTCTGATCCACACTCTTGTTGAATTAACACGTTTATCTGTTGAGGAACACTGAAGATCATTTAGAAAGTCATTTAAAGAAAACTTTGAAAAAGGAAAAACACATCTGGCTTCTCTCCCCCTCAATTTCATCATCTACTGTGGAAAATTAAGGCAACTTCATGTGATCTGATTTAGCTGTTTGTCTTGAGGAAAGAAGGTCAGTGTCCATGTGGCTGAGTGCTCCCCCTCCATGTCTCTCCCATGATGCACCGTCCGGGTGATGCTGTGTGTTAATTGCTCCGGTGCGTTCCTCTGATGCCGGGCTCGAGGTAACGGCTCAGCCCTTTTTGCTTTGAGTGTTTTTTGCCTAAAGTGACGAGGCACTTTAACATTCAGCCTCTCTGTCCTTGGCTCGCTCTCTGCAGCGCTGGGAGGTGAATACAGAGCCGGAGCGTTTCAGACGATCTGTCTGTTTTGGGGGCATTCGGGGCTGTTTTGAGCTGGAGTGGCCCTGCTCCGTGGAATCTGAGTCATCCTGTGTATTGATCCCTACACTGCTGCTTCCAACTATTTATGAGCCTGTGTAGGCCTGTGTGTTTGTGTGGTTGGAAGTTACTTTTGCTGACTGGACACTGACCTATTAATAGCACTTTCTGGATAATGCTCTGTTGAACGGCTCAGTCTGCAATGCAGTCGTTGATATGTCTTGCTACATAATGATGCATCTGCTCTTGTTAGTGGATGTGAGCGGATCAGAGTGTATGAGCAGCTGCAGCTCTCCTCCAGGTTTTCTGCTGGCCGGGTTAGAGGGCCCACTGGGACCGCATTATGGAGTTCCAGTCAGACTGTAAGTCGTTAAACTGGTTAACTGGAGACCGGCAGACTCAGACTGCTGCCTTCAATGTCTGGATGACTGTGGCACAGGAAACCTTCCCATGATGCGTGATTCACTAAACTAAAGATGGAGCTGCTTCTGTTTTCCTTTCTCTCTCTGTTGGATTATTCTATCGCCACACTGCTCTTAGTACCTGCCCAGTACCATTACATTCCACATCCATCAACTCTCATCGTCACAGCATGTACACACTTTCCTAATCTAACAGCACAGGTCAAAAACTAAAGACTCTGTATTTGTCAATGTCTGTTTTTTTTAACTTAATCCTTGACTTTGGTGGAAAGAGTTCACGATGGCTTCTGTCTTTGCTGGAAGAAAAAGCATCCTCACTAACTAGATGGACGAGCAAGAGAAAGGGTTTTCCATCCTAGACTCTCTGATCACATTGGACAATGCTCTGATTATAAATAGGCTGTTGGACATTGCGGCCTGGAGGGATTAATCTTGAAACTGTGTGCATGTGCGATTAGTGATGATGCTCATACGAGTGCTTCTGTGCTGTTAGTTCAGGAAACCAAGGTGTACAAAATGCATTTGTCATTGTGACTGTTAAATCATGACCCTCGATTGCCAACGTGTTTTATGGCCTTGATGCAGAGTTCGTAACAGGGAATGCAATTGGACAGCTCTATGCTGGCGAACTGTGGGATTACATGAACTTGTTGGCGATAGCTTGGATCCAGAGGTGGAGAATTTACATTCAAAATCCAATACTCCTTTAATATGTGTGTAATCCTTGAGGAAGCCTCAGATTTAATCTGATTGCAAAATAAAATGTGCACTGAAATCACTTGTTTCACATCACAGTATGAGTTTTTGCTCGACCTTGTCTTCTCATCTAAAATGATTATTATCTCGTTTGGTGTGGAATTCTTGTCTGAGTGATTAGTACAATACTTGGGAAGTCACTGCTGTGCTTTGCTTACAAGCTGAACCAAACGTGTGTGCAGTCAGTATCAAGACGCCTTTTTCATGGGTTTTATCTTGGTAAAATTCAGCTTTAACAGAGATCTGTTTGAATTTCAACAAGGTCTTTCCAGATCCATCACAAAGACATTGTTTTACATATTAGCAGTTGAACTTAACAGAAATAAAATAAATAATTTCTCTTGCTTTCTTTTCATATTTTATCACGTTACTTTTTAACTTCCTGTCAGCCATTGAACAGTGTGAAGACGTGTTTAAATCTGTACAGTTAGGTAGGTTTATGTTGATGGCAGCTTCCTGCTCATGCCCACTGAGCCATTAAATAGATAAAACATAAATCTCCTTTGTTTAATACAGTTAACATTTTTTGCAGAAACTGCTAAGATTGGATTCAATAATATGCATCTCGCAACAAGACCCACTTTTTAATCGGTCATATTTTCATTGTACTTCCCATGAGCGGTCAGATGATCAGGTTTTATTTGGAAACTCACATGAAATTATTACCCCAACTGTCCGTTAGAGACTCAGACACAGATTCAGCTTCAGCTTTGATGTACAGTATTTATTGTCGTTGTTGTTGTTGACATTTCAGTGCGCTCACTTTTGGTTTTACTCTGAAATGATAATCTGGATTAACTGTTGATTTGTTTTCAACCTGTCTGATCTTCTAATTGCCCCACGCTGCCATTTTTCCAGATCTCGACAATGACTTTGTTGAGTTTGTTATCGTAACTGTTTGATTGATGATGGCAGCAGCTACAAAATTAAGCCTGTTGTCATTAGGCCTGATGACCTCATTCAGAGAAGTGAGTGCATGGCTTCAGAAGAAAGACAAACTATTCTGGCAGTGGAAACTGAAGTCAGACAATCCTCCCTTTTGTCAACACAGAGGAGGAGGAGCAGCCTAAAAACACCCCTGACCCCTGTGATGAGGATTTCTACCTCCTTTCACAGTCTCTGTATATAGTCACTCATTCACTCTCAGGTGGCTTTAGATGCTCTTCATTTTGCCTCGTCTTGTCTCGGTTGTCTGACACCCACTCAGATCCAATATGGGATCTATGGCGCAAGAGCCAAGAGTGTAAACTAGTTTCTTAAAAATCAAGAGAGCCAGACAGAGGGTGTGTGCTTATTTATGAGCTCAGAACCGGCCGGGCCGAGTTCATCCTCATGGACGTACTAAGAGTCACCTCTTCTGAATGAGGTCTTTATACAGACAGTTACCAAAAAACAAAAAAGGGAAAAGTGTCATTTGTGTAGGTGGATACAGATAGAGATTATTATTACCAATAGCTGTTTTTTTTCTGATATTCAGTTAAAAATTGAAGTTAAAAAAATCTTCTGTTGCACAGAATCATTGTGGGTGAAAAAACAATGGAACACTTATTTGGGATTGTAGAGTTTAATGTTGTCTTACAGTCGGCATCGGTGCAACATTAATGTACTGTTGCATGCAGCTGGTAAAGTGGGACCAGTACATCAGCTGTAACAATAGTGTTATGTAATGTACTAACAGGAATTAATCACTGCACTGAAACTGTGGCCAACCCCCCGAGGATGAAAATACAACCGGCTTCCAACAACAACAACAGCACGGTGCAAACTGTGGCAGCTTCCAGGCAAGAACAGCTGCCTTGTGTAGGGAAATAAAGTCACACAGCTTCATGGTGCAACGCCTCGAGGCTTTTTAATGTTACCAGAACGTTATCCAGCAGCTACAGTAGAGACCAACCATTTTCTCTTCACGGAGAAATCTGTTATTTGTTGTTTATGGCAGGATGTTGATCACAGCAGTCGACATTATGAGACAAGACATTATGACATTATGACAAGTGAAAGAAGTCTGTCCGAAAACAACTGATCACTGTTAAGAGCCAATGGATTTGTGTTTGTTGCCCCAATTGCAGTTCGACCTAAGAACAATATTGCAGCTCAGGCAGTAGGTGTTACCCATTGTAAGTGTAACATGACATTGCTGTTGGTAAGTAAAGTAAAAGTGCAAAATGTACTGAGAGTCCAACTTGCTCTGTAAATCACTGTGTTCTCCTTTGAGAAAAAAACATGACCCTAAAAAAGAGAGATGCATGTTATATATTTTCTATAGGTTTCCCTAGTTTTAATTGAACACTATATCCTTTTACGTAGATGGAGACCTTAGTTCAATCGATTATTATGTAAAGCTTTCTATCACAGGCAGAGCTGACAGTCAGACTGAGCCAGACAGCAGCCACACGACACAAAAGCCACATCGGGATTCTTCTGATGTCTCTTTGTTATCCAAGTCACAAACATGAGCACGTGTCTTGTCCTGCACCTTCACTTGTTCAAACAAACACACTGTGGAAAAGTGTAATAAAGTTTGCAGGCTCGATAACCTATTATCTGCTGAGCTGTAGTAGGTTTTACAGCATGTGAATGTACCTGCAGATGTTACTTTGGTCCAGTTAGATGCCGGTGTGGTTTGTGCTCTTCAGTACCATCAACTTGCCATTTGTCCATGACATGAAGGCTACAAAAACAAAACAGATGACTGCATGTGTTTCAGCTGGCAGTTTTAAAAGTAAAAGGGCTCATTGTGCAACAGGAGGATCCTGTATAATATTATATAATTGGATAATTAGTCTTTATGCAATAACTTGTAAGCAACACTGTACTTTTAAACAATGCATCATATTTTATAAACCATCCACATGTTTGTTATGTAAAACTATTATCTGAACCTTGTAACTATATCTGTGAAATACATGTCATGGAGTAAGAACAATAAGAAGAACAATATTTCCCTCTGAAATGTAGTGAATTAAAATTATAATGTTTACAATTAAAATATAGTAAAGTACAGGTACCTCAAAATTGTACTGTGGTGCAGAACCTGGCCCATTGCTCAGCTCAGCCTTTCCGTTCAGGGCAAAGATGAAGTATTGTACTCTCATAAGGTTGGGGAATTTAAAAGCAAATAAAAAGAATGAATAGTGAAAAGCAGCCCTGGATCATTGTGTTCTAGATGACTTGACAGCATGTTTGGCTTCCTGTCTGGTAAATGCCAACAACTGCACAACCGAGTTTGTAATTCAGCTTTTCTGTTATAAATTTGTCATCAGTCCAAGTCAAGAAAACTCAAATTATTTCATTTCCCACAAGGATTAGTCCTGAGATATAGATTTCTGTAGCTCATAAAGATGAAGCGCCCTCTGGTGTAAGACCTGTCACTGAGCTTGTGGGTGGTATCAGCAGGTATATATGTATGTTATGTGATATCTATGTAAAATGTATTTTAAAAGGAGCGTCAGAAGAAACCCAGCACCCACACAGATGTGTGGACAAGTGAGGTCATTATCTGGGTGGAAAGACTCCCCCATCCTTTTCCTTCATTAAATGCACATTGTTCATGTTGTGCCTCTGTTAATGGTTCATGATTCACTCTTTATCCCCATGAAGGTCAAGTCTGTAACACATGTTGTTTGTTAGACATTTACCCTCTAAACACAAAACTGTCAACACATATATAGTAGCAGTCCAGGGAGAGAACTAGTCTGAATCCAGTGTTGCTGTGCTGACCCAGCAGGGGAAGGGTTAAAGTTTAGGCCTGGGATTGGTCCAATTACTTCAGCACAGCTGGAGCAACTCCCAATGGCCCAATCCCATTTAATGACTGTTCCAGGCCAAAGCTACCCCCTTTATGTAACATGGAAGACCCTTAAAGTCTGTTTGATGATGGGCCAATAATGGTTAACTAGTTGTGAACTGTTATCACTTCACTGGTCTGCAGCTACACATGAACAGTCAGAAATGCTCAATGTCAGTTGTTGATGCAAGACAAATTTACTCAGGGTTTAACTGAGGAGTCTGAAATCAGATGCAACTCCCTCAAGTCATGTGATCATGTTTAGGTTTTTGACCCTTCGACTTGGCCTCAGGAAAAGCTAGACCTCCACTCCAGCACAGTGATGTTCACCATTCTTCAGAAATATGAGGCCACTTTGTGACTTGACAGAGACTCTGTGAGAGAATGGATGAGTTGAAGCGAGCAGGAAAACACCTGGCAGCGTCCTCTCTGTGTGACTTGGTCCAAACAGTAAATACAAGCCATCCAGACTGTTATTCCAGCATCAACACGGTGGTTAAACAGCCTCTTTCTTTGAGCAGTGCAACATGTGAGAGGAGATTCTCACATCTCTACATAATGATAATAAAAACCAAGTGCAGATCTTGTTTGTCATATACTCTCAGCCCTGATGCACATTCACCCACCCATTCAAACATGACCACAGACACATTTGAACCAAAACCAGCTGTTGAATGGTAAAGTCTCCATCCAGACGTGAATCTGGGATGTTATTGCTCCTGGTCGGCACCTTCGACCCCCCCGGGCCACTGTGGAGCCCCAAACACACGATAATCATTGACATGTCTTTGGTGGATCGATGGCTTTGACTCCACACAAGCTCTAAGAAGTCAAGCAACACAAAATTAAATAGCAACTATTTTGATCGTCTGTTTTCATTTTCAAGCAAAAATGCTAAATGCTTGCTTGTTGTAGCTTCTTAAATGTAAATGAAATATTTTGGGTTTTGGAAAACGAGCAGTTTGAAGATGTGACTTTGGCCTGGTGAAAATTGTGCTAAGTATTTACTATTCTTTTTGACATTTTATTTTAATAGTTTGTTGTAGCTGTATTTTTCCTGGTGGAGTTTTTACCTCTTCAAACTGTTTCCCTTCTCCGTGCACCTTGGAAGTTCAGGAAGTGAAGTTGTGGCAGAAATCCTGCTCTGAATCTCGTAGTGTACAGTTTCATCTTATAAAAAAATAAATAGAACATTGACGTTCTAAACGTGCAAACTGTTGTCAACTGCCAAGGCAATGACATGGACAGCGACACAATCCATAACTTTAGATTTTTGTGTTTTTGAGTTTATGTTGCTGATTTGTCCGGACTGTAACATTTCTGTGCTGAATGTGATCTGGATGTCTGAGGCATGAAAGCCAGACTGTGTCTGCACTTTATAATACAGATGGTAATATACAAATTAGACTAATTTCCTGGTTAGGCAACATTTTTAGGTTTTGGTTTTTTTAGGTTGGTGTTTTATGGTGACATTGTGTCAACAAATGTTTGCAGTAACATAGAGCTAAGGGTCCACTGCCACGGGACACTTGGAGAAAATAAAAAGAATTAAAGGTATATGTTGATAAGCCTTTATACTGGACCTGGATACTAAATGTAGTTTCTCACTGTGCGTGTTTGTTTTGTGATGGATGTGTATGGCACATTTCTGGGTCAGAGTCTGTCACGTGATCTGAGTTTTGACTGTGACCACGATGTTAAATCTCCGTTCAGCTCGTTACTGCTCCTGTGGGCTCGGTTTCCACCCCCACTGTGGGCTGGTGGCATATCGCTCTGTGATGTCTAGCTGGCTTCTGGTCCGACTCCAGCTGTCAGAGCTTAGCTCATGACAAAGAAGGGTCAAAACATGCCGTGGTATCAGAGAAATGATGAGTGTCTTAAACCTAATGCTCAGCTCGGTCTGTGACAGACAGTTTGCAGGGCTGGAGGGTTTTCACCGCAGCATCTGTGTGACATCGGCACAATGAACGTGCTCCAGCACTGACAGTACAGACACGTGACAAAACACATGTATGATTTCACACTAAGTGTCTAAATGATGGTCCTGAAAATATAAACTAGTGGAAACAGATGATGCTGAACGGTTGAATTCCTGTTTGGGACAGGAACAGTCTGTCTGTCTGTCTGTGCCTGGCTGTCTTTCTCCTTCTATCTCTACTATCTACAATATATTATATAAACATGTAAATATTTGTATATATGTGACAGACAGCAGCTTGAGATGATGATCATGTCCCTTGTAGTTGTTTTTGCAGTGTGTGTGTGTGAATGTGTGTATGTGTGTGTTTTACACAGCTCGGTAAGAAGGGATTGGGGTTGTTGATGCATGATGCACTGGGAGAATCAAAGAAAATGGTCTGTGTACTGTGTGTGTGTGTGTGTGTGTGTGTGTGTGAGACAGAGAGAGAGAGAGATATGAGTCAGCACATCACTCTTTCACACATCAAAGAACTCACCTGTCAAAGTGTCAGTAATGACTTACTTTAGTCTGGGACACGCTGGGCACCAATGAAAGACACAGGCTGTTGTCCAATGAGAGTCCACGAAAAGTCTGACAGGGTTTAAAGGGGGAGTATCATGGTAAACAAGAACCTTGTGGTCCATTTAAGATGTCATTGAGGTGCTGCTGGAGGAGAAGGTGGCAGCCTACTTGTCTTTGTCTCATCAACTTTGTGATGTGAAGATACTGGTGTTCAGTGTTTACTTCCGATTTTTCATACATTTTACGGATGGTGTACTGGATGTGAAGACATGGGCCAAGGCCTGCAACAGGGGCCGAGATATTATGTTAATGTCTCAGCTGAAAGACTAAAATGAACCTGCCATCCCAAGTTCTGTTGAAATCTTGTCAGATAAGAGATAAGATAAACCTTTATTCGTCCCACAGTGGGGAAATTTACAATCAAGATCTAATGAGTATGTAATATTTTCTGTTTTCATTCTCACACTTACTGTATATCTGTGATTTAAACAACGCATTCACAACGACAACGTTCACAAACCTGAGCCTGTGTGCAGTACTTTCATGTTTTGGCTCAGCAAAAAAAAACTGATTAGTTTATGTCAAGCTTCTTGAGTTAAGACAACTTAATAACTATGGTGTAAACAGATTTACGTTAGTGCTGTAAAAATTCAGATTGTTTCCCCAAAAGTCTCTTCTCTCCATTATTCAATAAGTCGACCTTTTTAAATGAAGCTAATGACACAACCAACAATCCATGTTTCCTTAGAAAATAAAGTAATCAGCTTACTGAACTATGCTTCTACTTTGAAATACATTTTTGAAGTCTACAGTAACCTTATTGCAAACACACGTGTTTACAGAGCAGAGAAACAAACTTCCATTAGGCGCAGATCTCATCAAAGACCTGCAGCATTAGTCTGAGCTAAATGACTGTCGCCCAGTGTGTTCAGTATTAGATGCATAGACAAGATGTTGTGACATCAATAATCATATGACTAAATGCAATTCATTTCATTATGAGAACAGAGCAAGTTCTGTGATTGGCTGTCTGCTTATTCACAACAAAATAACAGCCAATCACAGAACTGGCTCCACCCCGTTTGTCTTGATTATGATAATGAAAGTGAAAGTGTCATTGGGGAAAATTGCACTGTGAAATACAAACAGACAAAAGGACGTTTGAGAAGAAAATCTGTTGCGGTAAAATAAAAGAAGCATTTAAAAAATAAGCTGAGCACAATTGGAATAGAATAAATTGATTGTTATCATGACTCATTATTTTTCTGTCCTCCCTGTATCAGTAACTTGTGCACTGGGGATGGTTTATGTTGGGCAGTTCCCTTAAAACACAACTTTAAAAAAAAATCCCCCCCCAGTTTTACACACCACGGTTTGAATTTTTTCTTTGCTCCATATCCTTTGGACCAGTTTTACTCAGTGCAGCGTGTTGTATTTTCAGAATAAACTACAGATATAATGTTGCCTTGCTTTGACACATTCAAACATACAGTGCTCACTTTGTTAATGCAGGGTTACTTAGAGGGGTGTTAGCAGGGGTGTTACTTAGAGGACCACAGAGCCATCATCAGTAGTTGCAGACGACGGTTGAGTCAAGGTGTGAACTCGACTCAGAGGACTTGGACTTGTAAATCTGGGGACTTCACACTGGACAACTTGAAACTCGACTTGGACTTTGACTCTGGTGACTCATTACTTCACTTGGACTTTAGCCTGTTGACTTCATATCCTCCACAAAGCCAAAGATTAAACGGAGCGATTCAGCTCGTCACTTTTTGACAACCAATACTTTGTCAGTTTGACTAAGGCAAATCAGATCAGAGCAAACAGGAGGTAAAGGTGTGTTTGTTGGATCAGACCAGCAGAAGAGACCTTTTACATTCAGATAACCATGGTCACATGTGTTGTAAAGACTGATGTTGTCAACAACAGACAGGTTTCATGCAAAACATTCAGCTGAGAAATATGTGGCCTTTGTGAAATATGTGGTTCTAGAAACATGGTGCTGTTGGGACTTTACTCACAGGGCGAGCAGGTGAACAACTGTAGCCACCAGCGTGCTCACAGACTGGGCTTTAATCCAAACATGTATTTATCCAGCTGACTCCTGTCTCATAACTCTCTGCCAACAAGTCCTGTTTTTGAAGAACACTTCTTACTCCAATAGAGGAGGTTAAATTAAGGAGACAACACAGCTCGTAAACTTCAGTACTTTCATCCATTTTGGACTCTCTGGCTCTCTGTACCTCAAAGGTCAGCACTGTCAAGACGGCTTTCTGTTGGTCAGTGTTGCATATTCAAGGGTCAAAGTTCACCAAAGTTGAACTCAATACAAAAAGTTTGCACAGATTTACTTTACACCAGTTAGTTATTCTGCTGCTTGTGATGATTCCATTGGAATGAATTTAGTGTGAATATCACCATTTTAAACGCTGGAGTGACCTTTCATTTATTTAAAATGTTTAAAATAGCTTTAGATTTTGCCAAACTGTTCAAATTCATCTTGTGGAAAATCAAAGGTTAGGACTTTGCTTCCTCCAGATAATGTTATGTTTAAATCATTCTCTCCACATAAACATCTTTCTGAGAGGATTAGAAACTCGAGGTGTTCAGAGATTCAGTGCAGAGAACTGACTTGTTTTGCTTTAGTTTAACATCATGTGGCCAACTATAAGAGATCTATCTTCCTCCTTACAATATCCTACTGTGTCAGCAGGAGACACCTTTCTGAAGTGAGCACATACTGTGTGTCACACATTATTTCCTTTGCCTTGCCTAATTACCTTAAGCAGATCAGTTGCTCATTTAGAGGGAATGAGAAAATCGTATGTCAGATGTCGTTTGTATTTTGTGCTAATGAGAGCAGCTGGACGTGCGTCCAGGCTCCACACCCAGAACCGTCCACACACCTCTTGACTTATAAGTATCTGTAGTTCCAGAAATAGCAGCAGTGGTTTTGTAATGTGTCAGGCCTCCCTGCTGCACTGCAGCACACCCACATGTTCTCACTGCTGCTGATAACTGAGCAGCTGGGAAGCTTTCTAGCATTGATCTGAATGCGGAAGCTCGTCGGCTCTGATGGGATGTATTTGATCTATACCAGATAACAAGTTTAATTTGCTTTCAATAGTCGGCTGCATTAACTATCTGGAACTCATGCTTAGAGTGTAAAGGACATAGAAAACATCTGTAATATGACTGATCTGATATGATCAGTTGTTGCATCCAAAATAACAAATTCAGTTAAAGCTGCAGATGGGTCCTCACATCACCACAAGCTGCAGCCTTACCTTACCTGCCACTGACCAGTTCTGAGTTTTCATGTGTTTTGGACACTGCATGAAGTAGTTCAATGTCACTTCCTGTGTCCACTGTGGCGCTATAGAGCACCCGCTAAGTATATGTTCCAGTATGTCAAGTGAAATGTTCACGTAAGTCAAATGAAGATTGTCACAGACAGACTTCCTGTTGCCAGTAGGTGGTGCAACAACTGTGACGACTAATCAGCATGTGGACGGCCTCAGTCAGGGCCTCTGATCCAAACTGTGAAATTGGAGGCAGATTAGAAAACGTTTACTGAGGTTACAACTTCTGTCACGGTGAGTAACGTCTCATCGTGGCAAAAACCTCACGAGCTTCATGATTTGGCATCATCGAGGTCTTAAGGCTTTTCTGACGACATTTGGTGGATCTGATCAACTCTGCAGGAGGAGGTGCTGTAACTGTAACTGAATATTGGCCCGTAGACGTCTTCAGGCTGGGACTCTTATCAAATGTACAGTTTGGGGCAGATTAGACACTTGAGTTACAAAAACATTGAAAGTGGCCACAGGAATGTGGTTCAATAAAAACTCAAAACCTTCTCTGTTTAGCTTTGCAAAGTTCTTCAGATTGCACTGACTCATTTTGAAGTCCACCTGGTTAATTTTCCTGGAGGAGTTCAACAAGTACAACACCTGCACAGTAAATTCAAAATGGCTGACTTCCTGTCGTTGACATATGACTCAAAGAAGCTTTTTTAAGTCTAGTGTCCTCACACCAGTGTTCAGGGTTTACAGAAGCTTTAAAGGCCCAGACTGGTCACACTGGTCTTTCCTCTCCTGCTCTGGTTATTTCTTGTGAAGTCATCTGGAGCCGGGTTGGTCGATTTCTTCAGCAGCGTATCTTTGAACACAGAGCTAACGCAGCTCTGTAAATGGTGGCCTTGTCGGTGTTGACTGTGGCACAGCAGAGCTCCATTGTTCTGCCTTTAACACACTGTGGTTTCTATCCCACACCAGAATGATGCATTGTAGATGACAGAGGCTCTCTCCTGAGACAGCACCGGGTTTGTGTTAACACTGTCTGTCTGGGCCACTGAAACACACAGCAAGATGAATATTGTCCAAGTCTCTCCTGGATCCTCCTCCCATGAACATATGACTCTATAAGCAAAAGGAGAGCAACAACACATTTGATCTTTTCTATATTTCTTTATTAAATATATAAACATTCTGTTCTGAAAACATTCACAAGTCCGAGAAGTATATTTTACAATTGGAGCCATCTTAAAAAGCTTAATTCACGTTCTACCTTTGAAGTATGAAACAACAGCAAAATGATGACGATTTGACTCAATGTTGAGGTTTGTATTAATTTTAGTAAATTTCAATGTACTGCTCGCTGTTGACTAAACTTGTGACTTTGACAAAATTAGCATTGACTCTCGTTTTCGGGCCGTCTCAACTGCACCTCACAATCTTTCTCACTAGATACATTTTTATTGTTGATTGTTGGTAGAAAGCTTCAGAAAAAGCTAGTAAGAAGACCTTGAGTTAAGATTTTTTTTATGTGTTGTTGATGTTTTTTGTGTTTGGAGGAAGTGGTTTCAGACTCTGACATCCACCATCTGTTGGCTGCTGAACAACATCAGACAAACGTAGCTCACTGTGATGATGATGATGATGATGAAGATGATGAAGAATAGCTTGTGTCTGTCACCACACACTGCTGGCATGAACCTCGGCTGTACCTTAAATGGCTGGAGCTGTTCTGCTGTGAAAATGTCATAGTTTTAAAGTCTTCTGGGTCGATGTGGTGAAGGTGCAGCTCCAGTGTGTCGGATCAAAGTTTCCATCACCAGGATACGTTTCATAGATTTCACCTCAGTTAAACACACTGCAGCTCCTAGATCAAATGTTTATTACATGATTCTTTTAACTTTGAATCCATAATAACAGAGAAAACGCAGACAGTCCTGAACCGACCTCATCAGTGTCTTCTAGGACCTGCAGACCATCTGGTCCATCGAGGAAAATAATGATGAGCAGAAATAGAAGGTGGTTCCACGCGGTCACACCTCTCGTAGCTGTGATGTTTCTGTTAAGTGAGCTTATTGCTGCCTTTGCTTATGTAAAGAAGGAACCGTAATGACCTGTTGTGGTGCTGCTGATGCTCACATGAGGGTTTTCAGGTCCTCGCTGGGGGAGGGATGAGTGCTCTGCCGGAAAGAGGCTGCACATTTTGGTCTATCTGGCCTTGTAGACGCTGGTGTCGAAATGCAGTGGTCCTGAGCTGTACCCCACCATTGGTCCTGCCCAACATGGGCTCCCAGTCTCTTACACACTGTTTATCGCTTCTCTCGTGCCACTCAATTGACTTTCCACTCAGGCTGTAATGGCCTGACTCATCCAGTTGCCATGCAGATGAGACGGACTCTTTGGCGGCTGCAGTGTGTTCATGCGTGTTGAAAAGAGAGGCACACATAGAGTATGAAGCAGGGATGTGTGACGAGCCTGTGATAAATCAGATCAGAGCCGAGCAGGAGGCATGTACACACAGCGAGGTCATCGAGCTGTGATTATGATGCACCAGCCCTGACACCTGTCACTTCTCAGTCTCTGATGACTTTCCCATCCACTCACACTCACTTTCCTGTTTAATTTCTGCACAAATTCTCCAAATCTGTTGGGATTGTATTTCAAGTGTGTGTTGCACTTATTACATTATATTTAACCACACATATGCATAGACATTGTTCAGAGACCTGTCTATGTGGAGGTATTAGATACGCTTTGAAAACAAATGTTTTGGCTCAATAAGAAAAATTAACATATTAGTTTGTGGCAGAACTAAAAATATTTTATCACCGTCACCTTTGTAATATTAATATTAGTGCTTGGTGATAAGATAATGTTTTTTTACATTAATGGACCGCTGACCAACACTGCCTCTACAAAAATACACATATTTGCTTTTTTTATACTTCGGATTATTTATGTATGAAACGGTTACATATTTCAAAGTTGGGAAGAAGAGAACGCTGGTGTTGGATCAGGATCAGGAGTTTGCCTATCAGAGTCGGGATGACGAGAGAAAAATTTGTATTGGTGCATTTAAAACCAGGTTTTTCTTCTGAGCAGTTATATATGCACACCTGACCTGACATATGATCACCATATGAAGATGTTGTAAGGTGATGAATGTGAGCCCCGTGTTCACTCTTTCACTCATTCGATCCTCGTTAGTATGAAAGTCAGTCAGTGCCATGAAAGTATCACAGTTCGACACCCAGCCCTGTTCCTCAGGATGTCAGATAATATTTGCATGGCTGAGATAGTTTGGGTTCCTCGTAACCAGAGCGAGAGCTTTTCTTCAGGATGCTGTTCTTGAGCCAGCTAGCATCCTGATTTATGAACAGGATCCCAGTGTGAAAGTTTTCACTGTGTACGAGCATCAGACCACTGTGTTTCCAGTGCTGTGTCACTGCCATAAAGACAGTAGTGCTGATCAGAACACATACCATGGTGTAATCAAACTGATATCCTCTTTTCAAATGACTATCTCACTTCTGTTTTGTCTTCTGCCTTCTTGTCTTTTTGTCTCCTTGTTTCTACTCTGATGGCATAATGTTACCGACTGTATGAGCCACCAAAGCTGACCCCGACCTCCAGCAGCAAGACATCGTCCTCGGTCTCTTTACTTACCAGGGAATCCCTGATTTCCCAGGAGTGATTTCTCTGAGCCGTCAGCTTCAACAGTCACTGGATTGATTTCTCATTACATGTCCTCGGTGAGCTGTATGTTCTGTGTGGCCTGTGAGTCCATGATGGAAAAATCACACTCTGGACGCTGTGAGGAATCACTGTGTTTGTTACAGAGCTTGAGCTCGGGCACTTTCATATCCTTACCTGTCTTTGCTAATGTAATGTTCTCATCTTCAAGAGTGGGAAATTTCTGTCAAGGGACGGCTGCATGGAAACGCACCTGAGCCAAACTGATTTCAGTCTGTGTTCAGTGTGATTTTCATCTGGGGTAGTTTGGCCTTTGTGGGTTCTACTGAGAAAGTCCATAAACAGGTCGCCTTGTGAACATCTCACTACCTGGCAGATTACACTACAACACCACAGCCCCCAGCACTGGACCCACATCCCCTCCTGTTCTACATTAGTTTTTTAATTTGAAGAAGAAGTTTGAGATGCAGGCCTGTGGATGCATGTCAGATAATAAGAGATTTCCCCTTAAACAATATTTGGTCTATGGGTGTTTCATACTGCGTCATATTAACCACACTGGGATGTGCCGATGTACTTGCCGTGACCACAAACAATGCTAAAAGTGAAATTAGAATGTAAAAGTATAGATAACCTTGGTGGCATGGAAGTGGTTTCACTCCATTAAAATGAAAAGTAAATCACTAAACAACAGCCACATATCATGTAACTACACTGACTTCAAGGAATCCATCGCTTCGTAGAGGTCGTGGTCGTTAATCAGAGAAACATGTCGCCACATGAGGATAAACTCATTTGAGTTTTTACAATAGTAAATGGATGCGTTTGCATAGTTTTTATCCAAAGCGCTTTCTTGTTGTTGCCTCTCATTCACACACACACACACACACACACTCCGTCCCACATTTTCATATTGCGGGATATTATTATCATTGCAGCCTTTATCAGGGTTTTTAGGTAGGTTAATTGAAGATAATGATAGTGTGGACATTAAGACAGGAGGAGGAGGACTGGATAGAAATCAGCACAAACTTCTGTCTGGATTCTCAGTTCTCAAATGCTGGCTGACAAATCAAAGCAAACACGTGCCTCTTCGCCCAGTATAGATCCAGAGTCTCCTGAGGTTCCACCTCATCCTCTGAGCTCGCCAACTTTTTATCTGCTGTGTTTTCCTCATCTCACAGGCATGTTCCC
This sequence comes from Holacanthus passer, assembly GCA_025331565.1. NCBI lineage: Eukaryota > Metazoa > Chordata > Actinopteri > Pomacanthidae > Holacanthus > Holacanthus passer. The sequence continues at coordinate 182,785 of JAFREQ010000220.1, read as the reverse complement.
GTTCTTTCCGTCTCTCCCTGTGAGCTTCCTCCTGTAACATAACATTTAACAAGCTGAAAGGAGGGTCAGCGGGTGTGCGTGTCCACTACAGTGTCCTTACATAGTTCATGTCTCTCAGAGCCAACTTGTAAGATGTCTGCAAGGGATTATGAAGTCCTGTTTGAAAAGCCAGGAAGTCCCCCCCCCAAGATGAGTTATCACCAAGAGACATGGGATATCATCATGGTGTGTTGTACAGTGTGAAAAAATGCACATAAATGTCCCTCATGGTGGACACAAATGTCTTATTGCTGCATTAAAGTGTGGCACAGACAGAGCAGAACAGAACCGAACCTTGTAAAGACACAAAAACACAGGCACTGCTGAACGCTGCTTCCCCTGCAGCTCTGATTTCCGTTTCACTGAGGCCTGTGTTGCACTGAGGCGTCTTCCTGTTGCTTGGCAGCACATCGTGTCCTGTCAGTCAGCTGTGCCATAATTATTACAATCATATGTAAAGTTCACCCAGCGAATGTTTCTACAACACTGTATGCAAAGACAGATCTGGCTCCTAGTGGACAAAGCAGTCAACACAAGCAGACAGATTTACAATCAGCACAAGCCTATGAAGATGTTATTTCTATTGTGTTAGCAAACAGCTGCCTCCCAGCAGATGCAGTTTGTGTCCACCTGACAGATCTGAGGCCAGTATTCACGCTCTTTTAGCTCAGGTTTAGTCTCAACAATGCTTGAGAAAAAAATATTGGTCTTTATCCAGGAGATGTTCAGCTACATCTGCCAGCCACTAGGTGACTTCTGTTGTGATTTGGTGCTGTACAGATAAAACTGAATTGAGTTGAATTGATGAGAGGGGATTAGACTTAGCCATACAGTAAATGTGAAGCTGTCTGAAGTAAAACAATGAGCTAAAAGAGGCTCTATACATCAGCTGTGGATGTCCCTGTTGACCTCTTCATTAGAAACCCTATGAGCTCCTCCACTAAATATTCTGTCAGCTTTGTGCAGTGAGCAGTGAAAATGTTCCTTGGTGCCCGGAAGACGTGTCAGACGGTCGCTGAACTAAGAGATGCCAGACTGCTTTGACAGTTTCTAGCACAAATAACACTCCAGGGCCTTTCCAAACTTTCTGCTGTTGCTCTTTAAAGGTGGAAACTTCAGCTGTTTTATAGTCCTCTAAGTATAAACTGTACTATTGCTGCATGTTCTTTTGGATCATATATTAGATATCAGGAGAGGATGAGCAGAAAAATGGTCGTGGTCATTATAATAACACCTTTGCATGCTGCTGTCTCACTCCTAATGAGTCACACCAGCAGAAACAAGTGCTTCTGTATGTTTGCTTGATTGAGTTTCCTCAAAGAGCAGCTTTGTTCATGATCTGGTATTTAATTCCCCGGGTGACAATGTTGGTGCTAATGTAAAACCATATGAATGAGTGAACTCACAGTACACTCCACTGAACACACAGTCAATAATATTTACAGTGTGCGTGTGTTGGCTTGTATTTAGCACCAAGCTGAATGTGTTTGATGAACGACAAAGTGCTTGAGATAACAATGATTTTAATTTCTCTGCACTATCTATTTTACTTGCTCTTTTCTTTTGTGACTTGGTTTGTGGAAAAGCCTCGACAAAGTCAACAGTCTTTGGGGACCAATGGTTTTTCCTCTCTGCCTATTTTTACTAACTGGGTTGGAACTAAACTTTTAAGTAACACGGCAGTTGTCTTATCCGCCGTGAATTTGGGTCACGTCACCCTTCAGATGAAGAAATGTTTCACTTAAAAACTGGTGATTGAAACTGTCTTTAACCTGTCCGTCTTTGAACAATCCCTTTATTCCAAATCCACAGGAAGGAAACGATTAGAGCTTTGAGAACTGGGGCAGTTTATATGCTGCCGTCCTCGGTCGTGCTTGGCTTTACAGATTGCAGTTTATATCATAGCTTTTGTTCTCTGACACATCTGATGGGGTTGCCCGTGCAGCCGAGGCCTCTCGTGGAAGAGCTTATGAGATTACAGCGTGTCGAACGGTTCGCTCAAAATTCAAAGAGAGATGTTTTTCTCCTCTCAACAAGGACTCAGAGAGTGAGGGTGAGAGGAAATATGTAACCGACTAAAATTGGTTGTACCTGCTGCCGGGACGTTAGGAGGGCAGTCGTGTTTCCACACCAGAGGGCGCTGATCTTCAAACACATGAGAATTATTCAACAATCTCCCCTGGCTCCTACACTGACTTTGAAATGATTGGTTAGGATTGGCATTAGCAAATGATTAAAGGGTCAACATGGAAGCAACGAAGTGAAGCAACCTGTCAGGATGGCTGACTATAAGTTAAGGCTTCACATTCTAGGTTCATAGCTTGAATCCCGTTGCAGTCAGTCATTAGCACATGCACACAACACCACACAGTTGCACAGGTTGTTGTAGATCGATTTACAGAAATAAAAACCCTTATATCAGTGCATTTCTTTGATCATTCTGAAAAACGTTATCTAAGGCAAATGGATATGTGATTGATTGGGGTGAGTGTTGAGTGTTGAGTGTCTTTCTTTTCAAAAGTATTAGAAAGAAATTTTATTCCAAGACCCTAGATCAAGGTGCAACTTCTATGTATTAAGCGAACACTTGACAACACTTGACTAAACATTTTTCATTTTCAGGAATCATGATAACTAATCGCAAAATGTTTATATCTTTCTTTAAGGTGATTTTCAAAACTTTTTATTCTTTAGAAAGTTGTATCTGATTAAAGAATAAGTAAAGAAGACCACTTTTTGGTATTTGACAGTTTTTGATCTTATCTGCTTTTACGGTCAGCACCAAAAAAGTCTTGAGGTTTGACGTCCAGCTATAATTGTTGCTTCATCTAGACGAATAAGAAAACTACAACCTGACACACAACCAGCAGCATGATTGCAATAAGAAATAATACAGCATCGATTAGTTCCATGAAAAGACTGAATAGTGTTGTATTCAGCTTTAAAGTCACTGGTGTCTGTTCTGCTCTGCTGCTGACCTCATTCTGCTGTGTGGCTGGATTTGGAGAGGCTGCCATGTCCGACCATTGAACCTCTGCAGTGAATAGCGTTAGCCTGCAGCACATCTGTTCAGAAGGCTAATACACAAAAGGCCGGTCTCTTGCATAATGCCCCCACTGGGCAACCTCTTCTGTCACCACAAACAGGCTGTGCAACAATAGTGTAGCTGGAGCTGGCCTTGGCCGGGCTGCGTGGAGAGCTGCGGCGAGCAGCTCTTCTTTGAGAGCTGCTGAGGCAGAGCTGTTGGCCTCATTTCAGGAGCCTCCCCCCGGCTTCCCCCTTTATCTAATACTCCCCTCTTTCTTCTGTTGCTCCCCCCTCGTCTGTCAGTCATTCTTTTCCATCACGCTTTGCTCTCTCTATCTCATCACTGTTTTCTCGCGTGTAGTCTGCGTTCCTGTGCTCGGTGCAGCACATGCCGGACGAGGTCACCTTGTTATTCTCTGTTGTCTTTGGTACTGAAGTCAAAGCAGCCCTGCAGTCTTATATAACACAGCACCAGATAGACTGACAGGACGATGTTGAGGTTAGGACTGTCATAGAAATGTTTTTTATAATGACCAGGACAGCGAAGATTCTGTCATGAGGATTAAGTAACAACATAAATATAGTGTTGTGAACATTTGATATCCAGTGACAGAGCATGGTTTCATGTAGTTGATGGTTTATGTGTACAGTTGACTTGCTTCCCACATAATTCCAACTCAATTACATACACCTTGCAAAGACAATGTGTACTGCAAGCAGCTGATGTTCGAATTATGGATTTTGATAAGATAATTCATTTCATGTTTTTTGCGTCAGGCTCGACCTTGGTGGACTTTGACATATAAACTTGTGTAGTGGATCAGCAGCAAACTGTCTCGACAGTTGTGGATAATTGAAAATGGAGGAAGCTGTCATCAACATAAACAATGGTACGGTGATGGTATGATCATGATCAGCCATTTCAAGTTGTTATGGTGGGCCACACTTGTGGGTCACGTGTTATGTTAGTGTAAAAAATAAACCCTGCCCAAAATAATTTAACTATAACAGAACAACATGGATTATCAAGAAAACAGATGCATGGTGCTTTGGCTGTCCGTCGTCTAAAATGTATTTAGTGAAGATTTGGAGAACAAAAATGTAGAAGTGAACTATCGTATCATAGTATCAAGAAAATATATCAAGGCATGTCTGCATACATTTGTCCTGCAGGGAGAAAAAGAACTTGCATTGAATTGAAGGATGCGTGCTGAGAATCCAGGTGGAAATTTGGTGCCTCAAACTGTTGATCGATACCATTGTTGAGAATCACAAACAGTAAAAGTCTGATATTTTAGTCTGATATTTTAAATCCAAGACAAAAGAAGTTCAATCCGAGCTGCAGTGGTCTCTTAAAATGGAAAGTTTGAATGAAGTTAATCTTGCTGAAAGCTGTGATTTCCAGTAACCACACAGAGTGAAGGGACTGTGTTATCTTCATTTCCAGTCACTCTTTAAAATCAGTCAGCTTGTGTTTTAAGGCACTTCAGTGTTGATTCAGGGTGAGCGAGCCGTGCTGATAAAGAATGTCTTGAAGGTTGCTTTGATACGGCTCTGGATCCGGCCTCGAGCGCAGCCGTCCACTCTCACTGTGAAGGAATGCAGAAAATGTTTGCACAACCTCCTCGGCGTTGCAACAGTGCCGGGCAGGGAGAGACGTGAATGTGTCCAAGTCTGGGTTTGGCTCCAGAGGCAGAGCTCGAGGTGAGCCGGTCCGAAAGTAAAGATTTTATGGTGGAGTTTTTGGGGTTGAATCGCCCCGTCGTCTAAGACATGAACTTATCTTCTGGTTTCAGTTTTTCCAACTAATACTGGATCTTTGATACTGATATGACTGTATGTTTTATTATATATTTTTATACATAAACACATTAATAATAATAATAATAATATTTTTTTCCTTCAGTAACATACAGACGTGTGTCAGTTATGTGTCCAGGAACAGAAACATACTGTACACAGGATCACCACAGGTTGGTGGATCAGCTCTTGTCTTTCAGTCACCTTTGACTCTTAAAACACTAAATGTATATTGTGCTTCCAATTGTTTTTACAATAGTTTGATATTAAGCAGACTTGATCCTATAATCCATGTTGGTGCAACCTGGCATTAGGTGTCATTAGGTGTGTCCACGACAAAAACTAAGCAAACAAATCTTAACAAGTCATATTTGAATATGCTTATGTGTAACTATAACACACCACTGTCTGACTTTTACACAAGAAATGAAAATTGGACAGACCGACTTAAATGGGGAGGAATTTGGCACTGTTTGTTCTAGAATGGCGACACAGTGCAAATACACTAATTCAGTATATACAACACAGCAGCTCTGGTTTATAAAGGACAGTATAACAGGACACTATAACAGACTGTCTGTCTGTGATGTACAGTAGCACACACAGCTCTCAGTATTCCCATGAAAAGAGTGCTGTAAATGCATCCAGAGACAGGTCTCGAGGAAAGTGTCGCTGTCATCCAGGATGTGTTCCAACAGGCGCAGCACCGCCACTAAAAATAGTCCTCAAGGTTTAAATTTAGGTTAAAAACTGTTGTGTGGGGCGGATGCTGCTGGTGGATTCAGAGCTACTTCTGCCACCTTGTGGGCAAAGCTGTGCTGTTGCAGCGTGGAGCTGTTCCTGTGAAAAGCCTCGATCGTGTGGTACAGACCCTTTTCTGTTTCATGCACAAGCACAGGAGGAATCTGTGCACGTTTGCATGTACCTCATCTGATGAACACCACTCGAGGTGTGTGTGTAGTGTGACAGGAAGATGAAGAGAAGCAGCCTGTGGGGAAATGAAAGCAAATAAGAAGGGAGGGGAGGGAAGAGAGAGCGACACAGAGACTCGAGCGAGGAGGAGGAATCCAGGATGAGGAGATGAGAAACGGCGGAGGTGCAGGAGTCCATCATGAGATCTAGGCTGTGAAGGCGAGGCGGCGGCGCCGTTCAGCAGGAGGGATGCTGCTCACACTGCTTTTCTACCTGCGAGTCAAAGGTAGGGCATCTGAGCCCAGCGTGGATGATTGTGACTCTGGGATTCAGACGACGTCAGGCCATCTGAGGTCTGTGCAGAGGCAGACAGAAAGCGTGTCACTAGAAAGGTTGCATGAGTGGAGGTGAACTGGTTTGCCCTTTTGCCAGCGATGACATCGTTAGTATTCATGTTTATGTTTCTTTTTAATACTAATCATGCAAAATACAACATTGCTGTCTTGTTGCATGAATCCTCTGATTTAAATCTAGAACATGAACTAGACCCATTTTCCTCAAAGTCAGTCACAGTCTTTCATCCTCACATCAGCAGCTGCATCTAAATTGAATATCCCCTGTTTTTCCTTGAGGGGAGCAAATGAGGTTCTCTGCTGTCGGCTGCATGTTGTCAACTTGCTCCTCCTGGTTCTTCTCAGTGTCACGAGAGCTGCTGATTGGGATCTATGTAACCTATTTAAAACCCTGAGTCTGTCTGTGTCCTTCGGGAAGTGTGTGGCTTCTGTAATCCATGCCCAGCAGTCTGAAGCAATACGTAGATATACTATACTTACTATTGAAATCATGCAAATTTTAGCAATTGACATAGAGAGTGAATTTGTTTGAAAACTCAACCATAGAAGTGATTCTAAGGTTAAATAGTTCTGTATATATATATATATATACTGTACTTGATGGGCATCGTACCTACTGTTTTTAGGCTGGACTGCAACAATGTCAGTCCTATAAACCCAAATTCTGTCCCTGTTACACCATTGGTCAGTTGAGCTTTCCCACTGAGGGGACTGGTCGAGGAAAAACATGCAGCCAAGCATAGTTTTTACCAGCCAAAATAAGTACTGCCTTTTTGTGTCACATATACTCCACATTCGTTTCAGTACCTGCCATTGAGATAATAATTTATGATGTTGAATACAAACTTAAAGAGACAAATTTGAAGCAAAACTGTATTGATCTGCAGCTAATCATCAAGTCTTTCTACTGAAGTATTCTCTATTAGATGTACTTAATGATCAAACATGAAAAGTACATTTGAAGGTTTTGTTAAGCTATTGGATGCATTTTAACCAGCTTGAACATCCTCATCAGCCTCCTCACCTCCTCTACCACTGTCAGCAGACTTTTACTGATTTTGCTGATGTCAGTTAAAAAAAAACAACCCAAAAAACAAAGAAAATTTTAAAAAGCGCGACTTTGGCTCTGATATATCAACCTTGTTATGTCCACACTTATTTTAAACAGTCTCCATCCAGACGAGTGTTTTTAGCACCAGAAATAATCTCCACCAAAAACACCAGAACAATTTTCAGCATAGTTTTTTGTTACTGGACTATTTTGGTACAAACTTTTAGCTGCCAGTGTGATGGTGAATATTTACTGACCAAAAGAAAAATCTACCTGCATTTGGTGCTTGGTCAGTGTTTATTTGGGAACCTGCTGGGAAACGACTACGGAAAACTGCAGATGGACATTTAATATCCAAGAATTCATCATAAGCACCACTGACTGTCCACACAACACATGGATTCACACACAGTTCATCCATATACCAGGTTTACACTTAGTCTTGTTAGATTACACATAGAATAAAACAAAACATGGCGGCTGCTCTGGAAGCTTTGTCACATTTCTCCCAAATTATCCACATTCATAGTCTTAATATGAATGTTGTGCAACAGCATAACTGTGTTTGCATTGTCTTAAATTCAGTGTTTGATAGTCATTAATGAGGATTTTTTAAGAAGCAAATCAAATTATCATTTAACTGTTCAGTGGCCTGATTGAAGTTTGGAGTGATTGTGAGTGTATGTGCATGTTTCATCCAGAGGAAGCTCAGGTTCATAACTGCAGATGATTATATAACTGAGACTGTTTGTATTTAGTGTATATGTGTGTGTATAGAGGAGATGAACAGAAATGGAAATAGCTGCTTTCTGCCTCTGGCGACTCTGGAAACACAAGGCTGTTAAACTAAAATGCAAAGTAATTTAGGACATGATCAATCAGTGACCCTGATGACCCTGTCAATACACACACACACACACACACACACACACACACACACACACACACACACACACAGATGACGACAGAGGGAGTGAAAGTGAATGTGTTGAATGCCAATATGTGGAACTTTGGTCAGACTTTCCAAGGCGTACAGTCTTGTTAATTTGCATTCAAATGATGAGGAATCCTCGACGGTGTTGTAACAAACTTTTGGTGTTGTTTGGATAATTGCCCAAATTAGCATGATGATCAGCAGTATTCAAAATCAATCCATTAGTTAAAGACATAAAAGACATAAAATGATTATATAGAGTAGGGGTCTGGAGCTGGCAGAGGGTGGAGCACATCACAGTTGGACATTTTTCAGTCCGGACACACACCAATTCTTTGTTATTATTATTTTAATTCACAAGTAGGGCTGTCAAAATTGACACGTTAACGCGGATTAATCCATCATCATGATTAATCTGATTAAAAAATTTAACGCAATTAACCCATCTGCAGCGCAGAATGACTCAAAATCCCTGAAACGTCTCTGGCAATGCATTTCGGGCTGTCAGTCCAAGTAGAGATACTGACATGCTGTCGCGCATGTGCAAATGGGCAGCTGATCCAGTACTGACAATGTCAACAAGTTAGTTTGTCTCAGTATCTGGCTGAAAAAGGAGTAACATTGATACATTAATGTGGATAAATGTTTGATAAATATTCCCTTCTTTTTTGAGTCTGTTTGCTCATGCAAAATGAAATTAATATAGATTAAAAATGAATGATATTTAATCGTGATTAATCGAAATTAATCCACAGCAACCCTGTGATTAATCTGAATCTGAAATCTGAAAATTTTAATTGTTTGACAGCACTATTCATAAGATGAAAAAAGTTTAGATGAATGTTTGCTCCAAAGAACAGTTGATCTCATGTGAATTAAAAAATAAAATGTCTAAATAATGCTAATGCTGTCAGGGCCAGAAACATACAGACCAACACTTGAGGTAACAGCTACTGTTACTAACAGTAATAATAACTACAGTATCCAGTTATTGTCACAGTAGCGACTCCCAACAGTCAAACCTGTTCTCAACATCATACTGTTTTTTTCTAATAATGATGGTTATAGATAATGACCAGTTCTCATCAGTCATCAACACAACATGCCTCAACAGTGAATATTAATCATCCCACCACCCATAACGAGGTCATTGAGCTTGTGTCAGTCGTTCATTTTGTTTGTCAGATTAAAGGATTCAGGCAACACTTTCATGAGAAAATATAAAATACATCACAGTTTTCATAGTATTTACTGAGAAATAGTAAAACAGCCTTTGGGAGGAGAAACATGGCATCGCTCAGATGGAACGTGAGATGCTCTAGTACACAAACGTGAAAATATGTATGTGAGCATTTTTTTTTCTGTTTATTAGTTGATTTTGGACTTAATGTCCACTTGAGAGAAAGAAATGGTTCTTTGTGTTGTCAAGCTTGTTACAGTTTTTGTTCTCATCCACACCTCAGCTCAGTCCCTCCTCGGGATCCGTCCTACCCTAACCCTTCCAGGAAGCCCCGGTGGTCTTTATAAGGCTTTACATGACTCCCAAATCTGGAACAAATTTTAAAACTTTAAAATTCGACATCTTTTGTAATTTTATTAATTAAAAGTCAAACAAACAAAGTCAGCCGTGCCACTGTCACAGAGGCCTCAAGGTTGTTGGATTGATCCCACTCAGCTTCTTTAGCTGAGTAACATGTAGTGTGTGTAAAAGCTCTTAACAATTGGCAGCAGGAACAGAGTTTCCAGAAAATAACTGTGCACTTTGCAAAAGTTCTTTATTCCCTGATGGAAACATGGGTTGACTCTTCACTGATGAGTACGTAAAGTCACACACTGCTGCAGGTTCCTCATTGAGCACATACAGTGCATTGTGCTACCTCGAGGCTTGTGCTTTCGTTTGTTGGAGGGTATTTGAGGGAGGGGGTGGGTGTTGTTGGTAGCAACGTGTATGCTGCTACTTTCCTGTGAGTGAGAGGAACAATGTCTGGAAGTGAGTCAAGCTCTCATAAATGTCCTGTGTTGGACAGATTTGGCTGTACCACCCTGTTCTGCTGCGACACAGCTCCTGATATCAGCTTCAGTTTAACAGCAGCAGGTCGTCTGCTCTTCTTCATACCATCCAGCGACAGAATGACGGGACTCTGCACATTTGCATCCGGAGGTGTAGTATTGTGTTTTGGTTCATCATCTGAGGAACCGTTTCTCCTTTCAGTCTGCGTCTTTCTTACTCTCCTTCCGGCACCTTGGCCGAAAAATGGGGCAATGCAACACTCGTCGTTCTCCAGAGGGGGATGTTGTAATAGGTCAGCTCTGTGAAGGTCTGTTAGTGCAAGTTGTGAGCACATGTCGGAGGCAGCTGTGTTTCTGGTTCACATCGCCTTCAGGCTGCGAGGACGATCCCAGCGAGATGTAAACAGGAAGTGCTCCACCCACCTGATCCAGAAACTGTTTTGTAATTGGAAGCAGTAACATCTGCTGTAACCAGAGGGGACTCAATAGGGTGTCATTGTCTGTGTTGGAAGTGATAATCTGGTTAACATGGCTCAAACATGAGAGAATAGATGATGCTCCCACAGGTGTGTTTATCTGCAGTTGTGGTTGACAATGACAGATTTTTAGTTTAGTGACAGTATTTACATTACCATGATGAGTCAGAGGAGAAATGACCTGTCATCATTACATGACTCTTGGTTCATTTGTGCTCATATTTCTACCTGTTCACCTCAGATTTAACATGAATTCACACTTCACATGCACAGCAGCCTGATCTGAAGATGTGCCCCTGGTACACCTGAGGCCACAGGTGAAGTCAGGCTGTTATTATTTAAAACTTGGTTTGTTCTCTGAAGCTACAGTTCATTGTGGTAAGTGTGAAGCCTGCATTAGCTCAAGCTTCAAAGAAAAATGTCATGTTTCCTGCACTTTACATCTGTATGTTACATCCAGTAAGACCTGTAGGACCCAGTCAGAGAGATATAGATTTCCATATAACTGGACCCAACCGGACTCAGGTTCCAGGTTGGGTCTCAGTTATCAGTTATGTCTCCCTGCACCAGCAACAGAACAAGAGCTGCTGTCCCTCATTTCAATCTACTTCACTTAATTAAGTGTTTGATGTAATTATATTTTTATTAAATATATATAAAATGAATCTCTATAAACTACTTATAGTCATCGTTAGTTTATGCAAGATTGTCAATCAATGATAATTGTAATTTATGATTGACTTGACAAGCGTACTGGAACTATAGAGACTCTACTGGTAAAAGGATTTCAGAGGTTTGATCTGCTTGTAGCTTTCTCTATTGAATGGTTTATGGGTGGCGGATCAGGAGAGTGTGGCAGAACCTGGGATGAGCTGCAGGGCTCACATACAGACACAGCAGCCAGGACTGAGCTGCAGTAATCTAGACGTGACTGGACCAGAACCTGATGTTGTGCAGGTTGAATCTGCAGGAGGACAGCTGCTATACTCCAGATGGACTGTCAGGATTATTCATGAAATATTCACCAGTAGGCTGATGCAGGTCATCTGTATGTACAGATTTAAGAAGGAAACATTTACTTGTGTGTTTAAACTTCCTTCGTGTTCATCAACACTCTGATGAAAGACACTGAGCTAAACGCTGTAATTTACCACTTTGTAAAAACATCTGTTACAGTTAATTATTTAATCACATGTGCTGTATTTAGTGTCTGACGTGGGCACTGAGGAGAGTGACATGATGTGTAGCTTCACCTTCCCTCACCCCGGCTCCCCCACTCACCCACGAGTACGGGCACGGGGGAAGACATTCTGGGTAACTATGGCAACACGCCGCAGTCGTTCTCTCTTTCCTTCAGAGGCCTTCAGTTAACAGGATTAGAGGGAATTCATGGACGAGGCCCCAAAGAGCACGGCCTCTTTGTGTCTCCCATCTGCTTGCATTCACTCTGACGGCTCCACTGCCCCGACTCAGAGAGAGATATAGAAGCTAGAATTAAGAAAACACAATGAACAACAGGCAGTTGGGTGTGTATTCAAGGTGACAGAGGCCTCTGTGGCCATGCTGAGTTTTGCTCTAGTGTTTTTAGTGTCAGTTCCTCATGTGCAGTGTGTTTTTAAATCTCTCTCTCTGATGCTGATGGCCAAACAGAAATAAGCACAACTTCAATTTTGGTTCAATCTGCTTATCAGTATTGCCTTTTAAAAAAAAAGAGCAACATATAATAATGTCAGTATTGCACATTGTCAAGCCAAGCACGGTGATAGAGGAAGGAGAGCAACAAGAACAAGAGTTCACCGCAGAGCTTGACAAAAAGCTTTGCACCCGTTGCTCAAGAGATGAACATCATGGTTTACATTACGTTGAATCATTTTTCATTAAAGGAGAAGGTGGATTTATTGTTATCTGCAGACAATCACATCCTGACATCTTCGCTGCTAACGAATAAAAGCTGGTGTACAGTGGGATGTGGCTGCCATAGCAACAGAGGCAAAAAGCTGAGTGAGTGGAGGAGGAGGACTTCACAGCCGCACCCATCAACCAGACTGGAAACCAGTGAGGACAGGGGGAGGTACTGGGAGAGCAGCTAGTGAATAATTAGTGCAAGTCAGGAGTCCTGATGTGGTTCAGCCAACCACTTAACTTCATCCTCCATCCAGCTTCGATAACTCTGGTCAAGCCTTTCCCCCTCCAGCGTTCAGTGTCTCTTCATGTTCATCAGTTGTGCCATCATCGCAGAAACAGTAATATCTTCCCATGCATCATCCTTTTTGTTATTTTATATCCACTACTGACACTGCTAAATACTGTATGATGGTGGGATTCATCATTTTATATATATGAACACGTCATGATCTTTATCTTATGTATCATATTAGTGGTGGACAGTGATCACGTGATGTCCAGTTGGACACACGTCAACAAATCCGTTCATGTATCCAACCCTGTTCGTCACAGCGAGTTAGTGTCCAACACTGACATGTGTTGTTGTAACGTGTTGTTCTTTAAGCTCTGTCTAATTCCCTGCTCTTAATAGAAATATAATGGTTGTCTATAATAGAAATCACTTATTACGCTGAGTGATTATTTCATATGCTGAGTTTAGATCATCTGCTCACTGTAGGATTGGACCATGACTGTGTGATATGACCAGCAGACATGATACATGATGTTTATACATACTGTAGTTGTGCTCATTATTCCCTGTGTGACGGCTCCTGGCCTTCAAGATGCTTGTTTGGTTGAACTTCAAGTTAAATGTCAATGGGATTTAGACACTAAAGTTGTGATTTGAGTCAATTTGGATCAGTAAGACATTCATACTGTTATATTATTGGTAATTATAGGTCTACTTTTGATAATATCTGTTAATTCTTCAGTATTTTGTTAGTAACATGAGGCAGAACCTTACAGAGGCCAAATCATCACTTTAGAAAACTACACCAACAGAAATATTGAAGAACAAATTGCCTTATTAACTTACATTATTAAATAACTTAGATAAGATATTGTCTTTGATTTGGTGTTTGTGGCACATTTGGAAGCTTAAATGTTGATGAATCCCAGCAAACCTTGTGTACGAGTGCAAGATGTTTTGTCATGTTGTTGGATATGAAGACAGAATCTCCCAGTTTCAGCTCGCTGCTCGCTGCATGTTTGTGTCCTGCGGTGTATTAATAGCTGACCACATGAACCAAGTAAAAATAGCTACACCTTCATGGTCTCATCTGAATAAAAGGCATCATGGAGCTGTAATAAGTCAATTCATTACCAGGAGTGAAAGAAAAGTAGGGACAGAGGAAGAAGCTGCGAGAGAGGAAGAGGAAGATGAAGGGAGAGGGTGAAGGAAGAGAGTAGGTGAGAGAGGGAGTGGTGATGGAGGCAGGCTGTGTGTGTGTGTGTGTGTGTGTGTGTGTGTGTGTGTGTGTGTGTGTGTGTGTGTGTGTGTGTGTGTGTGTGTGTGAGCATGCGTGAGCATGCGTGTACATCTTAGAGAAACCTGATGGTTGCCTTCCCCTCACTTGAACTCAGTCTTCATACAAAGGAAGAGCCTCAGGACCTTTCACTCCATCTCTTCGCCTCCTCTCCATCTTTCTCTCCTCTGGTGTAGCACACCTCCATCATCCCTCAACCATGCTGCTGCTCTACAACTGTTTCCTCTCTCTCCTAGAATCGATCTATCGCCGTGGGGCCAGAAGATGGAGGAAGCTCTACCGAGTCAACGGACACCTCTTCCAGGCCAAGCGCTTTAACAGGGTGAGTCTCCAAATCTCACTAACCTCACTGACATTTGTCAGCTGAAAAAAAATAATTTCATATTTTAATTTAATTTAAGTTAAAACAACCTATATTCATCTCATCCACACACATTTTAGTTTGGTTTCTAGCTTCAGTGCAGAAAGATGACGTCCACATTCTTAATCCATTTTATGAAGCTCAGATTGTTTTGGTCTGTTGAGCGATTAATGAGCATCAGACCTGAGCGAACTGTTCAAAGAAATCTGAGCTGTTGGAAATGATTCGAAGTCAGGAAGCAGGCTGTGTTACTGTGTTTAGCTGTGAGCATGATGGTTCTTTCTTGACTTTGGACTTTTGTGGCGTTTTCAGCCTCATGTCATGGTCTTCATCAGGAGATTGAGTAAACTCTTCCACTGATGACGATACAGATGTAAAACTTTCAGTTCAGATTTTTGGTGAGATGTGGTTTATTTTTGTATTTAACATGGTTTGATGGAGCAGAATTATTTTCAGAATGAAGTCCATGTGGGACATTTCTCCACCTCACAGTTTAGTTTATGTTCAATGCCAGTGCAGGACTTCATGTTCCCCTTTTTATTAACCCTGAGGTCTCTCCCAAACCTCAACCAAACATTTCAGTTGACTTGTTTTATAGCACAGACATTCAAAAATGTTGTCCTGGGCTTTGCAGAATGGTCCAACATCAGCAGCATCAGCATCTCTTCTGTTGTGAGGGTCGGACAATTTAGATAAAATTTAAGAAAATAGAACACTTTTTGCTGTCTTACTGTTGAATTGAACTCACTCTCAGGCTGCGAGATGCTGCAGCTGGATTCTATACGATAGGTAAAGCAACTTGCTCCAGCTAAGCTATCTGGATATTGATGCATAATTCATGGTGTCCTAGTTATGGCTTGTTTAGCAGTTGTCTCATCTCAGTACTGGGCTCCATGCTACACACACACACACACACACACACACACACACACACACACACACACACACACACACACACACACACACACACAGAGGTACCTGAATGCACATGTGGGCTCCAGCCACCTGTCTGAAGCAGGGCTTTCAAAGTGTTCTTATCCTGTGATGCACAATGGTCATTCTTGAAGAAGAAGAAAGACATTAATGCTGTTTCAATCAGGCACAAAGGATCTAATGTGTTTTCTCTGAGGGGGAAGAAAGAGGGTCAGGTTCTGCTGCTGCTAGAACAGGGCTGAGGGGTATGATATTCCTTTATTTCCCAGAATCCTGTAGTTGCTGTTAGATCAGAATTTATCCTCAGAGACAGCTTTCAGATAAACAGCTGGATGAAGAAAATGCTCCATACAACTCAGTCACTATGTGAGAATGTGAGACGTGAAGGGAACACGATGCTTCACAATCATTGCAGGGAGTTAGAAATTCAGTTTCTGTCCATCTGTCGTAAGATTTGTTCCTTCTGGAAGGTTGTGCTGTAGTGAAGCACAAATAATTCTCGTCAGCTGTAAGTTTGTAGTTTTAAAAATAAATAAAACGGGTTTCATCTTCAATGTTCCCATTTTTCTGGTCAATAAATCAGCACTTTGTGTGAAACGTCTCTCGTGGGCACTATAGTCATAATGTCCGGGCAGAAAGTGGATCAGCTTCGTGCACCAGCGTCTTGATGACTCAGCAACATCTAATCCTTGATGTGGTCGTTACAGCTGATGCACTGTGGAGCCAGTCTTATTCAATAAAAGACTTATGGATATACGGTTGCACATTAGTACTTTCAACAAAACCCAACACTTATACTGACTGTTGCTCTGTTCCTCCAGTTTACTGATCATTTTTAACCCTGGCTCCTACAAAATAAAATGCATATATATATGTTCCCAGTTTTACCAACAGTACCAACTGTTTTGGAGCAAACATCGTTTGTTGTCATTCTTATGCTTTGTGCTGAACATGACGAGAGACTGACGTCCATCCTCTCATCTCAGAAACAAAGAGACTAAGCGTTTGGTTTCAAAATGTTGATCAGTTTATTTAAAGTTCATCCTCTCTCCTACTTCAAGTCAACACAGACTTTTTCAGCATTTAAAAGTCTTTCCCAACCTTAACCAAGTGTTGCCTAAACACAACCACAGAAAAGTTAGTCCTGCTTTGTTGACAGTTTCACAGATTGTATGAAATAAAAAAATGTGTTGACAGTGAACATTTAGCAGATTTGTTCAATATGATTTTTTCAATAATAATGTAAGTTCCAGTTTTGCTGATGCAAATTAATTCTACATTTTAGGAGACAGTAATGTTTCAGATTTGCATGGACATTGTTTAATTGTAAATTCCTGATTCAGTAGAGTTTGTGTCGTTAATGGGTCGGTTTTGAGATGATGATTTCTCTGACTGTTGCCATGCCAGCTTCTAGGCCTCTGGTTGGTTCACCGTGTTGTCCTCAGCATATTAATAAGCTGAGGAGAAGTAGGTCAGGTTTCTCCTCCCTCCTCTCGCTGCATCCCTCTCAGTTTCTACACATTTGTCTCCATCCCTCTCCTCCCTCCTCTCCACATCCCCCTGATGCTGCAGTGGAGAAAGCTGCTTTGTGGATCCTCCCATTAGACATAATGGGCTCTGTTTAGCGTCTGTCTCTCATGTGATGAAGCAGAACTCAGTCATCCTCGGCCTCCAGGCTCCATCAGGAGGCCGACTGACACCAGCTCTCATGGTACAAGACAGGCAAACAATACAAGCAAAACAGAGGTCATGCTGGTTCAAGCAGAGCAGTGTGACTTGAGGATTGTCATGTATATCTCATCAAATATTGAATTGATTGAAATGATTTTTTTGCAAACCTTGGACCAGGAGTTCCAAAGTCTTTGGTGAACCAGTGATTTAGTTTTCGGTGAAACATCTCGACATGATTGGATCAATTGACACAGTCACTGTTTTCAACTCTCCTTGTCATACAACTTTTTCATAAACTCACCTTAAACAAACGACCCCCAACAACACCTCAACATCCCCTTTCAAAAATACTGCTCCTGGTGCCTCCTGATGTTCTCTGGCTAATGCTATTCCAGGATGTTGTGTTGTCACATTTGGGCTGTCTACGCGATGCTTTAAAGTTTGAGTGGTTTTGTGTCCAATGCTAATATGCTAACACACAGAACTTAAATGGTGAACAAGGAACCTTAACGAAAACAGCATGTTAGCATTGTGAGCACGCTAACATTAGCATCTAACCCAAGGTGGACTCTTAACCTTGTGATTCATTAAAAATATAATAAAGTAAATAAGTAGAGGATGCCACAGGGTTAGACTAAATAAAATGGCAGATGTCACAGAAGAAGGAATACTGTCTGCTCTCCACTTGTGGTTTGATTAATAGATGTTGAATTCATGTCATTAGCTTTTTATGTTGATATTTTATATATGGACTAGATTTCTGATGCCTAAAAGATATAATGTAACCCACTGAGGGGAAATTTCAGATTTCAATTATAGGGGCCAAATAATTTCTGTGGTGGGCCCTCAGGCCAGTATTTGCTGACCACAAGCATTTGATAGAGTGTGAAGTGTGTGTGGCTTTGAGCTGAGGTTACACACACCCCGTCTTGTCTCTGATTCTATAGACACTGCGTTGGGTTGTGATGGCCATAAATATGGTCGATACACTGCAAAGATTTCCACAGATGTCACTGGTCACTTTGCTCTGATGAGAAATTATGTCAGTGGTGAATCAGACACGTCATTTCTCAGCATGTTGGTCCAGTCAGCTTCCAGGTACTCGTATGATCTGTGATGTCAGGGACGACTGTCAATCAATAAGAGCCTTTCTCATCAACTCATCCCTTTATTTAAAAGCTGCAGGACACTGGACGTCCACATGTTGGCCTCAGGTGTGGTTCCAAGATGCATGAAAAGCACGGCCCTCGGGTTGTCAGTGTCTTATTGACATTATGTAATAGATGGATATACTTTATTGTCGCAGATTGGGAAATTCTTAATGTCTCAGTTGGTTAGTCAGTCCACTTTGGTCCAGACGAAAACATCTTGACCATTGGCTGTCTGTTTGATGACTTGCCTTGAAAATTGTCCCGGATGAGGATGAAGCCTAAAGACTTTTCTTTCACCTCCAGCACCAGCCTGAGGTTGCTTTGGAGGTTTTGAGTGAAATATGTGTTTACTTTGTTTGATGAATTAGCATCAAATATGGGACATGCTAAATAAAAAATGTATTCAGGGTCCCCAGAGGATGACTGCTTATGATCCCCAACGCCTGACGCAGTGACAGGTTCAGCTGGTGTGACCTCACGCTGTTCGTTACTCTCAGGTTGTGTGTGAAGGGAAAGCAGCAAAAGTTTGTGATTAATTCATAAAAGCACAGCTCACCTCTGTGTAGAGTTGGATTAGACAAAATGAAGGAAGTCTTTGAAGTCACGCTGAAGCATTTCCATGGAAACGGAGCGCTGACTGGAGCTCTTTGTTCTTCACACCGTCAACACACACACACACACACACACACACACACATCACAAGTGTTTAGTCTCCACTGAGACTCCTGGTGATGGGTTTATTGATGTCCAGGGACACTGAGCTGCAAACCCAACGTCTTCTGGTTCTAATATAGCAACATAATCTTAAAAATAACCGAGCAAAGAACAAACACTCTGGATGCCAGATTACAGTACATGTACAACATACATGTATGTCAGGGACATAGTGCAATGTCTTCAAGATCAGAATAGCATATAAAGGATCGAGCCTCAGTACAAACAAGTGAAGAAAACTATAAACATAAAAATCATTTCAGTTCAGTGTAGCTTCTACAGACTCATCCACACAGACGCCATTGTGATGTGAAAGCAACACTAAATATTTAAAGACCTCTTCAACAGCACAGTTTGGAAATGCTTTATGTTACAGCTCTGTAAAATATTCCAGTAGTAAATTTCCTGGAAACAACCATTTAATTGTTGGTAAAATAGAGACGTAAGAGAATTAATAATTCAAATTCACTTAAAAATGAGTGTAATCTCAAATCTTTTTGTCAGTGAACAACAGGTCGGCTGAAAAGAAAATTCTTCAACAGACAAACCTGCAATTTAACATACAGGTATAGAGAAAATAGTCTTCAATGACAAATATGATGAGTTATTTTTTACTTGGGTTAAAGTGCAGCAACTATTTCAAGATCACTTTCAAGGAATAAGTAGGAAATAGTGCTCACATGAAATAAAGTCTTCATTTATAGATGTTCCTGTGTCATGTGATGTTAGTGGTCTTAGTCAAAAACACAATAGGCCAATAGGATTGTGTTTTATGTGTAAGATGTCAACAACCACAATGCTTTTTTCATACCTAAACTTGAAAATATAGTTTAACCCCTTTTCATTTAAAGCTGCACTAATCTTACATCAACAATGGTTAAAATTACTATGTGTAATGCGAAAGGGCAACACACAACTCCAATTGAATGCTCATGTAGCTCTGTGTCTGTTGGATTTGTGAACAGACATTAATTTGCTATCACTTTCACCATATCAACTTTAGAGGGTTGGTATATGTGTGTATGTGAAGTATCTGTTGTGGAGTTCTGCCCCCAAGTGGCCAAAAAGCTTTAACAAACAATGCCAAAGTGCTCCATGCATGAGTGAAAAGTATCTTGATTAAAATTTAGATTAGGAAACACCAAATTGTGTAAGATGGTGCCCATCTTACACCTGTCTGTTTTCATTTGCAATTTTGCAGTGATCTTTTCCATGATATACACATTTTTTACTCTTTCCCTCCATTCTGTTATGCTAGGAGTCCGTGGTTCCAGCCTGGAGGCTGTTATCGTTTTTTTTGCTGTTATAAGTAGAATTCTGATTAAATAGATCAAATTTCTATCCATTGACTCATCCGAGAATATACCCCGTATTGCTAGGGCAGGATCTAAATTAATATTGATGCTCAGAATCTGCTTGATTTCCTTTTGAATATTGTTCCAAAAATGTGTGAGTTTGGGGCAGTCCCAAAATATATGAGTAAAGTCCCCCACTAGACCGCAGCCCCTCCAACACAACTTTGACCAACTGCTATATTTTGAAATGATAATTGGAGTATTGAAGTATCTAATTTTTACCTTTCACTCGAATTCCTTTAATGTTGGACTATTAGTTAATTTATGTCATGCTTTAAATGTTTCTTCCCATTGCTCATCTGTTATTATGATATTTGCTTCTTATTCCCACTTTTCTTTTACGTCCATATTACTGCCTTCCAATTCATATTGTAATGCTTTATATATTTTGATATAACCCCTTTTTTGTTTCTCTCTCTATAAGTGCTATTAGCAGTTCCTCTAATTTGGAAGGTATTTTGTGGATATTGTCCCATTCCTTATGCTTCTGGAGGTAGTGTCTTGTTTGTAAAAATTTATAGAAGTCATGAGCCAACTCTTTTTTAAGTGCGAATGACTTCATATTTTGTCCATGAAATAATTGGGCAATGTAAATCGACCCCCTATGTGCCCATATGTTGTATCCTACGTCCATTAAAGATGGTCTTAAGTCTTGGTTCTTTGATCTTTTGGTAACTCTACTATTTTTTCCTCACTATTGACCACACTTTCATTGTTGCCCTTATCCACTCACTACCAGCCCCAAGTCCCTTCTGTGAGCCTTCCAGCAAAAATGGGAGAGATTCCAGCTGTACATTTTTGCAGCCCCTTTGTTCCATTCCCATAAATCTGATGTTTGATCTTATCTGGATGTCAGTGCACCCTGTCAGTCGATCCTTGATGAAAAGTCAGTGATTGTGTGAGTTCCAGACTAACCTGTTCTGTCCTGTTTGTGTGTCCTACAGAAAGCCTACTGTGGCCACTGTAGTGAAAGGATATGGGGGCTGGGCAGGCAGGGCTACAAGTGTATCAACTGCAAACTGCTGGTCCATAAGCGCTGTCACAGACTCATCCCTCAGACCTGCCAAAGGCTTATGGTGAGTATCTCATCATGTCCCGAGCAGCGAACAGCACCGGACCGGCCTGTCACATTTAACGCTAAGTCTCTGAGCGACTCTGACATAAAGCTTACATGTTGTTGACATGAACAATTAAGATTACATCCCTTCACCACAACACAGTTATGTGATAAAGTTTCAAATGTCCTCTGTACTTATGCAGCACATGTTCACCAGAATCAGGTTTATTGCCAAGGGGGTTTTCACATACAAGGAATTTACACTGGTATTTTGGTGCTTAACAATAAGCATAGTTAGTAGAAAAAGGATAACAAGCCAGTAAAGTTGCACAGATGTAAATTAGAAAATTATAATAAAACATATGTACAATAAACATTTTTTTAAATGAGAGAGCTGCACAGTTTTATGCAGGAATGTGCAAAATATTAATCAGAGAATGTGCAAAAAGACAGAGCATAAAACTATAAGGAACCCCGAGTGGCGGAAATTACATTCTGTGCATTTAAAAGATCTTAATTTATCTCACTTTCTTAGCACAAGAAACATTAATGACATTTCAACACACAAGTGCACAGTTTTGTGAGACCAGATTAAATGTCCACGCTGCACAGTGTGTTGCTCACCATACGTTTGGGTGAAGTCTGTTTTGTTTTGGACAGAAGAACAGTTTAATATGATCATCCAGCTTAACCTCAGCCTTTTCTTCACCACCTCTGTGAGCTCCACCTTACAGTATCTGACAGCATATATTTATATCAATGAATGTCTCAGAAATGTTGCTGTAAGCTGCTGCAGACGTACAGTAGATCAATGTATTCAAGCACAGCTCTCTTTGAATGTTTCATGTTTGTCTTTCTCCTCCTGTTCTTCCTACCATTCTATTGAAATGAGGCATCAAGTTTAGTGACAACAAATCTCCATCCAATTAATCCATTTGACCACAAAGCAAAGAATCTGACCAAACACACAGATCCAAAATCCAGCCGACCAAAATCCTGACTCGAAAATCAATGTAGCTCAGGTTCTGAGCTCAAGTTCTCCCCCTTGATCACAGCTTCTTGATAAGATGATTGAACACGTTTTCTAGTGAAACCCCCACAATGTCATTAGACTCTAGGAGCAAAAACAAAGCCCCTCAGAACACACACTCTTCCTTAAACATGATTCATCACACACGTTTCCAGGATTGTAAAACCATGAGTGGATATTTCAGGGGATATTTAGGTGGATTTTTGAATTTGTTTTTTCAGGATCCAGTCATGCCATCACAGGAGCCCCCTTCAGATGCCAAGAGCGAGGAGGTGGACCTTCCACCAGATGACACAGAGGACACAGACGGGAGTAAGACACTCAAACCTTCTTATAATTATATATATGTTTTTATCTTATAAAGATATATTGTAATAATCAAGCTCTATATTTACTTCACATCTCCAGACTTGAATAGCACTTAACTTCAGGAATAACAGTGAATAAGGTGACGACAGAATTCTGAGAACTGATGATAATAATATTACAATATTTACAAACTGTGTAAGAGTGATGTCCAGCTAACTGTAAATCTTAATGTAAGGAATGAACAGTTTAATGAGGGATAGTTCAGTGAAAATGTGACGGTGAGGGAGAGGAAACAGCACCTGAACATAATTGACTGCATCAGGATGAAACACCTCACATGTGTCCTTCTGTGTTGTTTTATACCCATTAGTAAGAAAAGGTTTGATGGCTCATCTGATCAACTTTATTTACTTCAGTTTTAAATATATGCACTAGGGGGCAGATCTGAGCTGAGTTATCGCTTGCCGGCATCAGAATATCTTTCTTTGGTTCCTGACTTTGCACAGCAGACAGTATGAGAATGTCTCCCAGCTTGATTTTTGAGGATGCTGCTGATGAACACTACACTCCAACAATGCAATGCACAATCACATAAACACAGAAAAAACGTGCATACAGTGCATTTTTCTTTAGTCGTCCGATGATGACACTATTTGTGCTCTATATGACATGTGCACTTCAGTATATAAGTGCATTGGTTCAGAAGACTGACTTCAGGCTCTGGTGGCTTCACCTCATCACTATCATCACTTATATAACTGTGAACTGTTATCTAACCACATTACTGCTCATGAATAGATCCCCCCTCTTAACAGACTCTTAAATCCTGTTAAGAGAAGACTGTGAACTGTTTGTGAATCTCTGATATGAGGTGTCGTGGGATTCCTGGTGGATTGACCTTGTTTGGTATTTCCTGTGGAGAGCTGGACTTGATTCTGTGTACTCTAGCTCCCTCTACTGGACAGAGAAGAAAACATCTGTAAGTGCAGATTCACTCAGTGACTCTCTGTCTGTTTTATTACAGTATCTTTTTTACCGCACAACTGTACAGTGGATAAGACAGAAGATGGTGATACAGAGGTGAGAAAGGTTCTGAATCACTACAGAATTTAATTTCTAATTGATAATAGTGTATAGTCTTTTTTTATCTTATATTTTGTAAATCAGCTGAAATAAAGCCCATCTTAATTACACATATTACATACTTGGGAAGAGGCCATGAACAAGTTTTTGTTTACAGTAATTTGAACATAAAAAGTGAGATCTTATTGTATTCATTTGAACTGTATCAACACACCATTACTCTGTTTCCCACCTGCAGGACATCAAAGGAGTGGTGGATGGCATCGACGGCATCAAGCTGTCCCAGGGCCTGGCTCTTGGGCTGGGCGACTTCGACCTGATCCGAGTGATCGGCCGTGGCAGCTACGCCAAGGTCCTGCTGGTCCGGTTAAAGAAGAACGAGCAGGTGTATGCCATGAAGGTGGTGAAGAAGGAGCTGGTCCACGATGATGAGGTGAGACACTCAGGATGTGAGACGGGGCAGGAAGGACGGGTACAAACCTACATGCCAGGTGCTTATTGATGCTGAATGAGACAGAGTGAATGATGGACCAGTGTGGTCATGGGTTCACTTGTCGCTACAGGTGGCCATATTGGTGAATAAATGAGCCTTCTTCTCTTCTGTTACCTCAGGTTATCTCACGGTATATTGATAGCCAGCTTTTTGTTTGATTCAGAGACACTGAATGTGTCACTGTGTGAGATCATGAGTCATCTGCAATATTACATAAAGAGTAAGTGGAAAAGTGGAAGCTGCTTTACTCGGTTTCCACGTGGTGTTCACTTTGTTTATTAACATGCTGAGTATTAAAGTCTCCAGTAGACAATCGTCACATTATCCTTGAAGTCTGATTAACAAGACTCAGTAATGCAAGTGTGTACTGTTGATTTTTTATTTATTGGTTGACAAAGTGCTTCACAGCAGTTTTGAGTGCAGACTTCAGTCTCTGTGCTGCTGATGTCTGATCAGTGCAAAATAAAATGATGAAGGAAGCTCATTTTTTCTCTGGATGTGAAAGTTGCTCAAGGCTTATGGCATTTATAAGTTTGCCACAGGAGTTAGTCTTTGCAGATCACCGCTCCTGTCAAGAGTTTTTAAATAGAAATGCAATCAAAAAGCTTCAGCCTGGAGCTGAGGAAGTGCTGATGATGTTAGAGAATGTGACCCTTGCAGTCATTGCCCATAAACCCTTGCACGGGTGTTTGACAACATACTGGCATAGTAAAGGATAATTCTGGTTTATAACAACAATTATTTTGCCAGATGAGGAAACACAACGACATCGCTGCAGCAAAGTCCAAAAGAGCAGTGGGACATTAAACAAACCCAACAGTTTGTTTCCACATTATCTAAACCACTTTATATGGAGGTAAAACTGGAAGTGAGGGCGCCTGAAATGTTGGTAGTATTGCTTGTACTCTTCTAAATATGTGTGGTATCCCAGAACGATGGCTAAATCTACAAATACCCAAAAAAGACCCAAAAAAGTCAGAACTCTCCTTTAAAATGTGCTTTGGGGTAAAGTATTACATTTCCAAACTATAATGAACAAGAAGGACAAGAAATAGAAACAGATGAATGTGAAATCATCTGTTGATTTCTGTGTAAAGCCGGATGCAGGCGGCGTCAGGCTGCACCACTGTCCTGTTTTACAGCTTCAACATGCGTCATCGCTCCAGAAAAGCAGCCATTTAATCACATTCACTCCCTGGAGTGGCTGAACTACTTCTAATGTCTGTTTGCCACTTTGTGCTGCGAACATCAGACGACATGATGCCACGAGACCAGTCAGTCAGTCAGTCAGTCAGACAGACAGACAGACAGACCAGTCAGACCAGTCAGTCAGACCATTCAGACCATTCAAACCAGTCAGTCAGTCAGTCAGTCAGACTAGAGGTGTGCGATACTGCAAGATTTGGTATCGATCCGATACCAAGTAAATACAGAGCCAGTATCACCGACATCTATACCGATACTTTTTAGTATTTATGGTTGATGTATCATCACACTGCTGACCTTTAGGTGTTTTTGTGGTTTTTCCTTTGGATTATTTTGTTAAAACCTAGGACAGAATTTGGGCAAAGTTTATAGGTGACTACAAAATACTTTATTATCAAAAATAGAAGCAATAGAACAGTAACAAAACAATTTTTCCCAAAACATTGTTATGTGTGCATTTTTTCTTAAATAAACAAAGCGCAAAAAATTATCATATGAGAGCAAATTAAAACAAAATCTTTTTTGAGGCAGAGACTTGAGAAACTACAATACAAAAATCTAATAAATTTCCCCCCTTCAGTGCACTTCTTTTCTGGATTTTTATTAATTAAAAAAAGTGTACAAAATGATCACACCACAACAAGCAAAAACTGCTTGTTTGCTTGCCGACGCTGAGCCACGTGACGGTGCAAAATCAGAGCACAAGAGGGGGAGGAGGAGCAGAGTGCGCCTGCTCCGTGCTGAGAGTGAGACAGAAGAAGAGGCGAGTCCGGCGGCCTGGCTGTCGCCTCTCTGACGAAACCGCACCAGTGCATACAAGAGCGAAACTGACACTAAAGTATTGATCTCACCACGCTAGTATCGATCCGATAGCGATACCGACTTGGTATCGATACTATCGATATTTGGATTGATCCGCCCACCTCTAAGTCAGATCAGTCAGTCAGTCAGACCAGTCAGTCGGACCAGTCAGTCAGTCAGACCAGTCAGTCGGACCAGTCATGACACCGAAGGTGAAGGTGTGTAAAGCTTATGCTCTGGTCCTGGAGACATGAAGTTAGACTGGAATCAGTGATGTGTTTCATGGACGAGGAGACAAACTTTGAACGTGAACATGTTCTTGGTCTTCTGCTGGTTTTGGATTCCAGTGTGAGTCTGTCCCTGATTATCTGGTCAGAGTGAAAAGCAGCAGGGCCAAGAACTGAGAACCACTGGACTGTGAAACTCAGAGCAGGAATCTGTGTGGAAAGGAGGGATATATATGAAGGATGAAAATTGGAAAGAGATAGAAAAGTGAAAGATGTATGGAGAGATGAAAACAGGGATGTGTAAAAAGGAGTGAAGGCGACTGAGTCAGAGATGGGTTGGAGCGTCTGAAAAGAAATGAGGAAAAAAGGAATTTGACAATGAGGGGACGAAGTGGAGACAACACAAAAGTGGCAGAGAGCTTATGAATTGGAAAAAGGGGCTTAGGAGGAAGCCGGAAGAAGTGAGTGGGTGACTCACAGGAGAAGATGAAATCCGGGTTTAACATCTTTTTCACTGTGATGAATTGCCAGATGAAGATGACGTGAAATTCATTTCAAGCAGGAGACGTCTGCATAATGCAGCTGAAGCAGGAAACACACAGACATACATTCACATTCGTTATTCATTTTCAATGTGAGAGTAGCTGGGAGAGAATGTTGGGCCAAACACATTATTCACAAGTGTACAGGCAAAGGGACAATTACAATACTTTCTTATATAAAGGGTCAGTTCACCCAAATGACAAAAACAACATTTCTTCCACTTACTTCTTGTTACATCAAGTCATGTAGTTTGTAGGGTTTTTTTTTATAGATGTGTGTGCGTACTGTCTTTCAAATTAACTTTGTGTTGTGTGGACTAACCACTGTGATCAGAGAGCTATTTCTAGAAAGAGATGTTGTAAATGTTAATTTTCAAAGCTGTGAGCTGTGTCAATTTCTTTCACCTCCATTATGTTGGAGTGGAGGAAGAAATGTGAGTATCTGGACAAATAAAACCCAAACTACCTGCATGACTAAATACCACAAGAGGCAAGTGAGAAATTGAGCTTTTTGTCATTTGAAAATATCAATCTGATGCGACACAAACAGAAATGTGAAAACAAAACTCTGTGTCTGCACTTGCACTTTATGAAGTGAATGAAAGGCTACTGCACCAGGTTCACTGTTGCAATATAAAAGCAAAGCAAGTTGACTCATCAAACACAATTCATATACTGAACTACTGCAATGTACTTTGCAAACACTGAACCCTTTAAAGAAAAAAATCAAGTTACATGACAGAGGTTATTAGAAGAATTGTGAATTTCCCCACTGTGGGACGAATAAAGGTTTATCTTATCTTAAGAAAGAAGAGCGCTGCACCTTGTTGACTTTACTATTTGTGTTATAAAAGTCCACTAGGTGGCACTATTGCTCAACATATAAGTCCTTAAAACACACAAACCACTGGACTTATGAATCCAGACTGAGCTTCACTGTCCAGAACATCCCCACACGTCCAGGACAACGTGAATCATGTCACAGGCTTCATGTCTCCACTTCCCTCATCAGTCTTCTCATCTACTCTTTTTCTTTTCCACACATCAACTCTTTAAATCTAAGTGTTTAAAACCACTTTTTCTGTGACAGCTGAAGAATAAAACTGACTCTAATTTTACCCTAATGAAGAGGATTTGAGGAAATCATCGAGTCCTCCTTTTGTTTTGATTGGACATCCCATTTTAATTAATTCATGGCTCTGTTCATGCAAATTAGTTTAATAATTCATCTCTTTAGTCGTCTATAGCCTGACATCAAAGGAAGCTCGTAGGAGCTCTGCACAGACAGACACACCACTGAAGGAGCTGAAATGACCAGTACAAGATGTGTTGCGATGGCATGTTCTGCATAATTATAGATTCTTCGAGTAACGATGAGTTGACCAGAAGGAATCTGGTATCATATGCACAATATGGGGTCTCTATTGTGATGTTATAAATTATCCATATGGTGCTGGAGCGCAGCATGGGGAACTCCAAATGTACACAAGCTCTATTGTAGCTCACATAAAACATTAACTATCATCAACTTAATGACAATTTAAATCAGCATAAAACATCTTGGCCTCAGGCTAAACACTCACAGCTCTGTAGAACTGAAGTATGAATGATGAAAACCTCAGATGACTGATAACAGTGACACTAATCCAGAGGACTGAATCTGAAGATACTGTAGGTTTATAATTCGGTTCAATTCTAAAAACTTTATCTGTCCCCGGGGGCAATTCAAAGAATTGTCAAAGTCTTGCTTTAGTGACTGATAATGGTTGATGCTAACTGAGTATATTTAATCTATATTACTCAAACATAGTAGAGACATGTGTACTTTACTCAAGTATTTCCATTTGAACTACTTTATACGTCTACGCCACTAGATTTAATTGACAGCTGTAGTAAAAATAACCTCAATTCCAAAAAAATCTCTAAAGCAGAATGTGATAATTGTCTGATCCTTTTTGACATATACTCAATTGAAAGCAGCACAAAGTTAATATATGTAATGTTTGGCCTCATCAGCTTCATTGATTTTTGTAAATATCTGTTTATTCTGAATTTGTTGGCAGCAACACATTTCAAACAAGTTGGACAGGAGCAACAAAAGACTGTGAAAGTTGTGGACTGATCCAAAAACACCTGTTTGGATCATTCCACAGGTAAACAGGTTCATTGGTAACAGGTGATGTATCATGACTGGGTATGAAAGGTTCATCCTGGAAAGACTCAGTCGTTCACAAGCGAGGACGGAGAGAGGTTCATTGTACACAGAGTGCCAACTTTTTTGGAACTTTTTAATGAAAATTAGAATTCAGAAACATATAGCTCCACCTTAAAACATCGTGGTTCCTAAATTTTGGATCTCTCTCTCTTTGGAGTTTAAAAAGCAGCATCTTTTCATCTGTGTGTTATTTATTACTCTTATTTTGTGTCAGTATTTTGTGTCTTCTTAGCGTTACCTATGCTAATACAGCATGCAGTGATATAACGCTGAAAGCATCCATTCATACTTCAAACACAGTTTGATGGTACTTTTACATAAGTTAAATGGTTTGCAGGATTTTTAGTTGGAGTTGAGTTTTTTTTTTTTTTTTAAATCCATCACAACACCACTGCTCAGGTTCTCTGTAGATTTAGAGGTTTTTTTGTGACGCCATGTTTGACTTCACGTTTTATATCAACTCAAATATTACAATTCCAAACACAGCCCAAAAAATTGAGCTAGCATGTGCCCTAACACATTTACAAGGTGTAGCGACGCTGTGTGGAGGGACAAGTTTGTGTCCATGCCTAAAACATGTTGCTTCTCATGTTGGATCAGGTGACTCATGCATTTGACTGTCCCGGTGTATGTGTCCAAGCATTTGGACAGTAAAATACTTTGACTAATGTGGATTTGGCTTTCAGGGACATTTTCGTCAATGCTGTCCTTCACCATTCAACACTTTCAACACATGGGGTAATAAAAAAAGCTCTGTCTGGATGGTATTTTCAAAAGGTTATGTTGAGTCTTCATTGGTGTCAATGACTAACTGGTGAGTTGGGTGTTCATGCAGCCTGGTTATCTTTTGGCAGGCTGTCCAAGGTCCGTCCTATAAACCGGAACAGTCCAAAGAAACAGAATAATCCTGAGTGTGAGGATTGTTCTCAGGACATTTTTATCTGTGGTGTCATATCTCTTCATTTCCCTGTGTGTTGATCAGGCAGATTGATTGTCAGTACGTGATCTTGATGTCATCTCTGCCTCCGTCTGTGTCTCTGTGTCTCTCCAGGACATCGACTGGGTGCAGACAGAGAAGCATGTGTTTGAGCAGGCGTCCACCAATCCATTCCTAGTCGGCCTCCACTCCTGTTTCCAGACAGAAAGTCGGTAAGAGCTCGAGAAGGTTGACACTTACCGAACAGTTTCTGAAGCCAGTTCACTTCAGTAACAGCAGCTTCAATCACAGGACCAGACATTACTTTTCACTAATACAAACTATTATTTTGTGACAATTGTCTGTTCCTTATTAAAGGCTGGTGCATTTTTATAATTCATAATCATTTTATAATTATCAACAAATCCCATGGAAATAAATGTGTCTTTGTAGCAAAAACCACTGTTCTATTGATGGATCTTCACATCGTTTTGGTGTCCAGGTTATTTCTGGTGATTGAATACGTGAACGGCGGGGACTTGATGTTTCATATGCAACGACAAAGGAAGCTCCCTGAAGAACATGCAAGGTAAACATCCACATATTACAGCATCTATTCACCTGCATGATTAAAAAATGGTCCCAGTCCAGAATTTAAGCATCTAAATCTACTCTTACATGTTACTTTCATGTGAAAACGTTATTGGTTTGGACTGATTGAAGCTTCTCCAGATTTGTTCCTTTTTATTTCACATGATGATATTATGTGAAGTTCAGGCTGTGTTTGTAGTTTTTGTGTTTGGGCAGAACAAAAACCATCAGTTTCATGAAAGCATCTTGTGTTTCGTGGTGCAGGACAGCTGGAGTGTGCGTGTGCTCAGTTGAAGATGCTTTTACATGCACCTTCTTGTTCCTGAGCAGCGTTCTTCTTCTAAGCACTCCTTAAAAACATGTGCTTAATGGGAGGCTCTTGCGGCTCCATGGACGTGGAAACACTGCCAAAACCCAACTTCACGCTTTTTTCCCACCTCTGAGAAATATAATGAGCACCCATAATTCATTGTGCCTGTCTACTTGCGGGGCACTCCAACTCCGGCTCTGATAAATGCTGGATCAAAGGCTGGGTAATTTAGAGAGGCACCGTTGGGCCCCTATCGGCCCCTGCAATCTGTATTCTGGAGACAGTGGCTGTACATATGCAAAGCAGCATGTTAATCACTTATAATCATTGTACATATTCATGAGCGGCGCTCTCAGAGCGAGCCCTGCCGCGTTCCCCCGCGCTGTGGGGGAGGCGGGCCGGTGGGCGACGGATGGTGCTGCTGATAGGACGCAGCTTCTATCAGTCTGATGCCAGCAATAAAACAACGGTGTACAATGGAGGCTGTCACAGAGAAAACGTGGGGGAGCAATGTGGGATTTGTGATTTCTCTGTCAAACATCTCTCCACCACAGTCTTTGCCTCAGTGTTTGACAGTGGTGGATTTGGAGCAGGCAGACAGAGAGAGGCTTTCAGTGTTAATGAAGGCTTATCTCCCAGAGACAGAATACACACTACCTACACAACACGCTACTGACTCACCACAGACGCACAGCGAGTACATCGAATCATGGTCAGAACTGCAGGGCTTTATGGGTAATGTTTGCTATAAATATGTGCACGTTCATTTATAAGAATAATCTTAGTGAGATAAAGCTACTTATTAAAGTCCTTTATTACCTCAAAACTCAGTGATCAATTAGAAATAACCCATTTTTTCTGTATTTGATTACTTCATATCAAACTAAATACAAAGTTCGGACTTTGAGTAATAACTTAAAAACACTGATTGCATCCCCCCAGTAGTGAGTTTTGAGTTTGGAAATAGAATAAAGGCCATAAAGTAAATAGAATAATAGACTCATGAGATATGCTGACATGTTATGTTGAGGAAAACTCATAGAGCGTTCAGACTGGAAGTTGTTCATCCTCTGGGGGACATGCATGTGTTTAGCAACCATGGCCATGTTCTCAGCAGGTCGGTTTCAGACAATCTTTTCAATTCCTACAGGAATGTTTACATTTTCTTTCTTTTTTTAACTCCACACAGATTCATCAGGTGTTTTAATTTCTTTGCTTTTGTTGTTCTTTTTGCTTAATTCACATTATCTGTGCAGGCCAATCACCATTGATCGCTGTGACTTAACTGATTAACTGTGACTGCAACGGTCATTGATTTTGTCATCATTCTCTGTATTTCTCCTTCACAGATTTTATGCTGCTGAAATCTGTATCGCTCTGAACTTCCTGCATGAAAAGGGCATCATCTATCGTGATCTGAAGCTGGACAATGTTCTTTTGGACCATGAAGGACACATCAAGCTCACAGACTACGGCATGTGCAAGGTAAGAGACGCATCGATTGTTCAGCAGACTGTGTGGACAGCTGCCAGGGGGTGGGGGGGATCAATAATGCAGCACATCCTTATTGACTGAAGTACTAACAGAACCTCTGTCTTTCTTCTTCCACAATTCATGTCCTGGCACATATCATGTCTTCCACACTGACTTTCATCTTCTCTCTTTTGCACTTCTTCTACTTCTCATTCTTTCCGTCTTCTTCTTCTTCTTCTTCTTCCCTCAGGAGGGAATCAGACCAGGTGACACCACCAGTACCTTCTGTGGAACGCCCAACTACATCGCACCTGAGATCCTGAGAGGAGAGGACTACGGTGAGTACAGGAGACACAGGATTGGATCAGTTCATGTCCAAATGTTGATCCTAACAGCCATGTTTTGGTTTTGAAGCTACTGATGTTCAGTCTTTACATTTTAATGAATAAAGCTGAACTAAAGAATGGACTGAAATCGTGCACCACAGCACAAAATTTTTCACTCAGCCTCAGTTTGTGATTTTTCCTGACAAGATGAGTCTTTTACCTCCATATATCTGAGTGAGTGTCTTCTTGTTGCTGTGCATCCTCCTGTCCAGGCTTCAGTGTGGACTGGTGGGCTCTGGGCGTGCTGATGTTTGAGATGATGGCTGGGAGGTCCCCATTCGACATTATCACCGACAATCCTGACATGAACACAGAGGAGTACCTCTTTCAAGGTGAGTTTTCATGGTGCTGCTGTCCAGGGCGAAGAGATTTGAACTGTCTGAGAGGCCATTTATCATGTTGAAACCCTTTAACAGATATTTTTACTTTGAAGTGAACATTTGCATGTGTTTTACCAACCAGTGCTGCTGTAGGTACTAATTGTTTTATTTTGAAAAGGTTATGAGGCCTTGTTCTGTCTTGTAAACGCCACAATGCCAAAAACATACTTTTCAAAAAGCTATCATAAAGCAACTGAGATATTTCATTCTGAATCTCAGTGGTGGAGTAACAGGCCTTTTAACAAAAGGAAATTTTCACCTTAAACAGTGTTTTTTATTGAATAAAGTCAAACTGACAGTATTTTTTTCCATTCTTATTTTCCTGTATCTGTCCCTGTTTCATCGACAGAAACGTCTCCAGCTTCTGACTACATTCTCTATGGTTTAAGGGATTGGGAGAATAGAGGAATGCTGGGAAATCAAATATGAATATTGAGAGCATGTCGCAGGCTGTTTGGTGCCGTTTAAACAAAAACATGTTAATTTAACCCTTTGTGATGCAGAGCTGGTTTTCTGATTCCATGTAATGGAATAAACATCAGCTCTGGGCTGTAAAGGATTTACGCCTGTGTAAATCCAGGCTTAGATGGTCGTGGTACGCTTCATTAAAATGGAGGAATCTGAGACACAGGGCTAATTTTGTTTCTCTCAAATGTTAATTAGTTTTAGTTTGCTGTTGTCTCTCAATCCACCCGTGTCTTTAGTCTGTCACATCTTTTGAGTAAACATATTGTCATATTTACATTAGTGATATTCAGTAGTTTGAAAGCCTGATGAGGCCAAGGGAAATTCTTTTCTTATATTATGAACATGTTCATCCTTTTTCCACCTTAGAAATCAAGTTTAGTGATTCGTGAGTTTAAAGTTAAGTGGGTTGAGAAAATTCTATCCCCTGGCTGAGGAAACTCTTTAACTCTCTTGTGGTCAGACTAAAAAACCAGGTGGATTTCTCAGGGACAACAGGATCTCCATGGATGTTACCACCCAGAAGTTGACTAGAAACGGGTTAATATTTGAGATTTCATGTGATGATGTACTGCTGCATGTAGATGCCGTAATGCACACTCCCCCACCCTCCACGAGCTGTGGAAATCTGGCAGGACGTTACGGCCTCTGTTACAGATGAGATTTAGGATGCATGTGTGGAACAGTTTAGCTTTCTCTCCATTAGTTTGCCTCATTTGGCAGCTGATCATTTGAACTGAGATCTAATAACCACAGTGAGGCACCTGAAAACACAGGTCTTCTGTTCGTCAAGCTACAAACTGTTGGAGTCAGAATGTTTGGAAATGTCCCACAAAACATGCACTTTTATGAGCCAGTTTTCTGTGGCTGGAACATTGTTTTAGAATTATGATTTAAATGCTATAAAGGAAATGGGTGTAGAAATCTGACGGCCAGCAGCTGCTTGGAAAACCTTGCATGACAAAATGAGTTGAAAGAAAATGAACAGCTTACGTTTGGGTATTTTTGAGCTCGTATCCTTTTTGTGAAGCATCGACTGTGATGACGAATGGGTGGAGCATATGTGACATCACCTATACAGCATATTTCTAAAGAGGGGATGTTGAAGCTTCAATTAATTTTCTCTGTTTGTTGCTTTCATTACTGGAGCCAAAAAAGCCAGTCTCCCTGCATGCTTCAATATCTTCTTAATGGAAACATTATTTTTAATTGCATCCCCAACGCACACACAACTTCAGATGTCTGGAAAGAGGTTTTGTTTGATTTGTCTGATTTTCCCCGTCAGACCCCTCATTCATTTCAATGAGACCGCTGCAATGACATGCAAATGGGAGTAAACCAAAACAAGAAAGCAAGCAAACATGAAGGGCCATGTGGTGACAGTAGCATGGATATTTCTTTTATACTTCCACAGATGTGTTTTTCTATTGTTTTCCCACCAGGAGTCAAAGCTTTTTTGAACTTGGGACCTGTGCCTGTCCGCTCATCTGCACAGACCTGCAGAGCGTTTTTGAAAAATTTCAGTATAAGATTAGCATCAGTGTTATAGCATCATCGTTATAGCACAGTGGACTGTCGTGTTGCTCTGACAGCGTTCATTCAGTGGCTTCAACATGATGATAACTGGTAAATTACTACTAGTAAACTCAAATGTTAAACTATGACCAACAGTACTCAGCTCAATCAGGACGGTACTTGTGAGTAATATCACCAACCTACACAACATAAATACAACATTTCAACAAAGTGAACTTCATTGTTTGGACCAAAGAGAAGTGACTGTGGGTGTGATCACACCCTCAGGGTCGAGGAACCTCTGTGATATCTGTCCTTCTATTTGCATATGTGTTTCCTCGAGCCATATGGTCTCCGTACATAGCACCCCCCCCCCACACACACACACACACACCGCCACCCACACAGTCCTCTATAACAGAAATTCCTCCGTACTACAGCAGCCTCGTGTGACGCATTACGTCTCTGCTGTGGCTGTCAGGAGCGTAGCGTGGCACCGTGGCGAGCATCTGCCACCGGCACCGTCCTCCTGGCGGTCTCACCGGCAGAGCGGCGGGTTCCTGGATGAACGCCTGCCAATGGAAAGCAACCCTTTCACGATAGGAGCCGCCCGGCCATATGCCACTGAGCAAGACCCGGTGCCAGGCTGCGCTTTGGGTATCAGAGCTCCATGTGCCAATGCCAGAGCTTTAGACCGACAGACAGCTGGCAAACATTTGATTCAGTGAAGGAACCAGTCACTTATTAAAGTATGTACAGTTTGAATAAGTGAAATATAAAGGGACAACTGGGTGGTGTCATGGTAACGCTATTGAAAATGACCTCTGAGCATCCAGTGCTTTCAAGCATTATCTCAAAGTTTTCATCATCTGATACTGATTCAACTGTCATGAGCTAACACTGGCAGATATTAACAGCTACAGCAGTGCACGCTGCTCGACTCCAACAAACATTACACTGCTTTCTCATCTCAATATTTTGTTCCCATATCCAATATTTTTTGATGATGAAGAACATCACAGAGGAGCTTGTGGAACATGGCCATGCTGCTCTGGTTTAGGTCTAATGTCTTCAATATACTGTTAACTAGATGAGACACAGAGGGAAACATGAAAGGGTTAACATTTGTTTTCAGACTGGAGGAGGGACAAAGTGAAATAAGAAAAGAAGATATATGTGAATGCTGTTTCTTCCATTCCTATACATTTATATCAATCCAACAAATAACCCAATGTGAAAGAAGTTGGATTTTGTGCTATCCATAATAATGACAATATAACTATATACTTCAGCAGAAATCATATTTTAATGGCATCTTTACTACAAACCGTGCCATCCTTTACTGCATTGTCTGAATTGGATTCAAGTCTATTTTGACCGTTTATAAAAGCTAATCAACAACTTTTTAAAACACGAAAAACATGCCACCAAGAAGATATTTGTCCACCAGAGTAGACAACTGTCTTTGGCTGACTACATAACAAGCCTGAGCCTGAGATGCAAAACCCAGGGCAAAGAGCTCCAAGATCACTTGCTGTGCTTGAGAGACGTATTGTCGTGATCAAGCAGTGATAATAGAAGCTGACACAGATGATGCATGAACATGTTGATGAGCTCCTCTCTTCTGTTCAGAGAT
The DNA here is from genome assembly GCA_025331565.1 of Holacanthus passer. Classification (NCBI taxonomy): domain Eukaryota; kingdom Metazoa; phylum Chordata; class Actinopteri; family Pomacanthidae; genus Holacanthus; species Holacanthus passer. The sequence goes on along the minus strand of JAFREQ010000220.1, from coordinate 145,929 downwards.
ACGACACCTGGCCGTGTTAATGAAAGACACTTGAATGAAGCATGTGGCCGATTCTGAGCCTTGAATATTTGCGTAATCACAGCACTTCTACTGAACATAAAGAATAAGGTTTTTTTTTACCAGCTGAACTGGTGAATCCTGTTTTCTCACTGTGAGAGAGTCGGTTTAGCAGCTGATCACAGATAATGTGCCTGTTGCTTCAGTCATTGTCCAGAGATGAACAGTGTTTACATCCTCACCCCTCCTGGTCTCTTCTGATGTCTTATTCTGAGACGTTTGATTGGGAGGAACGACGTCTGCGCGAGAGCACACACTGGTCACATTTACCTTGAGCTGTGATTGGAAGAAAGAAACTCAGCGTGAAGCACTAATCTGTGAAGCAGCGCTGCATCCTTGGATTTAGGTTTTGAGGGAAAAACTCTTTGTCAGAGTGTTTTTATTCTCGTCAGTTTGACATTGTTGAGCTGTGGGAGTCTCAAGGCTGTGTGTAGAGCATCAGAAGTGAGAGAAAGAACAGAATAGTGTCCTCTGTATCTCCTCCCTTCCTTTGACTCCCACGCAGCAGACATGGTCACCCACAGGCAGGTTGGACTGTGAATCATCCTCCTCCCTGCTCACGATTGTCCTTTTCTTTCTCTCTCCTCTCTTTTTCGCCAACAGTTATTCTTGAGAAGCCCATTCGCATCCCAAGGTCTCTTTCGGTGAAAGCTGCCAGCGTGCTCAAGGGCTTTCTAAACAAGGTGAGAGCAGTCCATTCCCCATCAGCCCTCTCTCTGTCTCTGTGACCACGTGGGATCACGGTCAGTAACTTCCTTGGGAGGGCGTCTTGATTAAGCTCACACTGACTGAGTGTGTGTGTTGGTTCACGTGTTACAGTAAAGTGAAAGTTTAATGATGCCTTCATTATTGTAAAACAAGGGTTGAGCACAAGTGAAATATTGAATATATTGCAAATGTTTATCGACCTGAGGGTCAGAGGCCGAATTACAGAAACTTCCACATCTTAACTGTTGGGAAATTAGGGTTAGGATCTTTGCAGAGTCAGAGCTAATTTCTTTAATCCATATGGCTGTTGTTTTTTTATTGCTTTTAACCCACTAAACAAGACAACTTACCAACCATAACATCCATTATCCTCCAGTGGACTTTATTTCAGTAAATATGAAATTATTCATAGTGGGTATTCATCATTGGTGATATTGACATTATTATTATTATTAGTAGTAGTTTTCTAAGTATGGATTCTCTTTTTCAGCTTTACACTCACTCAATACACTCAATACACACACATTCACAAATGAATATTTATTTTAGGCCTATAAAGACATAAATTAAGACATTTATTTTGTCAAACCTTCCAGCCTCATCTGAAGCGCATGTCAGTGGCATCACTGCTTATCTCGAGGCCTGAGTGTCTGGCTGCTTGGTGACTCCCTTAAATTCCCCAGTGGGAAACAAATGACCACCAGCCATCATCATCTCAAAATGTAGGGTGAGACAGGAGAGTCTGTTTTGAAGAGCATCATTATAAGATGAACACACCAAGCTTATTGAACTGGCCCAAAACTCTCACCAGTGCATGAACCTTATATCCTAAACATTTTCAAACATCAGATGGAGACGCTGTGGATTATACACCAGAGAACGTGTTCTTATTCAGAAATGCCACCGCCGTGCTACAGGACCTGTGTGGACTGGCAAACCTCCCGGACCCTGAGATGGATGCAGGCCCAGCAGAAGGCGATGAAGCTGAAGAAATGCAGCCGCAGGGAGTTAACACCGGGCTGAACACAAGAAACAAGCTAATCCTGGGTTTCTTTTCAAGACCTGAAGTTAAACAAGAAAAATATGGATGGATCACAGTTAAATGATAATTTCTTTCACTCTTCCTGTCTGAAATAAAGACTAAAGATAGTTTCTGTAAGACGGCTCCAGGAGCCCACTTCTAGTCAGTTCATATGAAGATTGGCTGAAGGAAGCCAATCATAAATCATAAACTGCCATTAATATGTGTAAATAGGTTTGAAATGTTTTAACCCTTTCTTGTACTATGTCATACTCAAACTGACATGACAATTTCCAAACTCTAATTTCTGAGACAAGAAGAATCTTCGAACTCAAAGGAATGGTTTGACATTTTGGGAAGAAAAAAGCATTTTTCATTTGTTAAAGATGAGTTATTCCTTTAAAATGGTGTGTGTGTGTGTGTGTGTGCGTGCGTGCGTGCATGTGCGCGCATGATGTCTCAGTGTAGCTCTGATGCACGAGGGTTCGTATGTTCATACAAACAGCCTCGCAGCTTTTCCTCTGTAAGATATCACCATAATTGTTGTGATGAAACAAGCGGAGTCAGTGTGAAGCCGTTTGGGGGGGGCTGTATCTACACATGCACATATGATGAAACATGTGGGGCCAACATTATTACTAATTGTCCACGTGGCAATTGCTTCATTCTCTGTGGAGCTGTATAACATCTGAAATTTAATAAGAAAAACACCATGTTTTGACGTTGTCCCCCCTGGACTCTATTACTGTCTACAGGAAGTAGAGTCAAGCTGACAGTGGTTCGGCTTTTACCACCTCTATATGCTGAATTATAGAGAATCATCTCACAGTGCTGTGAAATACTGTTGCTCCTGTTTACTGACCAGCTGTCTTGGTCCCAACAGGATCCTAAGGAGCGGCTGGGTTGCCAGGTCCAGACGGGCTTCACAGATATCAAATCACACACATTTTTCCGCAGTATAGACTGGGACCAGGTAAGAGCTGACTGGGCGGGGGGGGCTTATTGTCGTCATTTCAACATACACACAAAATATGCGCTGTGATCTTTCAAAATATACATGTTTCATGCCTGAAATGGAGAAAAAATAAACAACCTTATTCAACAAAACATAATTCTTGAATGAAATATGAAAAAAAATATATAAATTCTTAAATGTGAGGATTTTCTTCTTTTCTTTGTCATTGATGACAGTAAATGAAGGTTTTGGACTGTTGGTTGGACAAAAGCAGCAATTTAAAGACGTCACTTTGAGCCTTTTTCAAAATGCTTTGCCATTTTATAGACTAATGATTAATGAATAAATAATTAATGACAATAACCTGCAGAATCGATAATGAAAATAATTTAGCTAGTTGCAGATCTACTAAACAGCCTGTAAAGTTCAGGGGTCGATCCATATAATTCTTTTCATTGCCGATATCAATACTGCTCATTAACAATCAAGGAGAATATTTTATAGGCAACTAGAAATAACAGTTTCATCAATTGTAAAAATGCTGAATATTGGAGCCGATAATTATAATCAGTCGACCCCTTATAAACACAAATACTCATCAAGTTCACATTGGCAATTTCAAACTTAATAACCCTCGACTTAAAAACCATCCCCCCTACAATCGATGCCACATTTGATATATGGTCAAAAAGTGGCAGCACCTCAGTGTGTGATCTCTGTATCAAGGATACTTATTCCTCTTCTCTTAGGTCACACTTTTACAGACATTTGCAGCTCAGGCTCTTTATGGCCTCTCGTTCCAGCTGTTTCTCTTCCTGCCCTCCACCATCGCTCTGTTCTCCAGTGTAACATAGATGAAAAACAGTCCATAAGTCAAATCTATGACCTAGTTAATGTCCATAATCCTGCTGCTCTGGACTCTTTCAAACAGAAATGAAAAGAAGATATTGAAGAACAGACACCATGTAATCTGTGCACAAAGCTTTTCAAAGAATATATTGATCCACTATTTGTCTCATATCATCGTACCATCTCCACTGCTCCAGAGTTAGATGAGCTCAGTGATCTGGATCCTACATGTGATCCATGTAAACAGCTTTTGGCCACTTTGTACCATATGTTTTGGTCTTTCTGGGTTTAATATTTCAAACTTTTTCTAAAATGTTTGGACAACTCCGTCTACGATCATGGCAATATTTGGAGGAACTCCTCTGAATGTTAACCTGAACAAAGCTCAAGCTGATAATGTTTTTAACTTTTGTGGCAAATATGGAAGCTGAAGAAATGTAGTGAATGACACTCGAACAAACATTGAAGTCATTCCCCAGTGAGTGATTATTTCATTTCAGCAGATTTGAAGCTTTTCACTGACTAGTTTTGTTTGTTTGATACTTACTTTACTAACTGAGGGTGTTTAGTTTCTGTGCTGTTTAGTCTGGTTGACTCGGACTTTAGTTTGTTTTCTATTCACTTTTTACTTGAACACAGTGATTATTCTTTGGTGTGAACAACCATAGTCGTGGTCTCAGTCTGGTCAAAGAGTTCTGGATCAGTTGGATTTCATCTTCAAGATTATCATTGCAGACTCGGTTCAGAAAGCTGAACTGTGAGGTGGAGGATGATCCACATCTTGCTCAGAGTAGAGTTGATCATTGGGGGGATCGGGGAGCGTGTTGCTTCCTGACAGACAGCTGCTGACAGCTGATCTGGGCTTTAACTCCACAGCCTGTCACTTCACTCAGAACCAATGCTACAACAACAAAGACAAAATAAACAGTGCACACCCACATTTAACGCCAATCAACTCTCACAACAGGCCACAGCTGTCGTTATACATTCTGATGTGCCTTTGTCAAACGGGATCATTTGTGTCTACTGTATATATGAAGAGCTTCAACACAAAGAACACACCCTCCTGTTTATGATCTGAACAGGCACATGAGTGAGGTGGAGCCCTGTGTGTGTGTTCAAAAATGGATGATATATAGATGTAGACATTGTGCGTGTACTAGTGCTGTGTGCAATGAGGTGCCTTCACCCTCTGTGGAGCAACAAGACAAATAAAAGTGAATTCATAATCACACACACACACTCTCGCACTAACTAAACATTAGCTCTGAATGTGCATGTTGAAGTTGAAAACTAACCAACATGAAACAAGGACAGAAACCATCCAATATTCAGAACCTTTATATTTGCACATACAGCCACTTCTAACCAGGAGGACAGAGCTGCAGTGAGTCATGTCGAGATCACGCTTTTACCCACAGTGGGATAACAAAGACTTATAATGCCTTAATCTGAATGAGTTTGGATTTTAAATATGTAAAACACACACACGCACACACACACAAGTACATGAGCTCTTAAATACAAAAAATAGCAGCACACATTTAGGAGCACAGTGAAAAATAGAAGTAACAGAGTTTATTAACAAACGGTTAATTACATTCATATTCATATTGTGTGTGTGTGTGTGTGTGTGTTTGCTCCTTGTGTGCAATTATGATGTGAGACAGATGAGGATGATGGAAGAGGAAGACTAGATGAATCTAGTGAATTTCCCCACTGAGGGACGAATAAAGGAATATCTTATCTTAGATCAGGGGTGGGCAATATTTTTTGTGGAGGGTCATACAAACTTAGATAAATATAATGGATCATAGATGTCCCAGCCAAGACTTCCTCTTCCACATGCTGGTCATTGTTTATGGTCAGATTAACAACCTGACTTTCACACTCAACATCCACTTAACATTTGAATATGAATGAACATTCATCTGAATGTAGGTAAATAAAAAAAGCTAAAAATAAGATACATTGTCATCAGATAATAATCCATGGGTTGGGAGGTTGCATTTCAGCTGATGCGTTAGGGTTAGGATTCATTTAATTGCTGGCAAACAAAGCTCAGCTCAAATGTGATTGGTCAAAACTACTCGAACTACAAACAGCAACCAGACACACTTCTGATACCAGAATCTCATTCCTGCAGAAATCTGTTTGTAGAGATCAAGCTCTCAGATGGATAATTCTAATCAGGTGATTTTGGCTAATTATCATAAATCAATAGAGTCAAAATTCAAATTATGAAATGTTGACATCACTTAGCTCTGTTCCTCAGTCATTATCATTGCATTGGCAAATATCAGTGTTAAAGAAAAATTAAATCCATTAAAAAGATCCAAAAAAAGACCTTCTTTTCTGAAATCGAGTTTTCCCTCTGCACCTGTTTCCAGCTCACAGTTACTCTACAGTTACACTCCGTTAATATGCTTCTTTAGCAGACGTTACAAATTACAAATGCTAATTTAGGATGAATTAAGGCTAATTCTCTGTCCTCATTGTTGCCGTGCCCCTCGTGGGACAGTGAGGCGTGGTGGCAGCTAGTATAGCAGCATAAAAGAGCAGGAAAACAATTGTCAGAGTGTTAATGAGCGCTGCCACGCTGCCTGTGAAGTACACACCAAAGGCAAACGGGGGAAAGATATCAAAGCGCAGAGGAATCCTGAGCCCGGCGACAAAGCTCCGTGTAGCGCACAGGGAAAACAAGTTGACAAAGCTGTGAGAGGTGGAGAAGCGACGCTCTCTGCCCTCAAACCAGAAACCTGTCTCCAGACCTGACAGGCCTGGCACGCCACTACTGTTGTTACCACATATTAATATTCATCAGACGGCTCCTGAGGGAGCGCCGAGTTTTCTCTCTGAAGAGATGACACATTTGAATATCATTTACCTGCCATCCTCTTTCATGCCCTCTCCAAATCCACAGTTCTTCACTGCCAGAGAACTGTCAGACTGAGGAGACGTGTTTAATTTGGAAGCGGGTAGAACTGGATTTCACCATTGTGAGTTGTTCTTCATTGACACTGAGATCGCATTGAGGCAGGAAAGCAGACATCCGTCCCCTGTACTGCATCTCAGTCTTACCTTTGAACCAGCACATAGTTTACTCTCACCTGCTGTTTGGTTCCATATTAATACATCCAGCAAACGAAACGATGGGTTTGGGATCAAAAAGAATTTTAGCACGTGGCTTTGACAGCCATCAAATTTTACATTAGTGTTTAGCTTCAGTCACCAACTCCGGCTCAACCAATAACAACATCAACGTTATTTCTGGAAACATTCAGAAATTAGATATTAAAATTTTGAAGTTTATTTTACACTTTATTGTATTTGCACACAGTTTGTCACTTTCTGACTTCTGACAAGTTTAGCACATTGTGTTAATGTTACATTGCCCGTATGACGTGTTTAAGATTACATAACATTAACTGACATCGTGAACCTGTATTCAACCTCCAGCCAACAAGCAGCTCCACAAACACCAGAACAAACACACAGAGAAAACAGCACAGACGTCCCGGACAAAGATTTCCACATTTGTTGGAAATGAGAAACGAGAAAAGAGATGTATTTGGCAAAAACCGAGAGATGAATAAACAATTAACACAGGCTGACAAGATTAGAATCTTAGAATCTATTTTTAATTTTACCGTGTCTTTAAAAACGGTTGACAGGTGACAGGACAGCCAGGGACCTGAGTCGTCGTCCTGTGGGTGTGTTGTCAATGTTATGTTATAAACTAAGTGTAGTTTCCTGGCTGAACTGTTTACAACCTGTCTGACTGCCTGACAGCAAGATACTGCATGACTGAAAGATGTTTCACTTCCAAAATTCAAACCAACAGCAAAGGCACTTCATCCTCCTCTTCACCGCTGTGGAGGACGACGAAGAGGAGCTGAAGCGCCACTCAGAGTGTGTGTGTGTGTGTGTGTGTGTGTGTGTGTGTGTGTGTGTGATGCATGGCTTCACGTCTGTTGACTGTAATTAGTCTCCGGTCACATTAATGACGGCCTCAGATCAGACTGATTGTCACATCGTCCAACCCTGTCCTGAAAGTGTTCATGACACTAGAATTTACGCACACACACGCGCGCACACACACACACACACACACACACACACAGGTTCTGACAGCCACTGTGATCTGAGAACCCATAGATCACCTTGTATAGGTGCTCAGTTACCTCTTTCATGTGCCCCTTTGGCCTCAGGGGCACTTCCTGCGTGTGTGTGTGTGTGTGCGCGTGTGCATGAATGTGTGCGTGTGTGTGTGTGTGTGTGTGTGTGTGAAGGTTCTGGGCTTGTTCCTGGCCTTCAATGCACTTCATTACCACCACACAGAAGCTCCAGCCTGCCCAACAACACATCAGAGAGACGGGGGGAAAGTAGGAGGAGAGCGGAGAGAGATGTGAAGAGATGAAAGAATTGACAATGAGTAAGACGGAGACAAACTGAGAGGAGAAAGATGGAGACAGGATGTGAGGGGGTGAAACTGACAGAGGAGTGTAGGTAGGCGCTGAAAACACTGAAAAAGAAATTAGTGAAGAGAGAGACAGAGACTGGGGGAAGGTAGGCCGGCGTGATGGAGGGAGAGAGACAAGGAAAGAAAGTGAGCTGTTTGTTTGAAGCTGTTCTCACAAACACTTTGAAGCTAATGAAGCAACTGAAGAAACTGTTGCAAAAACCAGCAGGAGAACCAGGACAGGAACTAAACACACAAACACAGTCAGGAAACAAGTAGTGGAACTGGAAAACAAGTTGGGAATGTTTGATAGATTCCAGTAACAGTATCTAGTATAAAGTAATGACCTTTTGAGATTTGAGATTTGACAAAGTGTGTTTCCAGATGTTGAGGAGCATGATGCCTTTAGTGTCTCCAGGGGGCGCTGTGTGACGTCTGATAAATGTCCTCGGGTGATGTCACTTGAGTCAGTGTCTTTTGAAGACTGTAAGTTTGAAAATGAACACAGTCCAGAGTTAGAAAGAAGTGAGTTTACCAGACCTCACCTCTGATCTGCCCACTAGAGGCTCAGGTGTAAATTGCAGTTTCTGGTGTCACAGGAAGATGCTTTGTACAACGTCGCACTATTTCTGAATCTTTCTTTATATTCTATCATATTTATAGTATTATTACAAGATATTACTCCATTGTTATCGACTGGAAAATACTTAATACTAATTGATAATATGTCTGTGTGTAAATATGTATTTATAAAATCACGTCTGGTGTTTTCACTCTCAGCAGTATCTCACAGTTCAGAGAAAACTTGACGAGCAGGCATCGATGAAGGAAATAGATTTAACTTGTTTTTACACAGAAACATCACGCTGCTGTTTTATTTGTGGGCAGTACCCCCCACACACACACACACACACACATACACACACACACACCCACACACACATGCGACTGACTGAGTTCAGCTGTTTTTTGAAATAGGAAAAATCAGATTATTATATTATTCTAACTACAAATTCAATCAAGTGTTTGTCCTTTTTTAGATTCTGGTTGGAAACACTCACAGATTGATTAACTGATTAACATATGATTAATTTACTTTTTGACAGCACAAGGTTCAGTCTATAAAAAACATATTGATTTACCTTTATTTTAAACTACTTCTGACCAGGTTTTTAAAAACTAGCACGTTCTTGGATTGAGGAGAAAACCAAAAACAACATGGAGAGCAAACCTGTGGTCTTTCTGTGCCCATCTGACTTCATTGTGTTCTTAGAAAATGTCCTCAGAGCACATTTTAACAGGATGAGGGACCGATGTGAAACCATGGAAACAAACCAGACAAAAACTCTGCTGGCTGAATCACTCAGGCACAATTACTCCGCTGCCTCAACCTTCTCCATTCAGCTGTTTTTCTCTGCCTTTTTCATTCGTGCCTTCGTGGCCACTGAGAAATGCAGCATCTGTTAGTGGAGCAGATCTGACCCTGTGGAAAAGAGCCACCTGATCTACTGTATATCACACTGTTTGTTATGGACCAGCCATTGTTCAGTCATTTCACGTGTGCTTTTCTCTCAACATTGTATGTAAGTCAATTACAACATCAATGACTACATTGGTCATTCAACATATTCATTGCAGGCGATTCAGTTTTATTTACGCAGCCAAAATCAAAAATAAGTCTCACAGCTCTCATGTAAACACAAACACCAACCATGACTTAGTCTGTTTCAGTGTTTTCTGACTTCCCAACCTGTCTGAGGGTAGTTTTTAACAAATGCTGCTCAAACAGGAGGAAGTAGTTTATTTGTTCGGGACTGTATTCAGTCGCGTCTCGTGCTCTCGTTCCGGTGTTTGTAGGACTGAGTCAAAATAAAGTGTTTGTGTTCATGGTGATGAAGGAACATGTGACCTAATGGACCAGCGTGACGTGTTTTTAAACGATGTTGAACAAAAGCAGATCTTTATGGCACATAGAGAATAATATTATCTATATAAAAATGTGAAGTGTGACCACTGAAGATGAGACTCAGCTGACACAGATCTCACACTTTCACCCTACACATGCTTTTTCTCATGCTAAGTACAAGTAGTAGTATGAGTAGTAGTAGTAGTAGTCGCGGTAGTTTTTTTTCCAAGTTCAGGGTGAAGCTTGTTTGTTTTGGTTGAGTGGCTGATCACAGTGATTTTGTGAACCAGTAACTGAACATGATTAGAGCGAAGGTGAAGAGACTGTGGTGTGTGAGCGTTGTTCACACTGTGACTCACTGCATCTGCCTTTCACTTTCCTAATATCAGTCAATGACAGTTCAGTATTCACCAGGTAAACACCTTCATCACCCTGCAACTTATCTCTATGTGGTGACTGTGTGTGTGTGTGTGTGTGTGTGATACTGTATTACAAGTAAATTGAAAATGTCAAATTAATCAGGAAAATGTAAAAATACTCAATGCAAAAAAAAAATGTCTCCTGTGACTTTTATACTATTATATGTCATTAAATTACTCATGCATTCATGTAAAAGCAATTGTAGTTGGTTGAGATCACTTTGAACTCTTCTACATAGAACTGCATCTAATAATTATTTTTTATTATGGATTCATCAGCTGATTATTTTCAATTGTTTGTTAATGAGAAATGTTTGGCCCAAAGTGACACCTTCACAAAGCTGGTTTTGTCCAAACCTCAAAACTTATAATAATAATAATTAGAAAAAAGAACAAGTCTTCACATTTGTCAAGGTGGAAACCATGAAATGTTCAAAATATGTATCAGTGTATCAGAATATTAGAATAATTTTCTGTCATTTGACTCATCAGCTGATTAACAAAGTAATCAGTAACTAAAGCGGTCAGATGAATGTAATGAAGTAAAAAGTACACACACGCAGTTTCTGTGGTTGCCATGGTAACAAAGCGAGCTGCGATAGAGCGTTGAAAAAGTTGAACCATCATAAAAGAGTGGTGCATGTTCTCGCTCCTTTCACCGCCTGCCATCATGTTTACATTGAGAAGAATGGTGTCAGGGCAGCGAACGCTCGCTGACTGAGCCCCTCAAAAACTGTGTGGAAGTTCAAATGTCAAACCTTGGCTGCTTGTCCAAGTGTGTTTTTAAACATCCAAACAGGGTTCTGTTAGAAGAAAACAACCTTTGGCTTTAGCCTGGGTCTGTTTGTGTGATATCATCTTCTGTAGCCGTCAAGTGCACATTTTTACAGGCCGCTCCATTTAAACACATTTCTTTTTACAATGATCTTGTCGGAAACTGAGTTTTCACCCAAGTCCAATATAATTCATTTAAATTAGCTGAAACTAATGAAACCTGCAGGCAACGTTGTTTTAAAAGTTTAAATATCTGAGTGTTAAATCTGACTCTGTTCTCACTGTAAACTGCATACTTTACTGCTGGAATGGAAAACTTGACAGGTGTCACATTAATGAAGAGGGAAAAAACTTCAAATAAAATATCACTCTGCTTATCTTCATTTTTTCTCTGAGTTGAGTCATAACATTAAGTAAATACTGTTCAATGTGAAGTGTCATAAGAGGCAGAGTGACATGAATTTCACCTGACAACAGATGAAGTTAAGTGATTGAATATGATTGATTAAAGAGATAAGGTTTATCTTATCTCTTTAATAAGATAAACCTTATCTTATCTCTGCCTCTTATGACAGAGTGACATATGACATATGAGAGTTGATTTCAGAACCAGTGTGGAGGCTGAAAACAGCCAAAACCACTTGAATACAGTTTCATATCTTTTCAGTACTTAGTGATGCTTCTGCTCTATTTTGGTCAAAGCAGCAAACCAGTGACCTGCAATTGTGGAAAGTTTACAGAGTTAAGATCACACGATGCGTTCGCAGACCTCTGGTTAATTCTACTCTCTCATTACAGAGTAAAAACAGTTGTCATGCATAATATATTTTTATATGTGTTTTTCCTCAGCTGGAGAAGAAAGAGGTGATGCCGCCCTTCAAACCTCAAATCTCTGACGACTACGGCCTCGAAAACTTTGACACGCAGTTTACTAATGAACCAGTGCAGCTAACACCAGATGATGAGTAAGTCACTGCTTCTTCCACTCCCATCACTGTCGTCATTAATCTCAACCTGACGTGAATAATTTAGACAACTCTCTCACATGTGTATCAGTCGAGTGAAAACTACACACTCTCTCTATTTGTAGTGACTTGAAAATGGAAAACAGAAACTAGCTGGAAAGTAGAGAAACATTCATTCATCTAACCAAACACCTTCAGTGATTTCTGAGCAAAAATACATTTCAGTTTCAGTTGGACTTCATATATTTGCTTTTGAATTGTGTCACAATCAGTTGATAAAACAGAGCATCACACTGCAGGTTGTTCAGTGGAACGTCTTGGAGCTGTGCACTGACCACCAGCACTGAGCTGTGGCAGGTGTGAACATGTGATCAGCAGAACCTGTCGTGGTCAAAAACATCTGATTTCACATCTGTTTTAACACAGTGTTGTGCTGTTCCATCTCCTCAGACATCTGCATCCAATAAGAAACATAAGAAAAAAACACCCCCCCTTGTTAGTTCCCAACATTGATGTCTTTATCCATCAGGGATGTTGTTTTGATTGATGCAAACATGGAGCCTTCAGGATCTGACAGGAGCCCTTGTTTAAGATTTAGCTTTGCAGAGAAAAGGCTGCAGAGATCTGGCATGACAACAGACACCGTGCAGCTCGGTGGCTGCAGACCGTCTACAGCAACAGCATGAAAACACGAGCGTAGCCTGTTTTGCTCTGCGCCGTCACAAAATGGATTCCATAAGGCTTCGACACGTCCTGCCAATGTATATCACCAGGCTTATGTTAGACAACATTTTCATTTGAATCCATGCTGGAGGGACTTTTCAACGTTTATATTTTTCCAGCAAAGCTTTTATTGGGCAAAACCGTTTCTCAACAACCTCAGTGCTTAAAAGCAGAAGCTGACCTGAAAATTAAATACAGCACACACCTTTAAAAAAAACAATGGGATCCTTATTAGCATTTTTATCAATGACAATAGGACAAAGAACTTTTTTCTAAAGGGATTGTAGTCAATCAGCCTCTATATTGTCCAATCGATGGAAGAATATGGGATGGGAATGTATTAATGGATTGATGAGCTATGATGCAAACTGCACTTCTCTACACATGATCATTGGTTTCATTTTGGACCAGTGCCATATATGATAAGAGATATAGACTGTGAGGTACTTAGCAGCTGGTGGAGACAGACACCATCATGACTTTTCCCTGCTTGCAGAACTTTTGAACATTTGCAGCATCATTGTGAAAAGGCAGAAGCTTCCATTGTTAATTAGAAATCATGCTCTGCAGCCATGACAGATGTCTTTAGGTAACGATCATGGCTCCCACAGTTTGGAGGTTTCTACTGTTCACTAGCTGCTGATCTTCAAACCAGCCGTGGAGTGGCTGAGCCTCGTTGCTCATTAAGGGGCTAAGAGTAAACATAAGGGGCATCGAGCTCTGAAGCTCATTTGTGATGGGGTTTGACAACGGGAGCCTGTGACAGTCTTCTGAGGAGGCAGTTGTGGAGGAGGTCGGGGTGCTCGTGGAGGGGAGGAGGGAGACAAGTGGTAGGAGAGGGTGGAGAGCACACTGCCAGTTCAGTAGTGGAGATATCGACCTGGCATCAAACACCACGGCACATCAAACGAAGACGCACGCCTCCTCCCTGCGTCTCGCACTTTATCTCCCCAGCCCTTCCTCTTTCCTCTGTTACCAAGGAGAGGGGCTGATGTCGCCCACTCCCTGTTGGAGGGGGTGATGCAAAAAGCTCTCCAGTCTCCCCTCGCTCGCACTCGCAATGGGCTTGGCACGAGAAGAAAGAGAGAGAAAAGGGTAAACCCTCCATGTTAGAGATTTACATTGCGACATTAAAAGCCAGGACTGCTGGGGGCCTTTGCCAGCCTGGTGAGGGGAGGGGGGAGAGGCTCTAGTTTCTTTATGCAGGCTCCCTGTCGGAGAAAATGGCAGCCACAGTCGGCGCCCAGAGTCGAGGACCATCTTCTTCTGTAGCCTTGGTGCTTGCTGGTTGTTTTCATGGTGGCTCAGAGCACATTACTGCTCTGGTCTGTCTCCTGAACGTGATGCTTATCTCAGCATTGTAGCTGCTGTATTATAACTCATTCATTCATTATGTACTTAATTCTTTCTTCCCCTCATTTATTTCTGTCCAATATAAAACAGCCTGCAGCTCAGAAACTGAAGATTTACATGAAGCTTTTCAGCAGAAGGTTTTCTATAGATGCTTGTTGTCGATGCACAGACTCCAGAGGTCTGGTTTCATCTTGATCTACATGATGCATTTCGCCTTACACCTGAGGAACGAGTTGAAGTGCATGACTCACATGGATGTGTCTTTACTTCAGATCCCCAAAGCAAATTTGCATGAAAATTTGCATGAATTAAAAATTTGCGTCACATTCAGTCTGAACACAACATGAGAACTAATCAAAACTCCATGTCGTTAGTTGTATGAACACTGTGTTGACTTTCAGACCAAGTGGATAAAGCCATACTCATCAGTCACACCAGACATACAATAAACAAATACCCTGCACCATTTAAATTTTACATGGTTAAAATGATTTATGAAATCTTGTAGCTGCTCTCGTGTTCAGTGTTGATTTCTTAGTTTAATATTTGTACAAAATGTTGGCGAGAGGAACAGTTTAATGTCGTCATGCTTCTCTGCCGTCCTCTCGTTCTCTCTCTCCCACTTCGCTGCCTCCTCCTCTGTCCCTTCCTCCTTCTCTCCCCTTCATTCTGCATCTGGTAATGCTTTCAACTCATCCAAGCCTGGAAAAAAAAGGCAACATTTAGTTGGTTGAACACACTATTTGTTTTGGTCAAGTCCCAAACCTTCTCCCCTCTCTTTCTTTTCTTTGTGGTCTTTCTCTCCTCCTCTCTGTTCTCTCTGAAAGTCCAAAACAGAAAAACACCATTTTCTAAATCTAATTGTTGTATTGGTGGTTGACCTACTCCTACAGTGAGAGTACTTCATATGAGATCAGATGGAGGAAAAATATTTGCTTCATCAGTATTCTAGTCAGCAACCTGAAACAAAGACGCTGAAGCATTTCATTCACTTGTCCTTGCGCTCTATGTGGGTGGGATCTGCAACCTGTTCCACGCTGCCGGTGGCCCCTGAAGTGAGACCCCCACCCACCTGGTCCACCAGGGGGAAGTCCAGTGAACGCACCTATTGTTTTAACTTCAAAGCCCTGCGCTCAATGTCTGAAGGGAGAAAGCCTCTCAGCCTTTCCCAGCGAGAGGCCTCCTTTTTGGGCTTCAGTCTCACCATCTCTCACACACACACACACACACACACACAGATGAGTAAACAGCCTGTTGCTGCAGGAGAAGAAGCCAGCAGTGTTGCTAAGGGAGTACATTTATTTTTACCCAGCCACTCGGAGCCTTACTAGTTATGGGGTTCCGCTCCATTTACCTGCGATTATGCCTTTGTTAATGGAAGCCGTATCCTCCGGAGACAAAGCGGCAGCTCGAGTTCCTCCACTGATCAGTCGACACCATGTTCTTTCTGTCTCACTTGACATCACAGAACAAGGGATGCAATTTTACAGGGTTTTAAGGGTTTATTCTGCAAGAAACTAAGAAAGAAGCATCAGGTTTCTGGCTGAAGAACAGACTTTGGAGACACAGACTGTGGACTTTATGCAGGACAGCAGCAGGTACCAACAAACACAGGAGGCTTGTGTTATTAAATGTTCTTTTAAAGCCATTTAGTTATTAAAAAGGTCAGTGAGCAGATGAAAATATATGAGAACCAACTGCTGCATAATCACTGTAAACTCAGCACATGTGACTACAATCCAGATATTTTATTTGTGACAATTAGCTCTTGTGATAAATTCAAGCTAATAAACATCCCCCAAAAGCAAATGCAGAAATATGAGTCATTGCTGCAGTTCTTTTTATTGACCACAAGTTGGTGTCTCCAAGAAACTCTTACTGTGCGTCTGTTCAAAATGTAATCTGTCCCAAAACCTGACTTTAGTCACACTCCAGTCTCTTTCCTAAACATGGTCCATTTAGATTTTTCACCATTCTGAATTATGTTCAAAAGTTTTCACAGAATTCAGAATTTAATTCAATCTTCATCGTTAACACGTGTAAAGTCTGGACCAAGCCACAAAAAGTCATTACATTTTAGTTTGATACTCCTTTACATTTTTAAAATGCCAATTTTACATAAACTCATAATTGACATTTGGTTTAACCTATTGTAAACAATTCTGGTGCACATATTCAGATGTTGGCTGAGACATTCTGCACCAAAAGTTTAAAAAACCCTATAAGTAAAATCCGTGGTCGTGTTCTAATCATCAGGTAAAAATACTTTTGATTGATCTGAGTGATCGAAGTATTGTTTCAATGCTGGACTCAAAACTTGGAAAAATGTCAAAAAAAAAAAAAGTCAAAAATGATCAGAATCTCGCAACATGTGAAGAAGCTTTGCTTAACTGGAACCTGTGGTCTTTTACAAAGTGTGTCACTCTAAATTTTCCTAAATGAGCAGAATCAACTCCACACATATGTTCTGCTACTAAAACTGATTCACAGATGGTTTCAGTTTAAACTCTGACCAGCACAGTAATTCAACATCAGAATCTCTGTAAGTGTCTATAAAGGTTGGATTGGTGCATCACTAACCTGTGGTAAAGGAGTAGTGACAGTATTGTTGTCAGTGCTGTGAAACTGTTCCCGTCTTTGTTCGGAACCTGATTGTGTTGCATTCTGGGTCATGAAACAACATCTCTAATTCTTCTCTCTGTCTCCGTCTCCTCAGGGACGTCATCAAGAGAATAGACCAGTCAGAATTTGAGGGATTTGAATACATCAACCCCCTGCTGCTATCCACAGAAGAGTCTGTATGAAGGAGAGACCAGCTTCCTCCTTCGCCCACCTACTGTTTGTCCAAGCTGCCGTCTCAGCCAAAAACCACTTGCAAGCCAACTCTGAAAGGCAAGGAGGAGGAGGAGGAGGAGGAGGAAGAGTAAAGGACAACAGGGAGGACGAACTCACCCTCTGGACCTGTCGACAAGGCAAAGCAAACAGGAGAAGGGGAGCGTCTCATTCCTGGACCATTCAGATACCAGACTCTTCTTTCTTGGTATCTACACGAGAAACAAAGACACTGGACTTCAAGAACATTCCCTGTCGTTACGTTGTCTTCCCCTTTTTCTTTTTCTCCTTCGGCTTTGTTCCTTTCTCCCCTCAGAATGTCCATCGTCGCGTCGAAGCACGACCAGCTTTGTAATTTGAACAGAGAGCGGTTTCATTCTGTGCCTGCCATCATGAACACATTTCAACCCGTCTCACATCCCTGGATGAATATGACAGTTCTGCTGAAGAGCTTGAAATTTTACGTGCACTTTTTTTTTTTTTTTAAATTTGGGTGGGGGGCTCACACGAAACAAGAATGTACAGTGACGAAGGAAAAAATAAGTTATTGTGTATTATAATGTAGGTAGTGAATCCAAAATTGACAATGCCTTTTTATTGATGCAAGTGGCACATTTTCATTCGTAACCACAAACTTTTCCTTTTGCTATCTTTTATGATTTTCACAATGTCGGGGGAGGGGGGGACTCTAACTGGGAGATGACTTTTTATTTAAGAAGTGCCTCAAAGATTGTATTAATTACCATGTCTCTGATTGCACTTACCTCTTATTGAACATTTCTTCACCAATCATGACCGACTGAAACTGCAGCTCGGTGCTGCCACATTCGGTCCAAACCATTCAAATTTTTAGGGGAATCAAATCTTTCTGGAGCACAGTAGCTCGCTTCAGTCCTGACACGTGACTGAGTGTTTTTATTTTTAATAAATCAGTTCAGAGGATCATTGTAGAACAGAGAGTTTATGACTGTTCTATAGATTCACAAGAGTAGCATCTAAGTCGACATCAGAAGTTACTGCAGCTGGAGGCTGTAAGAGACGAACTGCTCAGTGGTCAAACGTGGTGTATACATACGTATTTAACGTGTAGATTGTGTCCTGCTTACCAACAGTTCTCCCACAGTATCATTCAGAAATGTACCAGATTGGCAGACAGTGTCCATGCAGTCCTGTATTTGCAATTAAACCCAGCATAAAGATGTATAAAGGCCAAGGTATACTTGCTGCCAATCACAGTCTGGCAGCTTTAGAAACACATTATATCAGGACGTCATCTGAAAAACAAAGCACTTCATTGGCTCCAGCCTCCACAGTGTGTACAGGCTTGCTGGCGAGCTTAGATTCTTCCACACCAGCTGCCACTGCGTGACCATCTGCAGCCGGTCGACAAGATCATGTGACCGGTTGGTTCTGCTGTCTTGTGGAAGCGTGTCTCCATTTCCATTTTGGGCTCATTGTGTTTCCACGTCCACGTTGAGGTTGGCTTTACATGGTGCAACTCAAAAGCAGCTACAGCTCAGTACAGCCTAAATTGTTCCTTGATTTTCAAATTTATTTTCAACATTGTTTTATTTCTAAAAGATCTTCAGAAATCCATCACAAACACTCCTTTAGCCTCCGAGTGGGCGGGCCGGTGTGATGGACAGCTGCGCTGAAAGGGGCTCAGAGACACAAGCAGTGGACGGACTGCATTTAGCATCAAGGAAGCAAAAGATATCAAACATAAACCTTCTCCTGTTTGGGTGCTTATTTTTTCAGAGGACATGTACATGCACAGAGCAGATATGCAGTATAGTTTCAGTTATTTTTGCACACAGAGAGTAATGCAATGCTTCTCTAATTATTTTAATGCTGGTACATTTGTTTGTAGGTAATTTCTGTGTGACCCATTTGACGAAATACTTCATTCAACTTGAAGTGACAGTTTTCACAGTAGGTGTGGACAACATGTCATCACGTTGGAGATGAATTAAAATCCCGGCCGAGTGTTTTGCTGTTGACCCAGGTCGGCCTCTACGGACTGGGCCTGGATTTAAAAAGCTTTCACTCTGCACCAGATGTATTGAGGTAAAAAGTCCAGGAAAATACTGCAATAACACTGCCAAATTATACTCTGAGCATCTGTGTGGCCACATGACATACATGTCAAACCTGCTCCTTGTCTTTACAGTCCTGTTCTTACACGTTTCTTGGTGTGTACAGTCCACATAGTGGCAAATTTTGGACTGTACAGGGCAAGAAACAGGACCACGTGTGCCTCTGTTGTCCTTCTGCACCCGTAGTATCTTGATCTAAATCAGGAAACTTATCCAACTTCTATATGTTATTTAGACTTAGAAATTTTTGTTCTGTAACACTGATGCACTGAGCTGTTAAATGAAAAAAACATTTATATTCCTCAAACTAAGGAATCAGCAAGAAGCCCTGTCTTGGTATTGGAAGTGAAGCTACAGTATTATATTAGCATCAATATTGAAAAGAATTCAGTTAATACACAGCCCTAATCCAGCTGTGGGTTTACTTGGGAAGTTGTGGATGAGTTTGTAACCTGCAGTTACTCAGAGTAAAGCTGCCCAGCACATGGTGGTCAGCTCTCAAACATTAGTGGTTTGGAGGCTCAGCTCGTTGAGCTGTTTGCTCATTTTCTGCACTGTTTCTCTCATCAAAGGTTTTCAAATGTTCATTTCCCAACCGCCGGTGCAGAGTGTGGGCAAAAACAATAAGAAGCCATGACTTAATTTATAGTGACGTTTTATGCTGTTTCTAGTTCATGCAAGTTAAACTTCATACACTGCCACCCTTCTACACAGCAAGCAACATCTTTGTAATTCAATTTAGGAGCCTCATGCTGTTAAAGGCTGGGATAAAATCAAAGACATGCACAACTCATCTGTGAATATCAACTACGAGCACAGATTAAAGTCACCAACAGAAATAAGTCCTGGCCTCTGAAATGAGCTTTGTGTTGATCACTTTGTCTCTGCGCTCCAGAGGAGCTCTCCATTGGCTGAGATTGATGAAATCTGACCCATGCTAATTTGATAACCACATAATAGGATTAATTAGCTGATCCTGAGTCAAAGAGTCTCAATTAGCTGTAGGGCCTTTACAGGCGGGGAAGAAACAGAGAGAGAGATAGAGAGAGAGAGATAATGAAGCAGTTCCACAGTCACTGATTAGTCCACCACAATGAATACACACGCACACACACAATTCAAGAAATTATAGAAATCACTTCAACATTCGAGGAAGCTTCCTCCTCCTCAGCTCCATCTCATTCGCTGCATTTTATCAGTGTCATGTTTGCTGATCTACTTGCACACCAGGTTTTCTTAAGGGACCAATGGATGACGTGAGAGTCCTTTAAACCACATTACAGAACAGTGAAGACCATTCAAACATTTAAAGGAAAGGATCTAAAAATGAATGAACTGAGTCTGCATTTTTTTTTCTAACATAATGCTGGTTGGATATGCTTAATTTGGCTTCATCGCATCTTTGTAAATATGTGTAATTATTAAAAATGATACTGGTTTTCCGTGAACTGAGTCCTTCCTTTTTGCAGACGACGGCAGAAAAATCTTTTGCAGAGGCTACAGTTTTGTGTGTTTGTGTCTCGCCTGGGAGTTGGCCTCACACACCAGCACATCCTCACATCCTCTGATCACCACTTACGCTGTTCATACTGGGAGACTGGAAAAGGCAATTACCCAATATTTATCATTGCACACTCTGTTTATTTGATACAGAGAAAATAAACTTGAACTGTTTACTAGAAATTAATACTAAAAAATTCGGCAGTGGCGTCTTCAGTGGATTTCATCAGCTCAGTCACTCTCTGCAGTGCATATATTAAGGAAAGTGTGCATATTTATTTACTGTCACTTGTTGCAGGAGAACTATTTTGCAAGCATAATTGGAGAAAGTCAATAATATTTTTTAATGTGGTGGAACTAACATCATCCATCCACCCAGTACTTCTGTGCTGAACAGGCACAACTTCAGGAAGCCGCATGGTCACTGCAACTGACCACCAAGAAATAGTTAAAGCACTTGACTTGTCCTGCTGTTTTTTTTGTTTTTTTTTAAACTTTGGACAGACCCAGGCTTCTCCCTGCTTCTTCATATTAACCACATCCCTTCTACAGCTCTGTAACACACACAATGTTGCTCTTTCAATGGATTCATTTTCATTCTGGGTAAATCAAGACTCAAACTAAAAAAACATGACTGACTGAGCCAAGTTCAGCTCTGTTCAATCCGTCAGAACAACAGAGCCAATAGTTAGCCAAGGACATTTGTCCAGGAGAATTCAGTGAATAAGTCGAGTAGTAGCAGGAAAAAAAACAGCACAAGAAATAAGAACCGTCAGAAAAATGATAAAATCACGTAAAATAACCAAACTGCTTTTTAATGCAGTGAATTAGATTCCAGTGTTAATGATTACATGAGACACAAATCTTTCACACGTGAAACTAAAACTTTAATGACTAACTTTAGCTTGAAATTATTCATTTCAGAAACAGAATTTAGTAAATGGATAATACTATGTGATCATGTCATTATAACAGTTCCACTGAATGTTGATAACATCCAGGCCAGGCGTCACTTGTGTAAATTCTTAGGCTCAAAATACTCAGGTGTTATTTGTGTACAGCTGTCAAAGAGTCTCTGAGAGTCTCTTCCATTACAAAGGAATGCTCCTTCCACCTTACGTGTTTTTTTCCAGAGAGGTGAACATCCTGGTTTACTTATACCTTGAGGTATAACCCAGTGTCTCAGGGTCGTCTCTCAGTGTACGGCCTGTGTAAGGTGTCAGTACCTCAGTGAATAATGAGTGTTCTCTGTCTGGGCTGCTCTCTGAGTGTGTCCTCCTCCATATGATCTGATCGTGGAGTGTGTGGGGCATCTGGGCTGCTTGTAGCTCCTGGACAGCAGCCAGCATCCTGTTGGCTCACCAGGTCATGTCCACATTCACCTCTGACAGACACTGGGCCAGGTGGCCATCACAGTCCATCTGGGTGAACCTGGAGAGACAGGAATAAGGAGATTCAGTGTTGCTACTGACAGTGAACACACTCGCACACACTTTAACAAACTGATACACAGTCTATGTTGGCCTTTCATCAAAATTCTCATACCCTTACTGTTGTACAAGCATGAAAATCCCATTTATTATGCTTTTGAAATGAAAATGACAAAATTAAAATATTGACTGAATATCAACTACATTTTAATCATTGTTGAGGATTTCAACCTTCGCTTGAAGCTGCTGTTGGTTTACAGAACTTGACTTCACACCAGGGTAAAAACAAATGACATATTTTGGAATCAGGGTGCAAAAGTCCAAACTGATCATATCCTTGCATGTTCGCTAAGACATGCTAAATGATGTAATTTCGGTCACTACCAGTAGTGTATTGTTTCTTTCTGTCCCATGTTGTCTGCTGCACAGGATGAAATGCCACTGAGACCATGTTTTGGTCAACTTGGTTAATTTGTGGTTTTAAGCTGAACCAAGCGAAACTAACAAACATAGCAGTTAATGTTGGCTTTACACTCAAACTCATAATCAGACTTTCATTCAACTGGTGCCATGACACTGTATGTGATTTAGCTATTTAAGAGACTAACTTCAAGGAGTAGGAAGTCAGCACACCAGTGTAGTACATATATGATAAGAGTAAACATGTCTTAGAAGTGAAGATTTTTTTACACACAGGTGCAGTTCAGAGATGTTTGTCAGACTGTTTCTTTTAAACTTGTGTAAATGTTTTGTATAAAATGTAAGGCTTTTTTTTTTTCTGTTCCAAACTCACCTCCAACACGAAGTTGGATTAACCAATCAGCTTGACTGAGACAAAGTTCAGCAGAGCACGTTGTTGAAATCTGAAAGGTGTGCGTGTTGGTTTCTCTGTGATAACACCCTTGTCTGCATATGAAGTACCGCAGAGATGTTTATGTATGTTTGGAGAACCTTAATATGTATGAAACACCACACGTCTTTTGATTCCAAATGCTACCACAGTCAGAGCAGTGGGAGCACAAAATTAATAGAAATAGATGGAAATGAAAGGCAGTTAAACAATAAGCTCGGGAGTGGTCCTGAAACTCCAACCCAAGGTACTCACTTCTCCAAAAAGGAGAAATTAGAACAGAAATTACAGAGCTGGAAAAAAAAGAATCCTTCCTTTAGTCCAGTTTTTGTGGGAAAAAAAAGTGTGTTGCATTTCTTACCCAACAGGGAACACCAGCAGGCACATGGGGCAGCTCTGCAGACCTCCATCTCCTCCTCCCACTGCTTCTCCTCCAACAGTCCTCTGCACCTCCTCTTCCTCTCTATCCTCCACCCCCTCCTCTTCTTTCTCGCTCCGATCAGACTGTCTGTTGACGGGTCCAGGCTCTTGTCCTTGCTTTCCTCTGACACTTGAGGGTCCTGCTGATGACGCAGCTCCATCCCAGCTGTGGAGGGAAGGCTGCAGCCTTTTGGTGAGGGCTTGAAGGGATGTTGTCCTGCCATTCTGACTCTGTCTGCTGTGAGAGGACAGCTGTGTGTCTGCTGGGTCTGGGACAGGTTTCGTCGGTACTGAAAGGTCCTGCTGGCTGGAGCTGAGAGGATCTGGACTCAGTGAGGTCCTCAGAGATGGTTGGGAGGGTTCAGGGAAGGGAGCAACCTCTTCACTCAGATCACACCACCGCTGTTCGTCGTCTTTTAGTGCTGTGGGCCTCTAAAGTAACATAGAAAGAAAAACAGACTCATTAAGCAACCAAAAAGGGAGATTCTCTCAAACTTCAGACAGATGATTAATGTTGCAATAACTGAAAAAAGGACAAGAAAGAAGATCTAATCATTAAATGGCATTGTGTTTAGTAGGGATGTGCACAATTAGTCAACTAGTCGATTAAACGTTGCTACCATTGATAGTCAGCACCAGAAATGCTAGTCGGTTAAATTTATTATTACAGTGGAAATAACTTACAGTAATCACAGTTACAAAAAGCTTGAGAGAGAATCATTCTTCAACAAAAGCTGTTTAAATAATTCACATGTACTTATCAAGTATTCCACTTACAGTGATTAGAAACAATATTTGAGTTTTACATTATCTACAAGATCCATTACAGTTGAATCAGGGGGAAATCAGTCATTGAAATTTTCATAGTTAGAATTGCATAACTGTAGCTCTAATCGACACCTCTAAGACTGAAGTATGTAAACACATATCACTAGAGTCAATGCATGCACACCCACCTAGAACATTTTTAGACATCTGAACTTTGAACATTTGAGGTTCACCATATTTACTACAGGAACACTCGACGGGCACATACCTCTGTAGATGGATGTGGAAGATCAGGAACCAGGTGGCAGTGCTGGTTCTCCAGGTTCGGCAAAGCAGACTTCAGTGTCAGTACCCAAAGACTCTCCACAGCAGGCAGCTGCTCTCTGTTCCACCACACTGCTGCAGGAACCACTGACCTGGAAACCAGATATTACTGTTTGTTGCACACAACTGCCACTGTCCTCTGTAATGAAACTCCTGCCTTGTCTTTACAAATCCTCATCCAGCATGTTCAAATCAAGAGTCTAGAGTTTCCAGATGTTTAAAAACTAAATTCAATCTTCTACTACCCAACAGGGGAGAAAAGGATATGATGATGTTTTCATTTTAGCTTATTTTTTGTATGCATTTTTAATCTATCAATCAAATTATGTAAGAAACTGCTCTTTGATCTGGAACACAGTGCCTGCTTGTGTAAATAACAAAGAGAGGAAAATGTAGATCCTTCCCTGCATATATTAATAGCTGAAAGATAGTTGCATTTTTAAAAACAAGGTTATTTTATTTTTAAAATGTATGCATTTATGTGATATACAGGTTCTAAGAACACTTTATCCGTGTGTTCAACCTCTACTGTACATTCATGCAAATTTTGTGTAATTAATTTGCTCCACATCTGACTACTCTCCTGTATTTCTACTGGACATTTACCATTGTGCTCAAATTTAACTGTTTCCATTTGGGAGGAAATTCTCCTAAAAACTCCTACTTTTTTCCAAGTTTGGAGTTAGCTTTAAAGTTAGTTGCACCTGTGCAATCTAATACAGCAGCCCTGCAATAAATCCAACCTTTTTTAAGTTTATAATGTTCTGCCTCTGATGGCACTGTGTCAGAGAGATTATTAAATCCTATTACTGAGGCCATCGTTTTCTCCACTCAGGGGCATCATTTTTGTTTCCTTGATGTTGATTCTGTAGTTCGTGGTTAACTGTACTAAAAGACCATCCAAGAAGCCTGTGCTCCTGTTTCTTTCGGTGAGTAAAATTCTGGTATTATTTCATTTATATGTTACCAGTTCTTTCTATCTTAGCCCTACCTAGCCTAGCCACTTAGTGAGCTAATGAATTAGCCTTGGGTTAGCAAGACACCCAGCTGTGCTACTGATGCTAATCGGAAAAAATGCAAGTCACAGCGATTAAACCAGCATGCACCGCAGTCAAAACATAATACAGAAGTGTTAGGTTATTATTTAGGGTGATAATACTTTTGAACAAATGGCGCCTGTCTAAAGTTGGAAAATAAAGGTCCACCACGTTAGCTAACGTTATGAAATGTTACCATTAAACTTTGCATATGGGAAATGTAACGCAAACTTAATGTTATGCTAGACTTGGCTGGGTACATTAATAAGTGGCGAACGGTGTCTTACTGAATATTATTGTCACATTTTAGCTTGGTACCAGAAATAAAATTAATCTAGATGTCACAATATGCTGTAGGTTAAGCTGGAGTTGGTCATTGAGCCTATATGGAAACCTAACATTTGACGGCCTACAAACTCAAGTAACTTCAAGCGAGGCGGGCGTGTTTCAGCAAACGTTGGGTGACGTCACAGAGACTACGTCCATGTACGACAAAATATATGACAAATATATTGGTGTCCATTTTGAATATTGATTATAAAAACCCGTTTAAAACACCACAGTTGAAGCTTTTGTCTTATTTATTTCTATATTCTTGTTCTGAACACCGACCTGCCAGGCTGGGCTGACATATCACTGGAGGACACTGTTGGAGGACTCCTGCTCTTCGTCCTCCTGGACGATGTCTCCCACAGCTGATCCTCCACAGAGGATTTCTTTCGTTTGAGTTTGGACAGTGAATGACTTTCAGTCATGACAATCATTTACTTTTCACAACAGCTTCGAAACTTCCCGCAACTCTGATGAACGGGGACTTCCTTATTCCTGAAACGCAACGTCACCTGATTCCAGCCAATCAGAAAAAGTCTTCTTCGGGACATCCCCCCGCGCATGCGCGGACGGAGACACCGGCTAAATCAAAGAAAGAAAAATAATCATTTATTAATCAACGAAAACATAATGTGAACATTGGAACATAGTTTTATAGCTGAGCTGAGTTTTATCCTCATACACTCACTTCAAACTTTCTTTGTTTAAATAAATAGTTGCAGTGAGTACAGTCATTTAAAAAACATATTATACATATGTTTATATTTTTTATAGTTTATTGTCAATCGTCTCTTTTCTTTTTATGCTGGTAAACTTTAAATCTTTTTTGAACTTACTATCATTGTTATGCACCAACACAAAGGTACATACTTGTCAAGAAACCTGTTCTGATTAGATTAATCCAATACTGCATTATTACTCTATCTGTTAACTACATATCTAATTTTCTAGATATGTAATAATTTAATTCATTTGCACAAAATGCCACTACTGTGTATAGAGAAAAGCAACAGTCTAGTCACTTACATGGCAGATAAACCTTCCTATAATAATCTGGTGGATCCAAAATAATTTATGTTGATTATCCAGGAAATAAATGTTATGTCAGCTTTCCATAATTATGCTTAATTGTAGACTGTATGTGCAATGCACACACCTGTTGCTAAATAAAGAACTGTGTATATTCTACAAGAAGTGAGTGTCAAGATTCATACTTGATCTTGAAAACAGTAGTTTGATTAAAATAAGTCACATTTACCTTTTCTACTTCACTTTGGAGCATCAGATAGTGATGGCAATTGAGCTATCTCCGTGAAAACAGAGGAAAATAAATCCACTGAGAAAGACTGTGGGAGGTTGTTAAAGAGCGAGTAAATCGACCTTGGTTTAAGATTGTTTTGTTATTGTACAAGCAGCTGTGAAAAATAATGTTGGTAAAAGTCAGCCACTCATTTAACCCATTAAAGACTTAAAGGCATTAGGATGTGTGTTGAAATCTACCCCATAATTATAATCTACAAAATATAGATCAAGAAGCAAAACTCAACATAACTCTAAATGTTTGAGGATTTTGTGCACGTCAACCAAGAAGTTGATCTAAGTAAGTGGAACTAAACATTAAAAATAATATGTAGGATCTGCATGTGTAAGTCTGTTGTATACCCATTTCTGTCTAACTATTTATTATTGCTGTTGTGCACTTTTACAAGGCTGCTCTGTCCCTATACCATTCACCTGTGTTGCTTAGGCCTGCACCTGGCTCTGAAACTGTGTTTCTCAATATACAAAAATCATATCAAAGATTTGTTCTAAAATGCAACGATGGTGTTTAACACTTTAACACTTACACTATGTCAAAACTGCAGCAAATATTGGAAAACTCTGAAAGATTGTAACATTCAGTTAAACTTTTGTATGTTTTTGGTGAGAAAGTTGCTCCTAATTTTTTTTTTCAGGGCTGGCATGAGGCTTTTTGTGGCCTTAATCAGACTTTAGCCAACAAATCAAGTGTAGCTGGGAACTGTAGAACCTGCACATTACTTAAAAAATGAGAATAGTTTTGTAAGGAATGTTGTGTGTTTTGGGGTGGACCAACGTAGGCAGAAACAGAAACAGACTGGTGGTTTGGTAAGTGTCTTTAATAAGCAAAAACAGGCAAAAGTCAAAAACACAGGTGGAGACAACTGGAGGCTGGCTGGAGACTGGAGACACAGAAGCATGGGAGGAAGGATGGCAGTGAAGCACACGGGGAACTGAAAAAGACAAAAAGGTCAGCAGTGAGGAAAAGCACTTGGCAAAAAAATTCTTTCCAAAGGCTAACATGAAGTGATCGTAGGAGAAACACGAGAGCTAGATTCACCGTATAGGATGGAATAATCTGGCAAAGGAGTAGAGTCAGGGCCAGGCTTATGTGGAGGTGGTTAATGACAATTGAGCACAGGTGTGCCTCATCTACTAAGACTCGGAGAGGAAGTGAGAGTCGCACCAGCCACGCCTCCAGCCACAGACACTGAAAAAGAAAAGGGCAAAACACAGACAACAAAAAAACCAAACACAGAAAACCAGACCATGACAGCCCGCTCTGTCTGGCCGTTAGTCTGTGGGTGGTAACCAGAGGAGAGACTGGCTGAGGTGAACTGGGGACCTCGGTCCGATGCAATGTCCAGGGGGATGCCATGAATGCGGAAAACGTGAGTGATAAGCAGATTAGCAGTTTCGAGGGCAGAGGGACAAAATGAACTGACTTAGAAAATCTGTCAGCTATTGTAAGGATGATGGTGTTATCTTCTGATGGGGGGAGACCGGTGACAAAATCCACAGTAATGTGAGACCAGGGGCGGTGTGGAATGGGTAATGGACGGAGGAGGACTTGTTGCGGGCACAGACGGAGCAAGCAGAAGCGAACTCTCTAGTGTCTGCCGACATGGAGGTCCACCAAAAACGCCGTTGAAGAAGGGACAGGTTCCTGTGGATCCCAGGGTGACAGGCGATTTTGGAGGAATGTCCCCACAGGAGGACAGAAGACCTCGTGGGGGGGGGAATGAAGAGTCGGTCGGCTGGACAACCCTCTGGGGTGGGATGGTCGCGTTGGGCCTCCTGGACCACCTGCTCCACTTCCCATTGGGCTGCTCCTACCACACATGAGGAGGGAAGGATAGTTTCCTCGGTGGGTTCTCCCTGAGGAGAAGAAAACTGGCGGGAAAGGGCGTCTGGCTTGGCGTTCCTGGAGCCAGGTCTGTATGTTATAGTGAGGTCAATACGTCCCAGAAACAAAGCCCACAGAGCCTGGCGAGAGTTCAACCTGCGGGCTGAACGAAGGTATGTTAGAGTCTTATGATCCATCCAGACAAATCAGCTGTCATAATCCCTATCCCAAAAAAGCCTGCTGTGGACTGTTTAAATGATTACAGACCCATTGCCCTCACCCCCATAGTCACAAAGTGCCTGGAGAGACTGGTACTGAGGCACATTAAAACCAGCCTCCCCCCAACCTTTGACCCATATCTGTTCGCCTATAGGGAAAACAGGTCGACAGAGGATGCCATCACCATAGCTTTCCACACAGCACTGGAACATCTAGAATGCAGGGACAGGTACGTTCGGATGCTCTTCATTGATTACAGCTCTGCATTTAACACCATCATACCACACATACTGATTAGGAAACTGCTCCACCTTGGTCTCCACACACAACTCTGCTCCTGGATTATGGATTTTCTCACTAATCGCCCTCAAACGATCAGACTCGGCCCCCGGTCCCATCTTTCCAACTCCATAATCAAGTTTGTAGATAACACAACTGTGGTTGGACTCATCTCAGGTGGCGAGGAGTCTGCCTACCATGATGAGGTCCAAAATCCGACTCTGTGTCCCTTAATACAAAGAAAACAAAAGAACTCATCCTGGATTTCAGAAAACGCAGAGCTGACCCTCTCCCCATCTTCATAAATGGTGACTGCGTGGAGATGGTGCACAGTTTCAAATTCCTAGGCACACATATCATGGACACCCTCTCCTGGTCCACAAACAGCCACGGTCAAAAAGGCCCAACAACGGCTCCACTTCCTCCGGATCTTAAAGAGAAACAACCTCCGTGAGAGGCTGCTGGTGGCCTTCTACCGCTCTGCCGTCGAGAGCATCTTAACATACTGCATCACAGCGTGGTATGCAGGCTGTTGAGCAGTGGACAAAACAGCACTACAGAGGATTGTCAGAATAGTAGAAAAAATCATTGGCTGTCCTCTTCCTTCACTTCAGGACATTGCAAACACCTGTTATTACAGAAGAGCAAGAAACATTATCACAGACACTTCTCACCCCGGTCATCACCTCGCCCTTCGCCCTTCTACCCTCAGGGAGGCGATACAGGTCCATCAGATCTCGCACCACTAGACTCATAAATAGTTTCTCTCCAAAAGTCATCCACTCTTTAAACCATCAACACTTACCATAGACACTCCATCATCATTCAAGATCTGTGCAGTGCAATATTTTTTCTTCTTTCTCATGCACTTTTTATACTTACTTACGTACTTTAATGTACCTTAACTTTTTATGAATGTGTCTGTTTTGGACTACGAAGTCTAGTTCTGAGTATGTAGTTTTGAATGTTCTTTTTATTTTGAATGGGAGGGGCATGTGCAATTTCGTTGTATTTATGCAATGACAATAAAGGCATCTATCTATCTGTCAATGACAGGGTGTGTAGCCCCCTCCAACCAGTGTCTCCACTCCTGTATAGCCAACACCATGGCGAGCAGCTCCCGGTTTCCCACATCGTAGTTTTTCTCTTCTGGTGACAACCGGCGGGAGAAGAACACGCAGGGGTGGAGCTTCTGGTCCGTGGGGGAGCGCTGAGAAAGGACGGCACCAACTCCAGAGTCCGAGGCGTTGACCTCCACCACAAACTGGAGCTCTGGGTCTGGATGGGCGAGAATGGGAGAACAGGCAAACAAGTGCTTTAACTTCCTAAAAGCGGTGTCTGCCACCGAGGACCACTCAAAGGACAGTTTAGTGGAGGTCAGCTGAGTCAAGGGGGCTGCAACCCGACTTCTTTGATGAACCTGTGATAGAAGTTGGCAAACCCTAAGAACCTCTGCAACTGTTTCCTAGTGGTGGGAGCTGGCCAGTCAGTTACCGTTTTGATCTTCTCAGGGTCCGCTTTGATTTGTCCCTGTTCCACCACGAAACCCAAGAAGGGCACAGAGGAGGCATGGAAAGCACATTTCTCAACCTTCACAAACAGTCTGTTCTCTAATAGTCTCTGAAGAACAAGCCGGACGTGCTGCACATGTTGGTCAAGGTGCCTGGAAAAAATAAGAATATCATCCAGATACACAAACACAAAATGATTCAGCATGTCCATCATTAATAAGAGCTTGAAAAACAGCAGGAGCATTGGTAAGTGAGTATTGAAAGCGGTTTTCCAAGTGGTAGGCATTTCTAAGGTCTAATTTGGAAAAAACTGTTGAGTCATGTAATGGACCAAATGCTGAGTTGATCAGAGGGAGAGGGTACTTGTTCTTTACTGTGATGTCATTAACACCTCTGTAATCAATGCACGGATGCAGAGTCTTTTCCTTCTTTTCAACAAAAGGTTTCTGAGCAGGAATGAGTTCAATGGAGCAGTCGTAGGGTCTATGTGGGGTCAGTGAAAGAGCACGGCTTGCTGAACACCCAGCGGAGGTCGTGGTATTCCGTAGGAACCGTGCTCAGGTCAATGTCCTCAGGGGAAGATTGAGGAGGTGGCGCATTAGGGGGAATGGCTGAACGGAGGCAATGTTGGTGGCAATGGGCACTCCAGTCTTGAATGGAGGCAGTGGTACAGTCTATATGGGGGTTGTGAAATTTGAGCCAGGGAAGACCGAGGACAATGGGGGACATGGGAGATGAAATGACCAATAGAGAAATGGTTTCCCGGTGATTACTGGAGAGCGTGAAAGGAGCTGTGCGGTGAGTTACTTGGGAGAGTAAATTGCCATCCAGGGCCAAGACATCTTTGGGTTCAGATAACTTCTCAAGGGGAATACCAGTCTGTGAGATTATGTGAGAGTCTAGAGAATAAAACTGTCATCAGCACCAGAGTCAATAAGGACAAGAGAGGGGACAGAGTGAATTAACCAGTGTATAGTACCTTTGAGTTGTAATCTGACAGCAGGGGATGAGGAGACGGGAGTAGCCTGCGCTTTTGGCCGCTCGGGACAGTGCATGAGGATATGACCAGGCTGCCCGCAGTAGATACACAGACCCATACCGACTCCGTGCTGCTGTTTCTCCGGCGAGAGTCTCCTCCTGCCGATCTGCACAGGCTCTTCTGTGCTGCGGGAGAAGGCGCCGCACGGGAGGATGATGTCAGGACCGGAGGTGAAGCCTGGGGTGCGGACCAGCGTTGAGGTCTCTGCCAGGAGGCGACGTGGGTTGAGTTGGGGTGGTGATTGTCCAGGTAACGATGCGGTGATGGCGGGTAGGATGATCCGCCCTGGGAATAAGAGAAACTGGGTCTGAGCCTGTCTGCCCTTTCCCCACTCTTTTCTCACCGACGATTGTCCAGGTGGGTAGCTAACCTGATTAGCTTGTCTAATGTGGACGTTTCATCTCTGGCTGCTAACTCGTCCTTAATCTCCTCAGACAACCCTCTTAAAAACACGCCTTGTAAGGCGGCTTGATCCCAGCCACACTCAGCAGCAAGGACGCAAAAATCAAGGGCGTATTGTGAAACTGAATTTGAGCCCTGGCGGAGCCTCAGTAGCTGGCTACCGGCTTCTTCACCGCGGACCGGGTGGTCGAAAACTTTCTTCATTTCCTCGGTGAAATATCTAAAATTACTGCTGATGGGAGAGTCACTCTTTGTAACGGCTAGGGACCAGGCGGAGGCTTTATCAGAAAGCAAACTCATAATGAAAGCTATTTTAGATCTGTCGGAGCTATAAGTGGAGGGTTGCTGGGCAGTCTGCAGGAGGAGCAGGAGGTGGTGGAGTGCCGACTGGTGTGGTGAGGGTGGTGAGCTGGGTGGACATGGTGTCCATCCGGCCGCCGATCCGCGCCACGCTGGTGGAGAGCGTCTGAATGGCATCCATTACTTTTTGCAGCGCCGCTTCATGCTGTCCGGTCCTGGAGTGTTGTGTGGAGAGAGCATGTTTAAATGTTTCCGCCTCTGCTGGGTCCATTGTGGCCAGATTATTCTGTTGTGTGTTTTGGGGTGGACCAACATAGGCAGGAAAAGGGCAAAACATAGACAACAAAAAACCAAACACAGAAAACCAGACCATGACAAATGTGACTTAAACAAACCCAAAGTCAGCGTTTATTGAAGAAAATAGTACTTTTTCACTATTTTCTCCACAACGTGATTGGTAAGCATGTAAGATCAGCTTTGCAAGGTGCAGAACAAGTCGTCATCAATTCAAATCACTGAAAAGAATGAAAATAAGTCAGTATAGATCTCTACCAGGCTTACAGTCAAGATGGCACAGAGATAACCAAAACAGGGATTTACTCATTTTACTTAACTTTAGCAGATCATAACAAATCAAATCTGGAATTAATCTGCAGATGCTCTGGCTCAAGATGAGATCGAACTTTTCAATGGATGGCAACAATATGCGGCCTGTAGAAGAGCAGGTAAGCCTTGCTTTCAGCTTAGTTGATTGCTGGAAATGCCTTTTGTTACGTTGTCCCAAAAATTGTGGATCACAGAAACATGAGAGGCACAAAAATCTGGACTACCTTGCTTACCCTGCTGACGCTGCTACCCTGCCCCAGATAAATGGTAAAAAACTGATTGAAACAACATGATACAGAGCCTTTCATGGTTTACTGCTTGACTGTATCACCTACTCATCAACTTTTAGTACACATAATATTATGTCACTGTTGCAGAAGGATTTCTACTCAATGCAAAGTAAAGAAGGTTACATCATACAAGAATGCTAAGTGTAATGATAATACTCTGTTCTCTCTGCTGGGACACACATAAAGTGGAAAGTTGAAGTCATAATAATGGTGGGACTTTCTGAGCTTTTTAAGCTTTTGGCCAGAAGAGAGGGACCAACGGAGAGTGGCTACAGTTATGCAATGGAAAAAAGACAAGGGAAAGCTGGACTGAACGGAAGGAAAAGAAAAGAAAAGAGAGAGGAGAGCATTATTTAAAAGAATGGAAAACAGCTATGGGAAAACCTGCCACTTAGAAATAAGGTGAGAGCATTTTTTGGAAACAGTGCCCCATAAGATGAGTATTCCAGAAGGACTGCTCCTGAAGTGCTGACATTGGCCAATCAGTTTTTTCTACCTCAACCACAGAGGGGAAGAAACACAAAAGCAGAGCAGTGGGCCAGACCTGTGGTACATAGTGCTACTCTGGGAAAAGGCAACCCGGCGCCTGGAAAGAAACGTTGTGTCATACATCCCACGTGATGCTGTGTTGTGCTCCACTGCCATGGTGACGGCGAAGATGATGAGGAGAATAAAAGTGAGGCAGCAGCAGCCATAACTGACTTAAAGAAAAGCACAGAGTGTTTGGGAGGTTGTACCACCAGTCAACCTCTCCATGGAGCCATGAGAACATGAACACAAAAGCATTCTGACTAACTTCATATTTGGTTTACTAATAGGGATGATGCATAAACTACCACATGCTCAAAGTGAAAAGTTGGAAATTTCCTGCAGTAATTTCCGGTCCAGTCTGACCTGGCTGCTGTAAAAGATGGGATGAGTTCACAGTGTAGCAGCTCATTTATTTATAAAGTCTCAAAGTCACATTTTGTTGGGTGGCACTTTAATGAAGAGAAGCCTCAGTTGCTTCAAACAAAGAGTGTCTGCTCGTCTAACAGCACCTGAGAACTCTTGTTTCCGACCGTAGAAATTGAGTGGGCTGTCTCAGAATTTTTGGAACTTTCCAGAATAGACAATCTGAAAATCCTGCCCACTTCATACAGTGACTGATGGCTGGTGTGTGGAGGTGTGAAAAGAGCTTGCCTTGATTTCTTGCCCCAGCTGTGAGATCCTGGATGTCAGAGCTTAATGAACAAAAAAATTATGCAATGCAGTATTGAGTGTGATGACTTAGAATCATGGCCATCACTTCTAGCAAGACCAGATAATGTGCACGGGGAGGGATGGGCATCAAATAAAATGTATATAAGTACATGATGAGCACAGATGAGCTCTTGGGGAAAAATGAGAGCAAGTGGACAAGCATTGTATGCAGGCAACATTATGAATCATTGAAAAGCAGGCTTGGCATACAGTCCATACTGTCTAGCAGCTTTGGCCTTGATAGGATGAGAAGCCTGAAGGAAGCACAAGCTTTGTAGCTCAGTAGTATCCATTACCACTTGATGTACGCACACAGACAGTGATACAGTACGGCAGTGGAGTATTGTAGGCCCACATCCAGCCTGTAGCTGCCAGAGCTCAGCACTGGCCGAAAGGATGGCTTCATGCCAGGCTGATAAGCCCAGCAGAGGCCCTGGTCCCTGTCGGAGGAGGTAACTTACAGCGTCTGCCAGCTGAATGGGACGGAGCCCAACAATGTGGCTCCGACACTGGGACCATCACTGACCACTGCATCATACAGCTCTGTGGGTCACTCCTCGGTGCACTGTGGGTAATATACCGGACACATATTAGACTTTATTCAAAAACACTGCTGTCTTTCACCTCAGACATGATGATGTGATGCAGTTAAATAAGTACATTTGAATGATAGAACTAAGGGAGCAGCTTTGGGAAGTACTATAGCTATCGAAATATTACTGACACTTGTTCAAAGATGAGAAGATGGATGCCAGTGTCATGCCTGTGTGCTAAGAAGAGGGCTGCAGTCAGGATGTGGTAGATTAACATAACAGGTTAAAAGCTTAACAGACTTTTGCCCAGAACTAAGAACGCACATCCGTTCTGTTTTTGCATCTTTACTGGTCTGTTTCAGAATAGACTTTAATGTTTTATTGGCTGCTTTCAAGGCTCTTCATGGCCTCTCAGTATCATACACCCGGTACAGACTTTGAGGTCCTTGGTCTTGTCAGTTCTGGAGGCCTGGCTGAAAACTAAAGGGGACAGAGCGTTTGCAGTCAGAGCTCCAAGGCTGTGGAACAATCTGCCTGAGGAAATCAGACAGCTGAGAGAATGATCTCCGTAAAGTCCCTTTATAAGACACACTTTTATCAGAGAGCCTTACCTGATTTCACTTGACTTTTAATGTTTTTACCTCTTCTTTTTTGAGTCTTATTACTGCTCAGTTGTTTGGTATTTCCATCTGTACATTTTATGAATTTAATCCTAGCTTTGTCTCTCAGATTTGATGACACTGCAGGTCTTGGCCCTGCCGTCATATTGCAGTTACAGCAGTATTTGGCTAGGGGACGCCACAGGAACAGCAAGCTGCTCCTCATCAGTGCTGGAGTTGAACTTGCTCTGGACACATGACCTCCTGAGGCCGAGCCACCAGGTTTTGATTATTGATCAGTAATAGATTACTTCTCTGACTTTGTCACTTCCTATAATAAGATTGAGAGATGGCAACACTGGGTTTTCTATACAAAAGTCAACAAACAAACAAGCATAATTTTATTGATATACATCTAATCCAATGGTGACTGAAGATTTGAAGCTTTGTAACAGTGCATTAACTATAGAATAATCTACCTGTACTAAGGGATTACAGTTTCTGAGAAAAACATGAAGATAAATGAAAGGAAAAGATAAAGAATTAAAAATATGTCCTTATTTTGACCAACTAATATGTGATCTGTGAAGAAGAGGAAGAAAAAAAATCTCTTATCATTTCATTAGCAGGATTGTCTCTCAAGGTCTCCAACACGTGAAACTTGTTTATTCGCCACCACTTGCCAAACAATTTTAACACATTCAAGCAGAAGGGAAATAAATAAACCGCAGTCAGTCTTGCAGTTTGCGTTTCCTCTTCCAAGCTAAATTTGTCTTGTCTCGCAAAACACCACCCATCCTCTCTTTTTTTTCTCTCTGTAGCCGAGAACCGAAGGATCCACAGACACGTTCCTGTTCTCCTGCTACATTCACGGCCCCTGGGAAACATGGTAAATATGCATCTCCAGTCTGGAAATCCGTTCACCACAAGTTTCATCGGGGGATTCACCGCAGATAGCTACGGAAGTCTGAGTAGAACATAAATGTACTAAATGACAGAAACATATAAAATGTACTTATCAAAAGTAAAAGTACTCATTAGGCAGAAGTGTTGACGCCATAGTACTATTAGGCTATATATGTTATAGTAATGTGTTATTATTATTACTGAATTTATTAAATGTAGCAGCTCAGTTCAGCTTATTTAAACTATTTTATATAAAGTTTTAAAAACGCTTTATATGCACAATATTAATCTTTCAATTAAC
Organism: Holacanthus passer; assembly: GCA_025331565.1. NCBI lineage: Eukaryota > Metazoa > Chordata > Actinopteri > Pomacanthidae > Holacanthus > Holacanthus passer. Next base: position 108,778 of record JAFREQ010000220.1, on the reverse strand, counting down.
AATAGCTGTCAAATAAATGTAATAGAGTAAAACCATTGGCATCTGAATTCTAATGTAGTACTTCAGTAAAGTACGTGTGGACCAATTACTTTCCACCACTGCACGATTGTAGGAAAGTTTGAAAGTGAACGTCCCGTACTTTTTCCCACACGGCCTGAACGCAGCATTGGTCCCCCCTCGCTCCCGTCTCTCTCTCTGTGCAGGGCAGCGGGGGGTGACGGCTTGTTCCTGGAAGAGCCCGGCCTGCCTGCACAGTCACTCACATTCCTGGCTGCGATTCAATGACTGAGCCAGACACACAAACACAGAGCGGGGGGCAGAGAGAGAGAGAGAGAGAGAGAGAGAGAGAGAGAGAGCAAGCGAGAGAGGGACCTAGACTCGGGCAGAGCGAGAGAGAGACAGACAGAGAGAGAGCGAGACAGAGTGAGAGAGCGAAGGAGAGAGAGACCTAGACTGGGGAAGAGCGAGAGAGAGAGAGCGGGAGCGGGAGGGAGCGCCTGCAGACTTCTCCTCCCCGTACAGTCGGACTGAAGTGCGGGGGCAGACGCAGCGGAGCGCCGCGGTCCTCGACAGCGGAAAGAGCCTCGAATTGGGATCTTTTATCGACTCGCGGCGGCTTCGTGTTTTTCGGGACGCGCGGAACTTTTGGCCGGCCCGGACTTTTCCTCCTCTCCGGATATGGACAGTGGGCGCGCGGCTGCAGGGAGCGAGCGGCCGCCGTTGTCTCACTAGTCTCGCGGATCAAAGTGTGGGACTGTCCGCTGGGTGTTTGATGAAGCGCTCGGCTGCTCCGGTCTCTTCTGGGTGGATCTACCAGCGTCGGGGGCGGACACACACTCGCGGTTCCCGGTCGACAAGCAGCAGGATTAGCGCTCTGAAAGTTGCGGGACAAACATGGAGGCTGTGAGTCGGCAGAGCTTCCAGCCTCACCCGGGACTGCAGCAGACTCTCAAGCAGTTCCACCTCAGCTCTATGAGCTCCCTGGGCGGACCAGCCGCCTTCTCCGCCCGCTGGCAGCATGAGCTCCTCTTCAAGAAGGACGGCAAGGAGCCCGAGCCGGCGCTGCAGCACCTGCCGCCGCCGGTGATGCCCGGGCCGCTCTTCATCCCGTCTGACCGCTCCACGGAGAGGTGCGAGACGGTGCTGGAAGGCGAGACCATCTCGTGCTTCGTGGTGGGCGGCGAGAAACGGCTGTGCCTGCCGCAGATCCTCAACACGGTACTGCGGGACTTCAGCCTTCAGCAGATCAACTCGGTGTGCGACGAGCTGCACATCTACTGCTCCCGGTGCACGGCGGACCAGCTGGAGATCCTCAAAGTCATGGGGATCCTGCCCTTCTCGGCGCCCTCCTGCGGCCTCATCACCAAGACGGACGCCGAGCGGCTCTGCAACGCCCTGATCTACGGAGGCGCCTACCCGCCGCGCTGCAAGAAGGAGCTGAGCGGCGGCGCGCTGGAGCTGGAGCTCACCGAGCGGAGCTTCAGGGTTTACCACGAGTGCTTCGGCAAGTGCAAGGGCTTGTTCGTGCCCGAGCTGTACACGAGCCCCGCCGCGGCGTGCATCCAGTGCATGGACTGCAGACTCATGTACCCGACGCACAAGTTCGTGGTGCACGGCCACAAGGCGCAGGAGAACAGGACTTGCCACTGGGGCTTCGACTCGGCCAACTGGAGGGCGTACATCCTCCTGGGCCAGGATTACACGGGGAAAGAGGAGAAGGCCCGTCTGGAGCAGCTGCTGGACGAGATCAAGGAGAAGTTTGACTTCGCCAACAAGTACAAGAGGAAAGCGTCGTCGTCCAGGGTGAGTGGGTCTGTGGACCACCGTGGGTCGCTTTTCTGCAGACACTCTGTGCTGTGGGTTGATTCGACTTCACAGCTCATCTTGATTTTCATGAGTTTAGTTACAGTGTAGTGCAGCCTCACTCCCCACAACAGCATAGAACTTTTTATAAAGTTGCCTTTAGCGCAGCTTTAGCCTCTGCACAGCACCGGAGCTGTCTGAGCTGGGGGGGATGTCTCTGTGGGACCCACACAATTTGAAATTTTAAAAACAGTTTTAACCACGTGCTCATTTCCAAAACCCACCTGGTGCTAAATCTCATCATGTGCATGTGGGTTGTGTCAGTCTGCTGTATGGGATCCACTCAGTATTTGGTCACCACTGACATATAGCTGCTAATTGTTCCTCACCCAGCAGTGACAACAAAACACCTCTGGTGGCAATAAAGCCATTATTCCTCCAACACTTCTCTTTATTGGCCTGAACTGTAAATACAATCCCATTTACCAACAAATGGTTCAATGGGAAACAGTAAACAACAGTTAGGGGGAGTGTGTAGAATAAACATGAGTTCAGATGTAAGTCAAGAGATAATTCTTCTTCCTTCTTCAAATTAAATGGCATTTCTTTGCACACACTCTTCAATGTGTGTGCTCCCATGGGAAAGGCTGTACTCTGTCAGCACTGAAATTATTGTTATTATGACCAAACTGGCCATTTTCGTGTGTGTGTATGTGTGTGCCACATTAAATGTATGTAATGTTCATCTGGCTTTCATGTGTCTGGCTTCCTGTGGGTGTAATCAATGTTGCTATCAGCGTTGAGGGTTTTTTATTTTTTTTCTCTGCTTGTCTGCGTGTCCACATCTGCTGATTCTCTCTACTCTAAAATATTTGAATAATAAGAATTAGCGTGTCCATGCAGGTTTTGACTCTGTGTTTGATCAGATACAAAACTTCTGACCAAGTGCAGTAGACATCAAATCTGATTTTCCATGCCCCCCCCCCCCCAACCTGACTCACTGTAGAGCCATATGAAGGCATTATAATCTGTACTTTGGTGTGCAGGCAGGAGTTTGGAGAGAGTGTAGTTGGGTGGTGGACTGATAAAAGGATCCCACCCCCCGCCTCACCCCTAGGAAAAAAAAGGCTAGTGCAACTATTTGCATGAACTGTTACACATGAATGGAGTTGATGAAGCAGGGTTTAGAAGTATTGTGGTGGAAACATAATATGATCCCAACAAAGGGGAGCATTCAGCAACCCCCCCCCCCCAAAACATCCACCTACCTCAGGCCAGCCACCCACCTCTGACATACATGCACTCACATTCAACTGTTTTGCTCTGATGTGACTAAAACCATGGTGGACTTCTGGGGGCAGCAGGCTCGTTGATGAGGCACAGAAAGCAACTGCAAAAGTGTTTACTAGCAGCTTTCCTCCACTCCTCCACCAAGGCTTCTTTCAGAGGAATCTGCCAAAGAAAGAAAGAAAGAGAAATCCTTGAAGACCCTTGAAGTCCTGAAGAGCGCCAAAGTCCTGCCATGCATGGTGAATACCCACTCTTGGCACACACTTTTATTCAGACTCGAGTGGGCACACCTCAAGGACCTCCACTTTCAGGGGCCTCTTCTATTTTTATAAGTGCCGACAGGGCACCCAAGTGTTAAGCCCAAGGCTCATTTGAGCCTCTATCCCGCTTTTTAATTCGACTCCTCCTTTTTTCCTCAAGTAGCCTGTTTCAAGAAACGCTAATGAGGGAATACATGCTGGGTAGGAGTTCAGGAATATTGCTAAACTTATGGCAACAGAGCTTCCCTTTGTCAGCACATTTCAGCACAGCTGAGGCACTTTGAACATGTTCTTGGAGGATGTGAGGAAAAGTGTGAGACAGCGTTGTGCTGCCTTCTACTTTTCGGTTCACAAAAAAATGCCATCATCTGTGTGCTGTCAGGGTCTGTGAATATTAATGAGGGCATTACAAAAGTGTTAGCAGCAGTCTCACATGCAGACAGACACAGGAAGTGATATTGCCGCACTTCCCTCCTTGCAGACGCTCTTGTGAGAGCTTCCTTCTGAGACACATACATGCATCTGAATCACAGACCGTTAAAGTAAAAACAGCTTTTCACTTTTTGCAGCAGGTTTGCATTTGTGAGTCGTGTATTTGCAGTAAAAAGTCTCAGTTCTTATCTTACGTGATGTGAGCCACAGTGCTGATCGTAAACAGTAATGAGTAAAGGCAGTGAACTATTGAATTGTTTAAATTAGTTTATATACTGGGTGTGGATCACTTCACCGAGTTACTCATGCCAGCTGTTGGCTGCGAGTCTTTTGGTTTCTGGCTGGTACACATGTGGGTGGCACACATAATCAGTGGCTTTCCGCATCAGGATGTTTAGATAAGGATTGCGGCTGCAGATTTATTATGTTGCTAACTTCATAATTCACCCTCAAGATGATGTGATTTCTACACGATCTGCCTGTTTAAGGGAGATATGAGGAAGAGAATTGGGGACGGGGGGGCTGTCGAGCTAGCTTGGTTCAAAACCAGCATATTTACGTCCTTATCCTTTTTTGTCATCTTCCTTAATGGCAAGGATCCTGTTTAGCCTCCATCATTGTTTGTAACAGCTCCTTCAGTTTTACAAAATAGCGCAACATTTCTTTGTTGAAGTCATGGAGTTGGGCACAACATTTTTTTTTTCAAATGAATGCTCATTCATTAGAGGCAGACAAGCAGCCAGTCTTTGCTTACATTCCAGACCTGCCACTCCTTCAGAGAGGTGAAGATGGTTTACGCAACTAGGATATGAAAACACTCTCACTGGGCTTGAATGAAACATGCGCGCCTGCATGTCCTTACAGTCAACCATAACTCCACTGCTCACTGTTGAAAACAGGAAGGGAAATCCAGATCCCCTCCTTATCCAGTGATTAATTTTCATTCTGAAGTGGTGGGAAGTGATTTGTTTAGAGACAGACATGCTTTAAGAATCCAGTCAGAGCAATAACACAGGGTAGAGGCCATTTTGTGTTTTTGCTCCACATTATGTTACTGTGTTGACACCCAGCACATTCCAGCAGGATGTTTCCATGCTTTATCTTGTGGCTCATTGTAGAAAAGGCTAAACCTAAAGCTGACCAGTGTTATAACACCATTCAACACGCAGCTATTAAGCCCTTCAAACGGGGATACGAAACTCTTGTCGTTTGTGAGGTTGGTTCCAAAGCAATGCACTCAAATATTTGGCTGCCATTCTCTAATGTGCAGGAGCTAAAACTTCTCCTTTTACTTCCAAGCCACCCCCACCCCTGAGAAGCCCCCACTGCTGCTATCTGGCCTCCAGCTGAAGGGGCCGCTTGTTTCAGGAGGGAGGTGGTGTCGTGGTGGTGGGGGCTCAGAGGAAGTGAACTCCCCAAGGGGATATAGGCCCATGTCCTGTTTCATATGCAAGGCACAGTGTTGGCTAAGCCTGCTGACAGCCAGCCATGTCCACACGGTGGACAGGACAACAGCTGGTAGCTGTGCATTTCAATGACTAATGAGGGAATATTTCCATTCTCTTTTTATGGGTGTTTGGCAAAACGTGACAGTTGCAGAAGTCTGCTGCAGAGCTTATTTTTGTCCTGATTGTGCTGGTGCAAGGCATAGGCGTTTTTAAGAGTTGCATTTTCTGTTTTGATGGTTCTCTTTTTTGCCTGTCAAATAGTAGAATTTGTCCTCTGTGCTTTGAGAAGGAGGAAGCCACCAATTCAATTAGGCCTGTCTAATGAGTTCTGTTGCCTGGCCAGGCTGCCAGTCTGGGTTTCTAATGGAGGACAGTCAGTCCATATGGTGAGGCATGACTGAGTGTTAGAGAGATCAATGCCACATTGACATTCAAGTGTCTTTATGTAAAGTGTAATTGAAAACTCCATCACTTCTTGAGCTCAATTAAACCGGAGTGGCAGACCAACACAGAAAGTTTCCCCTCAGTGGATTTCACTGGCTCGCTGGCTGTGAAATAAATTACATGTGATCTTGCCAAAAATAGAGGTATAAATATACATTTTGAGTTGACTTGAAGGAATGGATTGCATTTTGGGAAAAAGAGGCTTTTTCTTCATAAAGAAAAACACCTATTTAATGATTCGACTGTAATTGCTCTTAGGCTGAATGGTATTTCAAAAAGAGGGTCTTTAATTAATAGTTAAGTTTGTGTGCTCAAACTTTTACTAATTACTTTAACATATGCTGTCACTTTTCCAAAGCCATTTCATTTGTCTTCCCCTATGCAGGAAATCAGCTGCAAAAACTACATTTATTTTGCTCTTTTCTGGAAAATTGCTCAGTGAAGAGCAACTTTGCTCTGAGACTTCTCAACAACTTTGAGGAACAATTGTGAGATGAGCCTGTGCTGTTTTGTCGAGTCTTTAAACGTCTGTCTCGGCCGAGGGAGAGAGGGAGAGAGAGTGGCAGAGCGGCACAGGTTGTATAGCTTGTTGTGTTGTTTGAAAAAATTTACAGACGGCTGCCATTGTAGTGACAGCAGAAAATGAATTAAGTGCAATGATTCTTTTCATACAGCATGTCTCCCATCCAGAAGCTGTTTATTTGAAAGCCTCTAAAGTTCTGTGAACAAAAAGGGGTTTTCCCAGTTGTTGCTTGATTGTGCACAAGGGATGAAAGCCTCCCGCTAACTGTGGACAGAAAAGCCTTTCCTAGAAATGCACTGTATTTCTCAAAGTAAGAAATTGCAATCGGTCCAGAATTTCAGATGTCACATCAGCAGTAGTTGCCAAATATTTCAGAAAATGTCCAGCCATGCCCCCGACTCTGTATTCAAGGTGCAAAAATCTGTCAGACTGTATTTCAGGTAATAAATTCAGCTTCTCTTAAAGGACAGCTTGATTTAAAACCTAATGATAAACTAATCTTCATTAACTAATCTTGTAGAAAGATAGTGGTTCAAATCACCAGCTCTCCACACTTTCTCAGGCAAACTTACGGTATACACCCACTGAGTTCAAAAAGCTCAACATTACAGCTGACAAAAAGCAGAAGTCTCATTTAGGATGAGAGGATGACTAAGGAGAAAAGAGAAGTTCAAGTGGTCATTGCCAGCCATCGTCTGCCCTCTGGCCCCTTGGCTGCACTCCCATACCCCGTCTCCCCTGACTTCTCCAGCCGTCAGCAGCATCTTCAGATGCACAGAGCGGCCGGCCGAGGACTTTATGAAGAAATGATTGGCTGTAGTCAGAACAAGGCTCTCTTGGTCTCTTGGTCAAGGCTCCACCTACCCATCATCCATTCAAAGGAAACAGAGGGAAAAAAGCTTCCTGAGAAGTTGTCCATGTTGCTGTTGTTGTAGGCGACCATGCATGCAAGCTGTCTGGGAGAGTGGTGCATGCAAAGCTTAGAGCAAATGCATTTGAGGAGCCAAGAGCATGCGTGGAAATAAAGTATTTCCTCCCACTCTGTGAAATCCCTGTCAGAATATTCATAGCCTTCCGATAAAGCGTGACACTAACAAGCACACTCAGCTTACTGTAGCTATTCTTAAGTCTTCGAAGGACTTTGAGCATGTCTCATTGGGATTATTGTAAGAGTGGCACGGAAGGAAGAACCCAGTGACCTCCTCCAGGTGTTGGATGAAAAAGCTCTTCCTCAGGCAGATGGTGCCATTTGATGTCTTGACCGACCGTTGGTTTCTAAACGACACTGTGCCGTTTTTTTCTGTGGGCATTCAATATTGATGGTAGGTTAACGTAGGCGGTGATGTCAGGCAAGTATTTTTTTAATGAGGGTATTTGAAATATTCATCAACACACATGGCACTGTAAGTCAACTATTGTCTTAACTACACATCCCCACACACGATCCTCTAACCTTTCGCCTCCATTAACCCGCCCTGCAGCTTCTTTACCACGGATGCATCACTGATGCTCAGATGTAAGGCCAGCAGATAACTTTAAACTACAGGCAGACTTTTCAGTCAGACCAAACTGCACTTTACGCAATTTGCCAGTGAGTGATTTTGGTGCACGTGAAAAGAGGTCGGGGTTAAAAATTTTTTAAATGTTTAGACAATTGAGGTTATGGCAGTTTCAACAGCAAGGAAGGTCTTTCATTACATCATCTACACATTACAAGAATGTCATTGATGTGCTACTGAATACAAGGTTTTGGATTAAACCCCAACCAAAAAGCCCCAACTGTTCTCGTTCGGTGAGTTTACAGTGGAGGTCTGGATGGAGCGTTTGTATACGGATTGCACGCACGATAAACATCTAAGTCATATCTGTTCTGCCATCTGCTTGTTCTGACATGGAGTTGTGTTTTCCCCCCACTTCTATATTAGTGTTGAGAAAGATATAGCATCTGACTGTGGTGGCATCACCACATGACATCATCCATGAAGGACATGCTCAGAAAATAATCCAGTTTTCTTGCTCTGTTTCTCTTAATCTGCTATTAGCACTTTTAGCCCCCAGAAAAGCTGTTGATTTTGAAAATCACTCAAAACACACTTCACCTTTGAAATGATTTCCTCAAGCTCTCACTGTGAATGGCATTATATGGTATTATTGATGGGGTCCAGTCGTAATGATTAATAGTAAATGTTTGGTGAGGAACGTCAGGATGAACTGCAGTGGTTGATGTTAAGGATGTGGGTTTAAAACTGGGAAATACAGCCAGGGCAGCTTTCATTGTGAGATGGGATGGTGGGATGGGGGTTTTCTTTGTGCTGCGTCAGCCCAGGAGTGGCCTTTGTATGGCAGCAGTGTTGGCCTCTGGAGTTGCCCCACCCCCCCATCCATTTTGTCCCTGTACACCCATATGTTTGGGAGAGCAGCCAGCACGACACGACCTTTCCCTCCCCAAATAAAGAGGTGACCCACCTCACCCCTCACTTTTCTTGAAGTACCGCAGCCAATTGCGTGCTGCTCAGCGACTCCCACGAGGCAGATGGCCGTCTGACGAAGGAAGATAGACTCACACATACACTCTTATCCAACAAATTAACAACCACCGGCACGTGATGTAATGAAGTGAATGCTTGCGTGATTAAAGGTATGCTCAGATGGGTTTCAGATTTTGGGCTTAGTTCGCAAAACATTCATGTGAGGCACATGGGAACATTTGAATAGCAAAGGCATCCTCTGCCTCATTTGTTGCGTTATTGTGCACGAGGCAGGTTGAGTGTATGATTTGCAGTCGTGCGTGCGTGCGTGCGTGCGTGCTCGCTCTTGTGTGTGTGCCTGGATCAGCTGTAGGAGCTGTAGGAGGAGATTAGCATGAGCTCACTGCCTACTCATTTCCATCCCCATCTGCCTGTCTCCCACAGTGATGCCCCCCCCACACACACAACCAACACACACACACTACAAACTACACACATACATGAGCACAGACAGACCCAGATCCCACCCCCGCAATGCCTCCTTAGTCTTATAATGAATACAGAAGCAGACAGAATCGCGTGCAAACACATACACACGTGTGTACACTCACACATACGCAGACTCGTCAGCTGCACTAGCAGTGTGTAGAACAGCATCCACCAGGCATGGCCTAGAATATCCTCCCACAGGTAGAGACAGGGAAGGCAGATACAGGGAGATTTTCAAGCTAATAATAAGCTGAGCTGATCTTATTTCTGATTGAACTGGCACGATTCCTCCAAGAAGGAAGCTGCCAAGTCAACTCAGCAGCTTTGTAAAATTTCAAGTCAACTGGATGGGATGGTGATAGTAGAGAGAGGTTTTCCTTTCACACACACACACACACACACACAACAAGGTAGCTTAAAAATCTTTTGAAGCAGAATGCCACAATTGACAAAGCTTGGTCCCTCATATGTCCTTATCCTAAAAGGTCCTACTGGAATTCCTATTGGAATTTCCATTGTATTTACTACAGTTCACCACAGTTACAGCCTAAAGTGCATAATCTACATGGCTAAAAAGAAAGAGGATTAACCTGAGCCAACATTGAGCGACAGTGTTGTTACCATCTGGCTTGTCTGTACAGTCATGGTACAAGGCAAAAATCAAGGAAAATCAGTGCCAATACTGACCAAGTCTACACTGTACATCTGGCTTCACTTGTATCGTGTCCCATCACAATATTTAGCAAAGCCCCAGCGTGTATGATTTTCATCACTAAGAGGCTGCAGGTTTGTTTATTAGAGGTATGAATATCTTGGCACCTCACGATTTGATTCCATTACGATTCCGAGGGCAACAGTGCAATTATAAAATTATTCTTAACGCATCTTGATACATCAACATTTTTGATTCCTACAGGTGATTTATTATATCTCTCTGTGTAACTACTTGCTTCTCGCTTGTCCATCACTGGTGAAGTTCCTTGAGCACAAAACGTGGTTCATAGAGCTGTCATCTTTTTCTTCTGACCACAAATGTTGTCTGTGAAGAAGCATTAAATGTCCCCCTGCCTCATCTGAGACAATGTTGTGTGGTGTCTCAACACAAGCATTTGGCGGCCAGTCCAAAGGCAGACATTAAGAAGCGTCTGAAAGGGCGTGAGGTGTATTTTCTGTTGTTGTGAAGGCTGGCTGGGTCCTGAGAAACCTCTTTGTTGTGCTTTTTTTGCATTGGAGGGGGGGTGACACGCTGGCTTGGCCTCAACCACGTGGAAGGGCAGTTCCTAGGAGGAGGTATTGTCATGGGAGTGTGGGGTGGTGGAGTTGGGGTGGGTTGCTGTCCGCTGGCTAGCCATTGTCAACTCTTTTGTGGTGGGTATCAGCTGTGCATCTGTGATTGTGGGACAGATAGAGGTGATAAACCAGCCCCCGCCCCCTCCACTGTGGGATGATCAATGCTCCAAAGCGCCTGAGTCATGGCCCAGCGCTCATTGTTTGCCTCCCCCTCCTCCATCCTCCGTCCCTCTTGTGTCTGTTTGCTCATCTTTCTTGGAAGCGTAATGGCTGCTGCCGTCCAGCACAAACAAACAAAGAGGTGAGGTAGAGCACTGTCTGCTTTAACATGGATTAAACATCTCTAATGGTAATAATTGACATTCACATAGAAGTTATTTTAGCTTTTCTGATTGAGCTTATCCTCCGTCAAGAACCCTGCCTAATTCATGGAGTGAATATCTGACTACAAGAATGACATCTACTCATACATATCATACCTATTTCACCTATTTGACCTGTATTGTATGTGTTAACATATCCTACTCTTTTCATCCAAAACAAAGAGAAATAAAACTCCATCTAAGAGTCCAAGAGTACATTTTGTTCAGTGCGTTAATCTGCAACTTCACTGCAAACTTGAGGGAATATTTTTATTTCTGACCACAAGTGTCTTTAATACGGTGGCCCTGAAGTGCAAAACACAACAACAAATTGAAAAACACAACAACATTAACCTACCAGAAGAGGAAGGTACCAGTGGGCAACATGAGACATTGCTGATTGGACTACGGCACCGTTCGTCTTTTGAACCGGAACTTATTTTGCCTGTAGCCCGTTTTTCCAAACATGACCGTTACCGGTGACCCAAACGTAGCTGCCACTATCCAAGAGTATTTTGATTCAGGACATACATACGAGGTGATACTGGATATGCTCAGGACTAATCACGAAATTTCAATTAGTTAAAGACAAATGGCAAGAACGGCGCCGTCGTCCAATCAGCGATGTCTCATGTTGCCCACTGGTGCCTACCTCTTCCGGTAGGTTAATGTGGTTGTGTTTTTCAATTTATTGTTGTGTTTTGCACTTCAGGGCCACCGTACTTTAAGGAGGATTATGAACATGCCTTCAAACATTTCAACACTGAATGAGAGGAATACACAAGAGCCTGCACTCCATGCGTTTCATTACTGGTTTATTAAGGGAAACAATAAATAAATGAGCCATTCACTGTGACAGTGCAGTAGATTTAGCGCTGTCTTGTGTCTTCTTGGAAAAGCGCTGTCTTCCTTGCAGTATAGTCTGCAGTCTGTGTTGTCTGCTCTGACTCATAGTTACATCCAGCCGCTGTTAGTCGTGTTAGGGCAGAATGGGTTAATCTTAAACTGAATTAATCAGGACCAAACTGGCCCATTGATTCAACAAAGCTACTCTGTCCTGAACTTTGACTGACCATTATAACCTTCCTCTGTTTATCAGTCATTTAGAAGAAGTGCTGTGAGGCCAGGTGTGCCACAATCGAAAGATACAACTGAAAGAGGGTTTGGGTCAGTGTCTCACGTGGGAACTTTGGAGAGTGAGATCACTGTGTTGAAGTGAAACCAGTCAGAGTAGGGCAGGTTGAGGCTGGTTTCACTCGGTGAGCACAGACCGGGAAGCCAGGTTAAACACAGCACAGGGGAGAAAAGTTTAGACTGGCAGAGCAGAACTAGACGGCTTTCGTTTGGGCTGCCTGGGCAGAAACAGAAACAAAGTCAGTGAACTGCGGCCACACCTCAGCTGCAGCTTGTCAGGAAGTCGACATAGAAGGTGTGTGTGTGTGTGTGTGTGTGTGTGTGTGTGTTTGAGCAAACCAGGGCCTCTTGGTTGAGACAGTGAAGGGGTAGGGCTCAGTGGGCTCAGTGGGCTCAGTTTACTCCTTAGGAATGAAGTGCTGGAGACAAAGGCTTATAATGTGGTTAACGTCTTTCCTCCAGACTGGCTGGGCCATTCCTCCCCTAAAAATCACCAATCTCCTGAATGAATCCCTCCCAGTTGCACTCTGGTAAATGAAGTGGCCATGCAGATACTAAATAAAACATATGCTGAAAGCAGATCCCTCCTCCTCGCATTGACGCCTGCTTCTTAGGTTCAGGAAGCCTCCACCAGGCCCAGACTCGCTTTTCTGCTTTAACCAACCCCCACTGACTTCACATCCCGCCCCCCTGCCCCCATCACCCACACCATTCATTTCTTATTGTAAAGCACACATATACACGCGCAAACACTGAAGAGATCTAAACAAATTTCTGTACATACACACAGCTCTTTCTAGACACACACACTCATTCACCTCCCGCAGAGCAGACAATAGACCTCTTGAAGCCCATAGCTTATAATTAATGTAATTGTAGATCTCTAAGACAGGCTAATATGTGGAGTATGTAGCTGCCTTTGACCTGCAGTGAACACAAAGACATTATTTTAAGCGTCTTCCTTCAGAGAACCTACTACCAAGGCTATCTTAAGCAGTAGGACATCTGTTTATATAAAGCCCACTTCCATTTATACATGTCTGCTGTCAGTGTGTGTGTGTGTGTGTGTGTGTGTGTGTGTGTGTGTGTGTGTGTGTGTGTGTGTGTTTCGGGGTGGGGGGCGACTTATCCCATGTGACCTCTAGCCTTCTCACTGGGCTCATCTGTCTGCCCTGTTTAATTATCTTCTCACACACACACACACACACACATGCAAGCACGCACGCACACACACACACACACACACACACACACACACACACACAGAGGTCAGGGATGCAGCTGAACCTTGCCACGCCACCTCTACTCCCCTTCCCCTCCCTCCCTCCCTCCCTCCGTCTCCACAGACATGGCTGCTGGTTGTCTGCATGGCTCTGCAGAGCATTAAGCCAGATGTGTGTGTGAGCACTTGTGATTTGTATAGCACACTTTTCCCACCAGTATTATCGTAAGGACGATGCCTGTCTCCCACAGAGGACGACTTCTTGGGCTGAGGCTACCTCCTCTTTATATCTGTTTTTTATGATTAATACACTGATGTTTGTTTTTACTGAGAGTCTTGCACCTGGGCTCTGTGTTACGTTACTTGATGTGGCATCTCTCTCTTTCATTCCTTTTTTTTCTTTGAGCAAGTGTGAAACCACAAAGTGTTGATATGCCAGCTGAAGCGCAAATGCAGCCCTCAATGCTCTGATTTAACACCAAGTCAACTTTGTAGTGTGTGCATAAAGGACAGCATAGATTCACAACTTTATTCACAATTTTTTCCCCGATTTTCCCCCGAACAAATGCACAAACACTATAACATGAAGGTTATTCCCTACAACTGTGTACGGTCAGAGATGCACATACTTAAATTATCCTGTGTATCTCAGTCTTGTGTATCTCAGAGAGTTTGTAATTCATCTCATTCCAATCTTCTTACTGCAATGACTCAGATGGCCTGGATCGACATTATACTCTACTGAAAACAACCTTTTGTGGACATTATAATGACAAGATTTCCACAGTCCAGACATAACAATCATAATAATGATAATAAACATCTTCCAAAAACAAAACATCAATCACAATCAAATGATTGTGATTGCCCTAGTACAGTTGAGTTGATTAGCATACGATACAAATCTGAGATAAGGCCATGAAGATCAGAATTGAGATCCTTCTTTCTGGCAGCAGGCCCAACTGTGTACTTTTTTTTCTCTTTTTAAGCGGTTTCATTTCTCATAGATATAAACAAATGTGAACAAGTAGGTTAGATCCAATCACAAGTGGTCAACCCAGATGTGTTTGGTGTTTTGAAGCCAGGCTGAGGTGTGCACTGCGGTTCCTGTCATCTAGATTTAGACACTATCTGTACATATCATGGTAACGGCACCAGGTTTGAGACAGAGGAGAGTGTTTGTTCTGAGACGAAGCCGAGACGGGAGGCAGTGTTTAGTCGGGGCCCAAGGACAGAGACAGACGTGTTATGTCTCTATGTCTTTCTCAGTCAACCTTTCATGCTTTCTTGAGCTGGTTGGTTCCCCTGTGTCAGACCCCCTCCTCCACCCCATCGGACCCCACCTCTCACTGCTTTTATGGTCCGTGGTGAGGCCATCCAGCTCAGGAAGTGCTGTGAAACATCAGAATCCACTTCCTGCAGCAATCAATACATCTCAGGTCCAGTAGACGCACACACACAGCTGAGAATGCACCGGCACACATGTTCTCTCTCTCTCTCTCTTCTCTCTCTCTCTCTCTCTCACACACACACACACACACACACACACACACACCTGGTGTGATTTCACACTGTATACATGTAAAAGGATGTTTATTTTGAACAGCTTACAACAGAAGGATCTGAGGGAGACCTTGATGTCCTTCAGATTATTCAGTGAGAAGCCATCAGTATCCAAACGAATCAAATGAATTGTGTCGAGTTATTCAGTTACCATCTTAAAACACTCACATGGTGGAGCCATCAGTGTCTTTGCCTCTTAATAAACAGTCACCTAAAACACAGTTCTCAATCCTTGAGGGTCTTCATGGGTCTACATGGGAGTTCAGGGTATCTCAGTGGGGTTCTGGGGATCTTTGCTTCCAGGAGATTGTAAAGGCAGCTACATTTATGTTGACATTTTTTCATTTGGCAGATACTTTTGTCTGAAGTGAAGTACAAATGAGGTACAATCCAGCTGTAGTAGATGAAGGAGAAGCCTTTGAGAATAAGCTCCTTAAAACTACATTTTCCATCTGACACAAGTGCCACAAGCAGGTGAAGAAAAAAACTGATGACAAGATAGAGAGAGAGAGAGAGAGACAGAAGGAGCATATTCTGTGAGCAGGTACAGTAGTAGTTGAGTTTTAGGGTCTCCCACAAAAATAGAATTCAATTTCACTATAATTAATTCTAGTAGTTGAAATGATCCCATTTGTTGTTGCAGCTGTTCGAGACAGTTTAAGTCCTCACTGAACCATCCAGTGAAATATCTTATTCTGACCACTGTGTGTTAATTTCTCTTTCGTGGTTGATTTTGACATTGAAAAGAGGCAGCGCTGAAATGGATCAATGGATGAACTGATGGAGGAATAGACATATGCCTCTGTCAGTCCCTCCTCCTCCTCAACAACAGTAATAAAATGATAGATTCCCAATGTGGATGGGAGCAGAAGTGAAGGGATGACCTCACAGCCACCTAATCGCCGCAGTGGGACAAGCCGGCAGCTAATGTGTCCATTAGCCTTCCCTTCGCCAGAGGAGAAACCAACCTGGCTGGGAGCGAGATAGAGACAGAGAGAGAGGGAGAGAGGTGAGATGGAGGACAGGAAACAACAGTTTCTACTCTCTTTCCTTCAGCTCACTGCTGCGACTGATCTCAATTTGATCCTCATTTCTTTTCTGGGACGTTTTGTCTCGATTCACATCCTTTTTAGTGTTTATGGTTGGAGATTTTGTGTGAGTGAAAACGAAAGCAATTACTTTTTTTGAAATGAGGTTGCTAATTTATTATTGCCTGATTTGACTCTTTTTGTGCTGGAAAATAAATCCAAAACACAACAAATTGGGACCAAACTGGAAAAGTCTTGTCACACCTTTTGAATTCAAAACCGTTTGACTGAAACCCAGAATAAAACCGTTGTTGGCTCCATAAACTCAGAAACTCAGAAACCAAAAACAACCTCTGTGCTTGTATAAATGTGTTCTACCAGGGGGTCCTGTTGTTTCTTGCCTGGCTACAGTTCATCACTGGGGGTCAGAGAGGTTGCTGATACCAGAGTTTGCTCCAATGGAAGCCCCCTCCCCCTTCGTCATGTGACCTGTGTGGGGTGACTGCTGTCATTGCACAACAGCCAAAAGCATAGGGATGGGCCTTTTTGTACAAAATGAAAACACAGCACATGTACACACAACTGAACAAGTGAACCCATGCAGTGTCACATGTTCACCTGCTGCACTCCGATCCCTCCTACTTCCCTTTTTCTCAGTATAGCCAGGGTGAGCAGTGTGTCGGCTGTCAGCCACAACAACTCTGCAGTCTGTCGGTCTGAACTTTTACTGCAGAGCCACAGCAGGCAGCAACTTCGACTTCTGGTTTCGACACCACACTGGCTTCCTGTGGTGCCTCCGCCCTGCTGTTGGAACCGTCTTCAGCACTCCTGACGCAACAGACCTGAATACAGTCTAGTCCCAGAATATCTGTCCTGATTGTGTTAACATGCAGCGTCTGACTCTTCTTTCTACTCAGCATCTTTTTACGTTGCCTCTTTGTCCATGACTAGATGATATATGATCTGTGGGGCTGATAACTTTGATTTCCTCCAGGAAAGCTTATAGGACAGTCAGGCTTTTAAAATCAATATAACTACATAAATAAAAAGAAAGCTTCTGTCCACAGTGTCAGCTTTGCAAAACCTGTCAAATCAGACTCCAGACCCTCCTCCCTCAGGTCCAGTCCTCCTCCCTCACCACTGGAAACCATGTGATTTGGCTCCAGACTAAAGTCTCTCACTCTGTCTTTCTCCATATGTCTCTTTTTCAATCGCTCAGCCTCTCCCAGAGTTCAACAGTGGAACAAAATGTCCGGCTCCGGAGTGGAAAGCACCAGTATGTGCTGGCCAGCCGGCTCGATTTTGATGCTGCCCAGCACCCTGTGCTCAACCAAAGGGCCTCTTTGTGCTCTGGCCTCACAAAGATGTACCCCAAGCAGCAAAAAAAAAATATGTCCAAAAACAAAACCAACAGCAGCGTCCCGGCCGGGGGGACCTGCCTGCAGCCCAACACGCAGGGTCCAAGAGGAAGAGCTGCCAAAATCGGAGGTTACAAATAAAACCTGGTGAATAAGCAGGAGAGAAACAGAGGAAAGAAGTTTTCCATTTGAGCTGAAAAGGGCCCACGTGGTCGGCTTCTCCTCATGAACCAACGGTTATGGCTGTGCAGGCGCTCATGTTTGTCTTTGCAAGCATTTTACAGCCAGTGCTTTATATCAGCCAAAGCCATGTTTGCATGGGACGATACTTGCAGAGTTCATCTTTATTGTTAATGAGTTTGCCAAGAGCTGCACATTCCTCCACAAACATTGTGGTATTGAACCTCAATTTCTGGTGTGAACCAAAATGTGTTCTGAGCACAGAGATGATGAATAGTTCAGGAAGCAAAGTGGACATTTTAGAGCATCCAGCAATGATTATTGGGATTTGTCCTTTGCTTTGTGTGATTGAGTGTGTCGTTAATTTCCTCTGGATTGACATAAGGTTTAAAGCGCAGATGGTGACAAACAGGGATGGTGTTTTGAAAGAACCCATGACTGTCAGCACCTCTCACAGTCATAAACAGGTAGCCAGACACAATCTCCAAGCTGCTACATCTTCACTGCTTTCACCTACTTGCTTGTGTATATGTTTCCATACAGAAGTGGCAGTGAACTCTGATCTTAGTCCTCAGCAGCTGTCTGTGATAGTAAAAGCACAACCGGCAGCAACATGAATGTTGTTTTTTTTGCTCTTGATAATGTGGCCGAACCACTGCGGTGACCTGAGTATTCCACCCTGAACTGCTTTACAGCATCAGAGATACGCCTCAGTACCTACCATACATACACACTCGTGGGCCACTTTGGGCCAATTGTTTACTGCCGGCTGCAGGCAGGGCGCGTCGTACAAAGTCCCATTGAGAGCTGTTAATTAGGCTAACCTGAAGTTCAGCGACCGGCCGTTCATTACAGAAATAGCACTGGCATCTTATTGAGGATGGCTTAAAATGTGTGGTATGATGTATGTGTGTGTTTGTGTGTGTGGGTCGATCCTACAGGGCACCAGCAGCATCAACCATGGAAATTTCTATTTCACTCTATTAGTTTGATGGGGGGCAGACAGTCAGACACCTCTGTGGTGTAGAGAGAGAGGGAGGGGAAAAGCGATAATGGATTTACTTTAGTGTGTGTTTCAAGGTGCCAGACAGTCTCTCCCTCTCTCTCTCTCTCTCTCTCTCTCTCCCTCTCCCTCTCCCTCTCTCCCTCTCTCTCAAAGTGGGCTAGGCAGGAGCTTGAGCATTATGGCAAGGCGGCCTTGGTGGAAAAAAAAACTACTCTCCCTCTTCCTTTCGTGCTTGGAGAGAGCTGCAGCATTTAGAGAGGGAGGCATCAGACTACTGTGTGTGTGTGTGTGTGTGTGTGTGTGTGTGTGTGTGTGTGAGTGTGAGAGAGAGAGAGTCTAATGCACCGCCTCCACACAGCACAGCACAGCACTCTGGCCCTACATTATCCCAAATGCTGCTGCTGTGATTGGAGCAGTAATGTGGTTGCTAAGCAAATGCAGTTTTCTTGGACTAAATCGGAATGGGCAAGACTGCTTCCTGGCTGGCTGGCTGGTGGGCCGGACTTTGGTGCCGCCGCTTCTGCTGCGTGCAAACATGACTCACGCAGAGACACACACACACGCACATGGGAGAGTTGTTTTAATGCAGCACCAGACGAAGCTAAGAACATAGCTTTCACTGGTTTACCTGTGTTTACCTGTGTTCCCTGGGTAAAACAGCACCACAGTGGTGTATCTTTCATTTAAAAATGATCTCACCACTCATCCATTTCTCAGAGCTCTAATTATATTGTTTTAGACCTCATGAAATGAGTCATTGCCTCTGTTCCAACAACGAACCAGTCCTGATCATTTTTGTTATTTCGCTTGACTAAAACTGAAGCAGTGACATAAACCAGAGATAGTTGACTTTCAACGATTTGCCCTGTTAGCAGCTCATTACGAGAAGATGATGACTAATAAAGGATTAAAAAATCAGAGAATAGTGGTTGTCCACAACAAGCGGCTTCAGATGATTCAACCAAAGCAAACTGCTGTGTGTATTTGTAGGCTACTAGTAGGCTAAAATTACTGCAGTTGAAACACTGATAGTTGTTTGGAAAAGAAAAGTAATGATCAGAATGCTAAAGTTAAACCGAACTGATCATTTTCAGTGTCAGTTAAAGCAAGACTATGTAATTTGTGATTTTTTTTCTGGTATTACTTTTGTAGATCAAACATGATGTGTGGTTAAAAATGAGGCATAACACCTTTTGTGGACTATTTATGTTTATTGAGAATTTATTGTACAAGTTTACTGTTAAATTTATCTGTTATTTATGTTTTTTTCTCTCTCTATCTCTATCTATCTTTGAGAGCTGGAACCGGTGGCTGTTTGGCGTTAACTGATTGATGCCATCATTCAGTTAACAATTGTTTCAGTTGCTGTTGACTAAGGTGCTCTACAGAGTATATTCAGAGGCAGATAGTGTCATGTTGACAAGTCTCGTCCAAGCCACTATCTGCTCTCTGGTTGCCGATCAGCCTTGCCTTCCTCCAGCTTATGTTTCCCGTAAGGTGAGATGGCAGCTTGGGGTCAACTGTCCATCACAGATCGAGGTGAAGGTCTAAGGTGGGGAGGGGCTGGGGGTCAGTTCCTGAAGACGGCTTTAATTAAAGTAGTAGCCAGTTTGGTTAGCGGTCAGCGCGACACATTCTTGTCAGGAGACCTAAGAGTGACGGGGCCAGCAATTAGCCCGTTCAGAAGTCAAGAGGTGGTAATGTGAAGGGCCTGCCAGGATCCACTTTCAAACATGTTTGGGATAGTAGTGCCGTCTATATGTGTGTGTGGGTTTGTGCGTAAGAGCAGGGTGTCATCTACTTTTAGCTTCACACTCAGGAGTGTCACATTTCCTCACCTTACGTCTAAGCTACTCCACTGAGCACTCAGTGTGTCCTACTTACACCTACACCCCGTGAAGATAGAAACCCCAAAACACTGGACTAACATCATCTGTCATTTAATAGAATATTTTAGAATAAAGTCATTTACATTTGCTATTTCAGTTTAGACACAACAGAGAAGAAATAGTGTGGATGTGGCTCAACTGTTTGTGTATGTATGAAAGCTGGTGTGTAAACTTTGAGGCAGCTCCACACCGTCACAGCTCTTTGTACAGCATTGAACAAAGTGGCATTAGACACAGAGCATCATACTAAAGGTGCAGCACGTCATTTCTACAGGTAAACCCCAGCTGTGCTGAAAAAGTTGATTGGTTCAAAATGAACTGAAAGCAGTTTTCATAATCAGTAAATTGTTTCAAGTGTTCATCAAGCAAAAGCAAAACATTTGTCACTTCCAGCCTCGCAATAACTATTCTGGCTTTAGATTATGATCAATTAATCAATTAATTAATCATTATCCAAAGATACAGTATATAAAATAGTTAATAAGCTGAACTTTTGTTAGGCGAACGTTGTCAGTTTGCCAGCTAACAAGACACAACATTTATATTTCTGGATCTAATCTAATCTTATCTGACTCTGGGTAAGACAACAAACAGGGTTTTACCAAAATGTTGCCTATTCCTTTAAATGTTTTTTTTGCGGCACCATATAACGTCTAACAACCCTGCAGAAATGTTCTCTGCTGCTGCGTGGAACCCTTTTTGTTGAGAGTGTGTGTGCGAGGGAGGCCTCATGTGGGCCTGACCTGATTCCAGCCAAGCATCGCGTGCCTGACCAGAGCATCTCTCTGTTCTCGTTCTCTCTTTCTCTTTCCCATCCACCCATCCCTCTCTCGCCTGCTCACTCTGCCCCTCTCTCTCTTTCTCTCATCTATTCTTCTCTTGCTCTCTTTTCTCTCTCTCTTCTTTTTTCCCCGCATTACAGTGAGCCTCACCGCCCATGCTGCACAGTTCACTTGAACACACTCTTTCATATACACACATACACACACACACACTCCCACACACAGGGTCCCACAGGCTCCCCGCATGCTTACCTTAGTGGAACTGAGCTGAGCGGTTTCACAGCAGCTGTACGGCAGACAAAACGAGAGTGGCACTGTCTGCCTCCATGCTGTTCAACGGGACAGAAATAAAGATTCACATATCTGGGTTAAAGGTTAGGACGAAACAGGAAATCATCTTTTTCCATTTTAGATATCAAACCATAACATTACTGCATATAATATAAACAATGTCTCTTGCACAGTGAATTGCAAAAGCATCATCATTGAGGAATCTTGAGGGCCCAGTTTAACCTGCCAACCTGCTGCTGGACGTGCGCCAGCGTGGAGCAGAGGGCATGAATACTCTGCCACGTTTTATGTTTCACTGGGCAGGTGGGGAGATAGCATTTGTGTGTGTGTGTGTGCACGCGCTATCTTACAGTAGATTTTTTGTGCACAGAAGCACACACAGACTCACTGAGGTGACAGGAGTGACATGATGATGAAACCTGGAGTCGTAAACGATGCTGCCGTTCACTTGTTCTTGGTTTCTAGCTTGCTAGCATGTCACCCTGGCCCCACTGTCTCACACACACACAACCAGCTCCTCCTACAAGTGTGTCCAAATGTTCACTCTGTCAAGATTTAAAGCATATAAACACAACAGAATGGTTCTTTAACAGCTATTTTTTTGAGCTATACTGTGCCTCATTACAAACTCCATAGGGTTCGGACATCCCTCACCCGCACTCACCCTCCACCCGCCTCCATCTTTCAGAGGTTCTGTTGTTGGGAGGGATGATCCAAGGCCTGTCATCCCCAATTACCCAGATGTGGGCCTCGGCCTCTATCCCTCCCACTAATCCCTCCTTTCTCTCACTCTCTTTCCTTTCTATTCTTCTGTTTTGGACACAAAAAGATAGCAGGGAGAGCAACGCCATTGTTTGAGAGTCTTATGTAAGGGTTATTAAGGCATATACAGTATGCGTGCTGTATAATCCTGCTGGGTTTTTGGTCATCACCTCATTTTATTATGGTGCACAACATAAATAGACCTATTAGAAGGATATGTCTTATGGATTGTGATATAGAGAAGCTGGAAAATTCACCTCAGTATTATGAAAGAAATGGTCTTTAAGGTTGCAGCATGCCAGTTGCCAGCGGCAGCAACAGGTAACTGTTTAAACACTGTTGAATGCATCTTCGATTACAAATATCAGTAGTTAATTAAAAACTAGTCACTCAGCCCTACTTCACACTCTTACTCCCTTCTGATGG
The DNA here is from genome assembly GCA_025331565.1 of Holacanthus passer. Taxonomy (NCBI): domain Eukaryota; kingdom Metazoa; phylum Chordata; class Actinopteri; family Pomacanthidae; genus Holacanthus; species Holacanthus passer. The sequence continues at coordinate 86,328 of JAFREQ010000220.1, read as the reverse complement.
CCAAAAACCCTCAGTCTCTGAGTTTGGTATCATTTTCAGCCACAACTTGTCTTTATTCTCTTGAGGAGAAAAGAGGTGACGGTCAGCTGCCTCTCTTTCTCCTGTGGGCTTGGCCTCTTGGAACTCAGAGCTGTGATTTGGTGAATTCTAACAAGCTCATTATATTATCTTTTCATATTCTTATCTTGTACTTGGCTGGAAGAGTCAGTGTTTGCAGAGTGTGTGAACACCACTGAGGCACTTTTTGTGGGAGGCACATCATGTGTGTGGGGGACCTACTTTTATCGGCTGACCTACTTCACAAAGCACTTTGTAATCATATTGGATCTGTTAATTTGATGTTTTGCACCTCTGTGGTTCTTTTTAGCCGCCTTGCGAGGCCGGCCCGTGCTGGTCAGGGGGGAGAGAGGACAGGCTGCCACCACTGCTGCGTCTTTAAAAACTCTCTCCAAGCTGCTTTTCAGATTACCAGCGCTGCAAACTAGGTAATCGCCCCTCAGCACGAAAGGGCTTATATACCAACTGCAAAGTACGCACAATTCATTTCCAGCTCCACCTCACCCTGCGCGCTACTTTAATCGGATTCTTGTTTTTGCTGTTTTGTTCTCACTATTAATCGAGTGGGTGCTGTTGTTTACCACTCATTCTTGTTGGATGCACAGCACTTATGCTTGTGGCTGGTGTATATTTGAGTGGGAGTGTGTGCTAGGCTGTGTATGTTTGCGTGACTGATCATTTCAAGCCTTCTCAGCTTCTTCCTGGTGGCAGGTGGCACCAATATGGTGTTACAGTGCTGCATGTAAACCAAAGAAAAGGAGGGAGTGGGAGAGGGAAAAATGCAAAATGAGCCTGAGAAAAGTGCAGTAAAGAAGATCAGATTCACGTGTTGGCGTGCTGAATTTTGCCATATTGGTACGAAACAGAACTATAGAAATGTCAGTTTAGGTGGGATCTGATTTCAACTCTTCATGAGAAGTGCCAGAAAGAAAAGACAGCAACTTATAATAATGAAGACAAATCAATAAGAGACCAGGTGCAACTTTGCCAACAACATCTCATTTCCAGTTGTATTTTTTCCTTCTTCCTTAGTGTTTTTGTTTGTTCCTTCATGGCAACCATTTTGGCTCCTGGAGAAGCAGTGATGATAGTAGCGGCGTTTGTGGCAAACAACCAAACAGAGGAGAGCTGCACCAGAGAGCAGCACAGGGGATTTGTTTTGGCTCAGATGTTGGTGCAGCCATGGAAAGAGTTAGCCGATGAATAGCAGGGGGGGGAGACAACAATTGTTCTGACTGAGCCAAGAAGAGTTCTTCAGCATCCCCCCTGCACTGTTTCGTAAGAACATGGAGGCCAAATGACTGAAGTTCCATATGCAGAGCCAGCAATTCTTGCTTCTTAATCTTGTTACTTATAGTTAAATGCAATAACTGGAATGAGTGCAGTTATGTGTGTTTTATTAAAAGTACAGTCTTTGTCACAGAGCATTAACAGGATGCACTGATTGGTAGAAGCATTGGCCACAACTATAGGTGAATATTTGTTGAATTTCTCATTCAATCATACTTTTTCATTTTACAGTAAAAATGGCTTGTTTGTGGAATGTATTATATTGTATTGAACTGTAATAAGATTTGATTAAGAAACTTCTACCTGGTCTAGAGATGGTGATTACATTGCAATCAGAAGGGGTAGAATCGGATGTCCGGGCGTCTTAGAGCCGCAACTTGTATGATATGAAAAAAAGTCATGGAAAAACTGAGTTTTAGCAGAGTTCTGGCTTATAGCTTGTGTGTTCTGGTGACAACACCCCCTTCCTCCACTGTTCTTTTCTCAGCTCATATGCTTCCCATCAGGCAGAGTGATCTACATGACGTCAGCATGGCAGGGAAACCAGTGCTGCTCTCCAGATGTGAGAGGAAAGGAGGGAAATGAGGAGAACAGAATGGACAAAAGAAAGTGTGACGACACAGACTATCGTCGACTGAAAGAGTCGTCCTGGTTCCAGTTTCACTCAGTCTTGTCGTCAGTGCTATTTGTCAGGTCGGTGGTGGATCTCGTCCCCGCCGCCGCTAAACCACACGCAGCCAGATCATATCTTATCCAACAGCAGGGCCTGACACCATCCTCATACCACAGTTTCCTCATTTGCTCACTCTGCAAAGGAATCCATCATGTAAACACTACTATTAGTTTTTTTCCCTAGATGTGCACTTGGCCTTGAATATTCTGGCCTCCACACACACCTCCTCTTCAAGAACAGACTTCTCTCTCAGAAGCCACAACAGCTTCTTTCTAGGTTCATCTTAGCCTCCCAGCCCCGACCCATGTGGACTGTGCTGCTGTTGGCTGTTCTGGATGCAGCCTGAACTCACTGTTTGCATGTTATTCAACCTGACCCCTCTCTGACCTTACTGTGGCCCGAGCTCGCTGCCTGTTAAAACTCAGGACGCAAAGAAGGGCTGTGACTTCTGGCCATTAAAAGACATTGGGGCAATTAAGCCTTTAAATGTCCCTCCCTTGATTACTTCTCAAGATAGTGTTTGTAGAGTGAGCCTGCATTTCTTAAGGCCAGACGCAGTCGCCCCCCAGCACCACTCTCTTTCCTCTTTGTTCTATTTTTTACAGTGGTTCAGACCATAAAGTCAGTCAAGAGGTGGCTTTGGCTGCTTCATAGTGAGGTTGCGAAGGGTCATGAACCTTCTGTGACATGTGAAATTAGCCCTCCGAGGCATGTCTGTGTCAAATACACTTCTTTATCAGTTGGTGTCATTAGGACTCCTAATAAGGTGCAAACCTGTAACATGGCTCTTTATTATTACAGGACTACATGAGCAACAGTGCAGAGTGTCTTGTCTATTGCAGCAAAAGCAGAGTAAACATTGAAAGTTGCATGTTTGCATGCTGCAAAAATCAGTCAACTGTATTTAAAATTTGATTTCGAGGCTAGTATGACTCTCATAAATCAAAGACAGACACCAAGATATTGGCACCGCACAGCCGTTCTACCCTCATAAAGTGAACACTGTGGAAATCAAATGCCAAGGGAGCAAGTTTAAACAATAAGCCGGCCTCCTCAGGTGACTTGACCGACGTGACGTGTCTCTGTGGTTGGAGCCTTTTGTCTTAGACGCCAGGTTTATATGGCTCCAGGGTCAACTGGTCAGTGTTTTACAGGGCTGGAGGCCAGTTCAGAGGCAGTCCATGCCATCTGGTAGCCATAAAGTCACCCAGCGAGCCTGACTTTTGTCCTGTTTAATGGGGCTCTCGGGGGGTGAGCTCATGTGGGAGAAGATGGAGGACTTCTGCTTTGCCCCTTGCTCCTCGTTTTAAGACTGCAGTTTAATTCCTCCCTAGAACAGAGTGAGGTCTGAAGTTTGCATCTGTTTGATTTGTTTTAGCTTCAGGTTTTTGGATTTGTCTTTTCTGTTGTATGTATGTGGAGGCTAAAGCAGCAAGAACCAGTGTTGGTGCTAAGAACTGCAATAATTGTATCAGAGTTGTCAACGCAACTGACCTGAGGACCTTCACAAATGTAGTAAGCAGCCAAGTGGCCTCCTTCATCATTTATTGATTTCTTGCTGCAGAATGCATGCTGAAGGTTACATGGAGGATGTTGCTGCAATATTCAATACGCATTCAGATTTTTTTCCTCCTTGCAAAAACAGCTGACAGCAGTGAAGAACCACTGTATGAGACTGAAAATAGATAACATGCAGAAACAGGCCTTTTCTACAGTCGCAAAGCATCTTCCACAGTCTTCTTTACTAGTTTTAGTGGCATTACTTTCATAGGCGGCGAGGCTTCACAGACATGTCAGATAAGAGAGTGAGAAAGGAAACATGTGAGCATTCTCAGCGCCACCAGAGCTAGACAAGGCAGAAACAACAGCCAGGCCAGTGGAAAGGTCAGTGATAAATGAAATGGTTCCCCAGTCTGATATGTGTTCTTAACCTCAAACACAAAATCACTGAGGGATTCTTTCCAGAAGTGTCTGAATGAGTCTGCAAGCTTCTTAGAGTACATTTTTCCCTGTGACTGGAATTCAGAAGTAGTCAAAGCAGAACAAATTTGACTCGTCAGAACAGATAAGATGCCTGCAGTGGAGCTGACTGTAGTTAGCGGCCTGCTACAGAGGGAGGCCCAGGGCGAAAAAAGCTTCAGGACAGTGCTTTTGTCCCAATTACAGCTAATCCCTTTAGTGGCAGAGAAAGTGGGGACCCCCTGCTAGCTCCCTCTGACTACACAGAGCTATGCAGAGAGGAAAGCCAAGCATGCCCCCCCCCACCCCCAACACGAGAAAAGAGAAAGTCAAGAACTTTCATCTGTCTTTTGTCTTTGCGATTCATCTGCCTTTTCAGATTAAAACGTGCCACTTTTCAGCAAGGGCTTGAAATATGGTAAGCGGAGAGACATTAGCCAGACCAATCCTGTTATGAGCATCAGCGCTGGGGAAAGGGGGGGGGGCTGAGGGGGGTAGGACGCAATCTTCTTAAGTGATTAATCACCATGTGAAAGTGAAACCCACTGCGGGATTTCTCCACCTTAAGATTTCAGCTACCCTTATTTTCTATTGTTTCTTTTTTCTACACACATTTTGCATCAAACCTATTGAAAAACAGTTCTCACCCAGCTATGCTTTGAAAATTGAGTGTAAAATCTGGTGCACAGGAATGAGACAGTCAGAAAACTGTGCTTTTACACACGACCACAGAAATGTGCCCAGACTGCATGAGAAACAGGTTTTCACTCAACGCACCAAATCGGCACTATTTTAGTAAGATGTTTTCCATCTGTTTAAAAAAAACATTTTTTTAAAGACACCACAAGAGGAAGAGATGCATTTTCAAATGTAGCCTACATAATGTTGACATGGTGTTAGTCATCATTAGCATGGGAACAGTAGTTTGTCAACTGGCACCATTATGCAAACTGTGGGGTTGCAGGAGAAGGCAATTAGCAGGCCCGGGTGTGAAAAACAAACACATTTGGTGAAGCTTCACCCTTATTACCTCATTAGGTGGTGCAATGAAGGAGAAGGCTTTTTTTGCCTACAGGCCTCTGGCTATGTGCTGAGAAAATGATGTCAGTGGGGCTCTGAAACAGAAACTCAGAAAAAAAAAATGAAAGAAAGAAGTGGGGTATATTGCGCTGGGGGTCACAACCTCTCCACAGCGAAGATAAAGTCATGGCACACTTAGTCGTGTATTCTGTGTTAGTAACTAATCTGTGTGGGTGCTCACACTCTCTATGCATGATTAATCTTTAGTGCTCACACACGTGTAGGTATCTGCTTGTGCGTGGGTATGTGTGGGTTCTTGGTGGGGGGTTCAAAGAGTGACACCACAGCCAGTAATTATATTTCTGGAGGAAGATACTTGTAGATGAACGTTTTACGGCCAAAGTTGATCAATACGGCCATGATAACAAATGGATGAATCGCACAAACCTCAGCATGGAGCCACATTATAGGATGGAAGGATGGTAACGTGAGGCATCATTGCCCCAAACACACACCCCCGTCCCCTCCCTCTCCTCTGCTTACTTCGCCAACACTTCCACAGTCGGGGTCCCCATTGTCCTGTGCCCTCAACACCCTCTCACCTTTTATAGGAAGAGATGGGGCAGTAGGCACTTTTTTATGAGCTCCTGTTCGCAAAACAATTACTGTGCTTTAATGAGGCTGTCTGGAATTTCACAGGCCCCCTCCACTGTGTCACATAAGCCAAAAGCAGGAAAAATATACATCCACCACGGAGAGAGAGAGCAGGAGAAGGAGGATCAAAACTCACCTTTCACATTTGTTGTCATGAGACTGAAATTAATGATGAGAACACTAATCTGTGCTATAACAAGGATGATTTAAATTAAAGTGACGATAATCACCAACCACCTAAATGACCACTATGAACTTCATTATTTTGCCATTTGTCTGAAGATGATTTGACTAACTCTTCTCTTTTTTTCTCTTTTTCCATGTCTATGTGGTGTGTTCCTACTGCTGCTATAGGTGAGTGTCACTCTTTTAAACTTTCTATCTCAGGTCTATGTTCTCTCTCTTCCCTTTGTACCCACTGCTGCAGTCACAACATCATGTTAGATGTAGCAGTGACTATCCACTTTCACCATGATGACACACTACACATGCTTCTAGAAACACTGCTGCATTTTGCTCATATTTAAACACACAGTCTGTCCAGGTTTGTCATGTTACATGTACTAGTAGCTACATTCAGACACATGCAGCCTGTATTAAACTTTTGTAAACTGAGATTTGTCTGTTAGTTTAGGCAGGGAGGAGCTGCGGCACGGGGAGGCAGGGGAAGGGAAGGGTGCGGTAGTGAAACCCCCAGCGCAGACCGACGTGGGTTTAACCAAAATGGCCGCCCACCACAGGCCTCTGTGAGATGGAGCAGGGTGTAACCACATGCTTCTGCTATCTTCCACGTAGCAGTGTTGCATGCTGCGACCTAAAAAACGTTGATTGTGTGTGCACAGCAAGGCTTTGCTTTGTTTAACCCCATGTCTTACAAGTTTCTCTCACAAGCGTGCCTGCCACAAACCCATAGTTTGTATCACCTGCTTCACAGAGCTACTCACAGCCACAGAGCTTTGCAGAGAGACAGTTCTGCCAACATTTGGGATTCATTTTAATTGTATGCTTTGTACTTTTGTGCCTGTGCACTGACCATCCCTGTTTAAAGGAATGTTATTCATCTCTTACACTAAGTTAAAGCTGGAAGTTTGTTCTTGACTTTGAAATCCGTAGTTTGACAAAGAAATCTTATATCCAGGTCCACTTAATGGCCTTTTCCAGGACTTTCAGCTCACTGTCCTCCTCAGCAGATGGAGTTTGCTCCATTTCACTGAGGATGGAAAAATCTGAAAAAAAACCACTCACTGTGCAAATTCAATCCACTGACGAATCGATGCAGCAGAGGCCAATATGTTCTGACTCTTAGTCCCTAGTTTGGCTCAGAAATGCTGGATTCTACATTTCTTGTAACACAACTTAATAGTGTTAATTAAATTCTGAAGACATAATACAAGTGACAACAAATAGAGAAGTGCTCCTTTAAAAATGGATTCTAAGAAATAAGAATTATCATCTAGTGTATAGTGAACACAGTTTTCATATTAAGTTCAAACATACATATAAAAAATGCTTTGTTTCTGCTTTAGTGGACTTCCAATATATCTGTCTGTGGGATGAGGTTGCTGGAGTCACCTCCTCTGCATTGGAACAAAGTTCACTTTTTTTTAGGATGTTCTGATCATTGTGGATGGTGCCTTTTCTCAGTACAAAGGCTCAGTCGTCTACCTCTGGGGAATAATGCATCAGCTCATCTGTGGGATGTGGGAGCCCTGGGGGAAGGGGGAGGGGGGCATGGAGGTCAAGGGTCAGGGTGGTTCTATATGTGTGTGGTGTAGCATGGTCTACATCCTCCTCTTCAGAAAGCAAATGAGCTCTGATAGCGTGGCCACTGCGCCCGAGGGCTTCCAGTTTGTGTGTGTGTGCGTGTTTGGGAGATAGGGGCTATCCCAGGACAGGGGTTAGAGGTCGGATCCTTCACCGAGGACAAACAAGAACAGAAAGAGAGAGAGAGGTGATGCTGTTGGGACACTCACAGATGACAAGCACATCAATAGTGCTGAGCTGGTTGTTGCTTATTTCTCAACAAGTATTGAACAGCAACCTTATTGTATAACAAGAAGAATCAAAACCTGTAATGGCTCATTAGTATAACCTTACTGCTGAGAAACAACTCAGAAGGCCTGTTCTACAAAGGATGCACGCTGAAAGATAAGTAACCCTAACAAACAGGCAGAGGTTGTGAACCACCCAGATCTTGAGGCATCTCAAGATTAGTTTTGTGACTATTTAAGTGACTAAACAATAGCCACGCCAATGAAGTGTGTATGGTGTTTGCCCTGCGAAATAACACCTCTACCTTTTACAGAAGTGTATTAAATTTTTATGATGTGGAGGTGGTGTTTCTTTCAGGTGAGGTGGCCCACCTCTGCTACAAAACACATTGGGACACTCTGAGAAAAAATAAACGCTATTTACATGCACAAGTCAAAAAAGGGTCCAAATGTGGTAATTACAGCCAAATTTAGTTCTACTTTTTCCTTGTTTTACCATATAAAATTATTTTTCACTGGAATTCATTGACTGGAAGTCAGCTGACCACAAGCTGACTCTGCTGCACATGAATCTGTACACATATGCACAGCCCTGATGCAGTGTAAACAGAGTCACAGGAATGTCCGCTGTCTGGGTCTGCGTCTGTTTTGGACACATATGGTGATGTTGAGCCATCATGATGCATTAAAATGGAATCAGAATAAGTCTGGACTTCCAGTCTGGAATTGTTTGAGAGGTCAGTTCATTCATGGTATTCATGTCAGATGAAGGCACTTGCATGTTGCTGTGGGATGAGTGGAATGACACGTGACGATGGCAGCCAATCAGAGGACAGTGTTGACCACCTGCAGGAAGTCTGGGTGGTGTTGTGTTTTGGGTAACAGTCAGCAAAGCTATTTGAAAAAGTCACCATCCAAACCAGAGGCAGCACTTTGTTTTGACTGCAAACCAACCATTTGTGCAAAATATGCACGATTTCATGTCACAGCAGGAAAAAAAAAATTGCAACAAACCACTGGAACCGCCATCAGACAGCGGGTGTCGGGGTTTGGCTTCTGCTGTGTTCTGTGTTTCACCTCATCCCGGCTGATGCTTCAACAGAGACACACTGAAGCAGAACGAGGTGAAGAGAACTTGAGGAAGAGACAGAGAGCACAGGAAAAGAAGGGAAACTGTCTTCCTGAATGCAGACGTGTGTGTGTGTGTGTGTGTGTGTGTGTGTGTGTGTGTGTGTGTGTGTGTGTGTGTGTGGTGGGCGGCACGCCCTTGCAGGTTTTTCTATCACTCAGCTTCCATTAATTTTTAATTGCTTCCTCCGCCTGGCACACAGCTCCACTTCTCACTCAGTGAGCAGAAAGGAGGAGGAAGGACTCCCCGGCAGAAGAGAGGGGAAGGAGAGATGGGGGGGGGGGGGCTCGTCCCTCCACCAGAACCTCTTTTCACTTTCCTGGCTTCCTCCTGCTCTTCCTACTTCCTTCCTTCCGTCCTTCTCTCCTCTTTCCTTACCTCACCATCCCCAAGCCTTCTCTCTCATCTGTGTGCCAGCCTGTAGTCTCCTTTATCACTGCTGGTGAATAAATGAAAAGGAGAGGAAACCTAAGGCCTTTGATGGAAAACAGTAGAGTTTCAGCACACTCGACACTTCCACCATCTCTCCCTCCCCATCGTCCTCACCCTTTCAGCCTCTCCCTCCTCTCTCTCTAAATTAAACATCAAAGGGAGAGCCCTCCACTAGGTGTTCCTGCTCACCCGCAACACTGGCGATGCCACAGAGCTTTTTCCTTGTTTGAAAGTCGTACAACGTATTTCACACCCAATCTAACCCTCTTCTGCTTCTGCCGCTGCCTACTGACGCTGGAGTGCTCTCTTGAGTTTTCAAGTATGTGAGGGGGGTAGGGGATGAGCTGAGGCTCTGAGATACAAGGACCTGAGGGGAGAGAGAGAGAGCGAGAGAGAGAGAGAGAGCACATGTGGCTTCAACTGTTGATTGATAATTTCTGCTAATGTGACCAATATCTAATCTTATCTTAATATAACTGACCATTTAAAACCCAGAGTTTATAAAAATATTTTATATTATCAATCACTACTGGTTCAGGGCTACAACAGGAGCAGCATTGATCAGCTTGTTTCCAGTATGTGGGTTGTGCTAATTAAACTGGAGGGAGGTTGGTGTTAGTGTGGAGGGGAGAGGATGGAACATCTGCAGTCTGGGCCTCCAGCCCTCTGGCTAGACTGCTAAATGTTATTATTGAGTTCCTGACCGGAGACTCCCTCCATCATCTCTCCATCTTTCCTCCTGTCAATCCATCAGGAAGAAGAGACAGAACCAGCAAACAAGGGCAACAGAACAGTTGAGCTGGCCTGTTGTTAAAAAAGAGAAAGAGATGTTCTCAGATGGCCGTGAATGATGTCCTGCTTTTTAAAAATGTATTATGGCCCTTGTATTTGAAAATGACAGTATGTTTGCTGAGTTTGTGTCGGCTTTTTATGCTTTCAGATCAGTAACAAAATCGATAAGAACACCATCGACCAAACATGGCTGCACACTCGGCTATACAGCTTCTCTGTGCTGACTAAGAATTGTTTTTAATTGTAAACTCATATCTATTTGAGGACGCACTTTATCACCATTATACAATCCCTGTGAAGACAGAAGGCAAATATTTGGAACAACAAATGTGTACTAATAAAACGAAATTTGAATATCCTGTTAACAGTTTGATTCTGCTGTAAAAATTTCGCTCAAATGTAGAATTTTAAGATCTGCTCCTGTTTTTGAAGTATTTAAAAATGAATTGGTGTTTTTTTTAATCCTTGAGACATATTAATACTAAAATTAATGAATCACTTCTTAATTTATTTGCTTTTATTATTATTTGTGGCCATCATGTTCTCAGTTGCATTGTAATGAACTAAGTGAGAAAACAAACAAAAAATCTTGAATGAAGCCCTGCATGTGCAGTGAGCCTCGTCTCAAACATTTGGAGGAGCTCGACCTTGTGCTGTGACGAGTACATGCTCAACCAAGAGGCGTGAAGACACTTTTGGCTTTTGTACCCTTGCTACGCACTGCGTCAAGCGAGGCACAGACAGTCCTTAATTATGTCGTCCAAACACGTCCCAGCCACATTCTCTGGTTTTCAACGTGGTCTTGTCGTAAATTTACTTGGGATGATTGGCACATTGGAAGATACTGAATACCGCTGCAAAATATCGACTACCTACAGGTTCAGTCCCAGAATAAAAGTGTCAGTTTTGGCATTCAGAGAGTTACAGGAGCAGAGGTAGAGGATAAAAGAAAGACATGGGGAGGGAGGAGGAAGAGAGAGACTGCTGGCTCCGTGCCATGCCCTCTCAGTGTGACCTTCCTCGTAAATAGCTCATAAGACTTTTTCCCCCTCTTTCATTCCGATGGGAGGAAGATAGAGAAAGCCGAGACGAATTTAAGCACTGCAACAAGCCCCCATTTTATTTCTGCCAGTCTCTCTTTTTTTGTAACAAGAAAGCCAGGTGTAGCAGACCCTCATAAACATGAGCCGCCAGCAGACTGCATGGACATCCTGACCCCCTCATTCATCCTGTTTTGATGTTGAGGATGAAAAGCTGCAGAAGTGACCGCAAAGAAAAAACCACGTTTGTCAAAACTCGACACAAAATTGAATTTTCTCACAGCGCACACTTTGGTGAACTGTTGCTTAAACCACTCCCCAGCTCTGATTAAAATATATGACATTTCTAAGGTCACAAGACCGAGGACATCTTCTAGAGCTCATTTGACTGTTAAATAGAGCAGTGTTGCAATTAACTATTCCATAAATTGGTATGCCAAATTAAATTGGCAGAGTGTGACATCAAGTCTCTGTGGAGACGGGGCCAATCCTTCCACTTTACTCTGTGCTGCAAAACAGATGTAGGTTTGTGTAAGTTGAAATGAGCTGGACTCAAATCAAGGTTTTGCTCACCAAATTTATTGCTACCATTAATATAGGCACTGCTGGCACGATATCACACCACTACAACAGTAGTGCAGTTTACTACAGGAGCTGGAGCCAAGTCTGTCGGAGCTGTTTCTACAGCGAGAATGACGTGGAGGACGGTGGTGAAAGCTATCTGTAGAATTTCTAACGTGGCAGTGCACTTTTCTTCCTCCGTCCCTCTGTTCCCTCTTTGTCACTGGAACGCAGTCACTGTCGGCTGAGGCAGATGGCACGTGGATCGTGAAAGGGCAGCGCCCACCAATCCTCACCCACCAACCCGGCAGCACCCGCCTGGGTGCCACCTGCTCCTCTTGTCTGTTTGACCCTCTTGCCAGCCACACACACGCCAGGACCACATGACTAAAAAACTGTGAGGACTAAAGATGTAGATTTACACTAATTTTCTATTTTTGGCTCCACCAACACTATCATGCCTGCTCTTCTCTTAGTCTGTTGTTTTAATTGAAAAGTTGAAAGTTATAGACACCCAAGATAAAAATATTAATAGGTTTACGTTGTTGGAAATAGTGAAGGTGGCGACGATTAACACCCATATTTCCAGTCTTTACTGCTGTCAGGATTAGCCTCTGCACATGTCCAGTGGTGGTTACAGCTGTCTTTGCTGCACACATGCTGCTATAGGAGACTTAAAGGTTGACCTATATACAGTAGCTAGCTATAGATGTGCCTGTTGTCTCTGAGTCACCCACTGTCTCCCTCCAAGGCTTTGTCATCCAGCCCTATAGTGAAAGCTGGGCTTCTTTTTTGAAGCCACAGACAAAACATGTTATGTGCTTTGTACATAAAACACCTTCTGGGTGGAAGAGTTGTTTTATTTGCATCATAGAAGATTTACTGAGTGACCTGAAGGATGTGATTTTGTTTGTTTTAGCCCTTTAATTACAAATCACCTTTATGATATTGCTGGTTATTTTAGGCTGATTTCATAATGAGGCCAAAAACGACAGCATTTTTTAAGCCACCAGCTTCAATGGAAGAGGTCTCGGTGTTTGGATGAGTCAAAGTATCTGACTTTGCCGTAGGAGACTACTGTTCGGTCTCACTCCCACTCATGCTGCCATTTCTTACACACATTTCATTGGTCAGAGTTTCATTTAACCCTAGCAAACTGGTTTATCAGCTAACCAATGTGCTTCCCTGACTTTGAAAAAATAGTTTTTCAAATCCTAACAAGGATCTTTACGTAACCTACTTCTGTGTCATGTTCAGTCTCCTCTCTGTTTGTTTGTGTTGTCTTCATGCAAATGCATCTGTGCCGCGCTAAAGAACGCCAAGCATCATCCAAATGATGAAAAATACCGTAGTGACGCCCCAAGTTTTCCATCATGCCGAGCAGCAACTTCAGCTGGACTGAAGAGTTTGTTGAGTTTGCATGTTCAAAAATGCAAATGTTGCCTTTTACTAGTGTTTGTAATGTCTCTGTTCAGAACATGGTGGTTTCTGTTGCCACTGTTGTGCTGTGTAGTTTTAATCATCAGTGAGGTGGCTGTTAGGTTTCCTGACCCCAGCTGTGTTTTGCTGTTGTGTTCTTGAATATTCGTCCTCTATGTTGAATGCCATCAAAGCGTTGATATCACAGGGGGCTGCTTCTGTCGTTCATCTGTCATGCTCTCTCCCATTTCATGTAATTGAAACATCTCAAGTTGGGTGAGTCCCTCCAAGTAAACATAAAGTCTTTGCGTACAGAGTCTTCATTATTATTCATCTTGATCTCCTCACGGGTCCATGTGTAGGTAAAGTGTACATGCTACTCACACATATTAGAAATACACAGCACTGCAGGACATTGCATGACTTGAAGGTCCTCGCAAGTGCTTTTCCCAGTTTGGGTTTTACAAGGGGGAGTGGATTACCTCAGTGTGGGCCTTGAATAAGACTGCTTGTTCCAAAACAGATGTGCTGTGTTGCGCTCTAGCACAGAGAATGAGCTCATTGTTTACAGTTGAACCTGGTGCTAATTTTTTCTGAAACGCTAACAGCTGCCTAACTGCACCCCCAGCCAGCCTTGATATCACCCCCCTGCCGCCTCTGTGTGTGTTGCCTGTGGCAGACTCCAAAAGAGCAGCTAGGCGCCTGATGATTGCCACCCCCATCACTCACAGCACCATCAGCTCCATCCCAGTGCACTCCCCAAATCTAATCTACGCAATGAAATGGATCGATGCTCACTACAGCCAGCACAGACTCGCCAGTGTTGGGTTGCCCCCCACCCTCCCGAGTGCAGAAGAGCGATTGGATCAGATCATGTTGGGGGGCTTTGTTGTACACACACACATACACACACACTAACTCACTTTCACATCCAGCTGTGGTTGCACAAACCCAGGTTCAGTGCATGTGGTCATATGGTGAGCAAAGCGACAAATACACAGGGATTTTGCAGTGGGATTTTGGTGCTTGATAAACCTCTGACACAACCATCACACACACTGGTTATTGCTGAAACACAGTCCTACACACTGCAAGTGTTGGAGGTAATTTTTCATGACTGATCCAGTTAAATAACTGAGACCTGTTGGCTTGGCAGGGGAACATAAAACGAAATGAATGGGGGAATGAAGCGAGTTGAGGAATGATAGTTGTACTCCCTCTAATTGACTCAAGTGCCCTTATTAGTCTTGGGCCATTAGCACCTGAGCTGCCATCTAATTCACCACATCTATTTGCAGTCTCTCTGCTGTTGCGAACACGCCTGCCCACTACATTTTACATTTTAAACTTTGACCTGGTATTAACATATTCTCTGTGAAGTTCAAACCAGTGCATGGTTTCACCTCGACGGCAGCGGCGAGACATGCAAGTTTCTCTTCCTTTTAATGTATTTTTTATAGGCCGCAGAGACGCCGGGAAGAGGCTGGGCCCTTGTTTGCGGTGAACAGTGGCGCTAAAGACGGTTTGATGTTAATTTCCCTGCACTTAAGCCCATGGGCAGCTTCCTGCCTGCCTCAGCTCTTGATACATTTTTTATTTTTCTTGTGCCTTTCTTCTCCCTCCCCCTTTCTCCTTTCATTGTGATATTTTCTGCCTCTGTTTTTTTGTCTTCCTGCTTTCCTCTCTCTGGTATAGAGCCGTAGTCTCCCTCCCACATGACAGGACAAAATAAAGGGAATGGGGACGTGGAGGAAATGGCCGTTTCCTCTTTTTGCTTGCACATTGCCTTCATACATCCCATTCTCTTTTTTCTCGTGCGTGTATATGAGAGGCTTATCTTCACATGTTGTCTTGGGGAAGACAAAATGATGAGACTGTACAATGAAGAGAAAAAAATATTTTGGGAGAGGCGGAGAGAGGAAAGAGGGAGACCTCTCGGGGTAGTACAGCTTGCGGAAAATCTCCAGGCCTGCCAGATCCAACTGGTACATTCTGGACTCTGGACACAGTACTTTTATTTCCCTCGTCCTCTAAGAGAAAGACAGATGTTCTGTCTCTCTGCTCTCCAACTTAAGCTCTTTTCCCTCTGTTCACGACCTTTCGAGGTGTCCCAGTGGGCAAATTAGCCCCCCGAAAGCTTGACTTTTTGGCGCCATTGCTGCAACTTCCAGGCCTTTATGTCAAACTGAAGAAAAGAGGTCAAGAATAGTTAACACAAGAAGCCTGAAAAATTACAGGACTGTTTATCTTAATGTACAAACGCAGCAATGCCCAGAGCAAAAAGTGCCTGCATCAGACAGGATCAAACATATGAACATTATCCTGTACTTTAGAATGAACATTAATAAAATAAGTGGAAACTGCTTATAATGAGCACTTCTGTCCCAGTCAAATTAATCATGATAATCAAAGGCCCCTTTTAGCATTCTGCAGCTAGTTATGCTAAAGCTAATGTTGTTAACAGCTTAAGTGAAATTAACCCCTTCTGTGATCTATACGTTGCATTTATGGCAATATATTGCCTTGATGACTTTCTTTTTGCCATCATGATTTGTGTAGGCAGCAGCAGCAGCCTGAAGTAGCTGGAAGCAGACGAGGCAAAGTACACTATCATGGGAGTAAAGTAAAAAAATACAATAGTTTAATTTTTTTCCCCCATATGTTTGTATGAAAAGACCCAGAATGAACACTGTAAGTGTAATACTTGATTCATAAAAGTGAAATATTTAAACAGCATTTGAATAGTATACAGTGTGTTTTATATGGATACTGTCCCAAGCTTTTTGATCCTTGTGAGTGGTTTGTCACTAATGTAAGAATAATATAATAATATAATAATAATATTTCTGGTGCAGACTAGTGAGGACTAGTGAGGACTAGTCGACTAATCCCTAATATCCACTGCCTGGGGCCAAAGTGAATCAATAATTGGTCACTATACCGTTGACTTTAAATGTACCATCTGTTGTGATGTTTGTGAGGTGTGTGCTGTCCAGTGTTGTGTGAAGTCTTACTTTGTGTCACCAACATGAGCATTAGCATTTGTACCCGCAGCAGAAGTCCAGCCAAGTCCCCATGATAAAGCCTCAAAAACAATGAGCTCACTGAGAGGAAACTGCACACAAACACACATACGGCCGATACGAAGAGCTGTGCAGTATTGTGCTTAACTGATAAAATGGAGATTAGAACCGGGCAACTTTATCTGGAGTTTCTCAGCATTGAAACGACGGCCCACAAATTCAATCTTTTATTGGCAGCATTTTTTTTTCTTTTGAAGGAACAGATAAAAGTAACTGTGTGTTCCACGGCGCAGTAACAAAACAGACTGTGATAAGTCTGTCTGGGAATCTCGTCTCCTCTGCCTCAGACATAACAGATGAGTGCGATGTGAGATTGGAGAGAGTTGACAGAGGAGGAGGAGGTGGGGGGTGTCACATAGTTTACCAAATGCAATTATGTAACTGTGTCATGGTTGCAGAGGATGGGGAAATGAGGAGGGTGGGAGGCGTCTGGACAAGAGAAAAGACCTTGTGCAGGAAGAAAAGCCTTGGATGGTTGAGGAGATGCAGTATAACAAACTGTTAAATGTCTACAGATGTTTCTTCAAATGGAATATATAGATACAATCTGACCCAATAATGTTTTCAGTCACAGTTTTGCTCCTATTTTCCATGATTATAGGATTGTTAGTAAGTAATAGTAGCTGCAGGTTTTCTGCACTACTGGTTTTCATTGTAGTGTGGGGTTTTAAATTGACAGGGACAGACAGGACAAAGAGATGGCACTTGAGCGATCGAGGTTAAGGGATATGTGAAGAGAGAGAGAGAGAGAGATGGTAACAGACAGCTGACAGAGTCCAGAGACAGCTGATGGAGTCTGTGACGTCTTCTGCCAGAGTCTGTCTCTCTGACTCATGTCTCTGTGTCACGTACACTTTTCCTATAGCTGCCATCGGCGCTCGCTCGCCCTCCCTCCCTTTCCCTTTCTCCTCTCCCTCTCGCTCAGCCCAGATATCCCAGAGGGCCGTGAGGTTGGATGAGGGCAGCGGGGCTGATTGTCCAGAGCGACAGACGGCTGGCCGAGTGGACTGGTGCTGGCCAGTGTCAGCTGACAGTGTGTGTGTGTGTGTGTGTGTGTGTGTGTGTGTGTGTGTGTGTGTGTGTGTGTGTGTGTGTGCATAATGCATGCCCTAGCTGATGAATGTGTGCATTTCGGAAAAAGAAAAGCTAATTATTTATGAGACCTTCAAACTGTAGGTGCCAGAGAATTCCTAAAGCCCAGAAAGAAGCAGTGAATATGTTAGAGGGCCTCCACTGTTCCTTGAAAAGTTTTCAGGATTTTTATAACTAGTTAATGGTCTTATTTAATGATATGTTGCTTTGGTGACTCTGTCACACGCTGCCTGGTGACCAGCAGCTGCTCATTCTGTTGGTTGCGTGTTTGGAAATGCATTTGTCAAAGCCAAAACTTTGAAAAACATCCGCCAGCATATACATTGCCAGAAAGCCATATTTCATCAGCTTTGTTTCTTCCATTTTGTTCTCAAATTGGTCTTAAATTCAATCCTGTCTAGCATTAATGAAGTCTTAAAAAGTCTTATAGTTGGCTTTGGGAAACCTGCGGCTCCAAAGCCTTTGGCAGCTTACAATAATCTGCAATAATGTGATGGATACACTGGCATTACTGCGTGTGCTTCCCCACTTACAGTGAGAAAGAAACGAAGGCAGCGCTGCGCCACACTGTGCGCAGTTGCCTCTTTTATCTGCTGTTGTTTTCAACAGATTCAGACTCTCTGATATGTGTGGGTTTCATTGAACAGTTTGCGTCTTAGGAAATGGCTTGGAAGTCAGCCCTCCCCTGATTCTCCAGCCAGAAAACGCCAAACGTCTGAGATTCGTCATTTGTTCCATCTGGCAGAGCCAGTGGAGGGTTTGGAGGGGCCGAGGGCTTACATAACTAAAACAAATATCCGACATTTTAGGGGATTACATCATAAGAATGGGATCAAATTGGTAGGTTTTAGTTGTGTTTATGTGCTGGGAAGGTGCAGGGCTGCAGTTTTAAAGCAACTTTGTTGAGTTATTTATACAAGATTGTTCTCGAACAGCTGCTCTGGATAATTTGATGACGAGTACAATCATCAAATTACATCATAAATATTGCAGCGCATAATGTCATGGTGATGTAGTCATGAACAACATTATCATAAAACAAGTATTATAGGAATCATTTTATGATGTTGTTATGTTATTATATTATTCCATTTGCAGGTTTTGTAATGGTTTGGACCATTTGTACGGTTTCTTCAAACATCCTTGAATTTTTATTCCTGCACATCGAAATGCTTATTGCCTTCAGCAGGCGACTTGCCAAATGACGTGTGCGTTCAAAACTTTGTTCGAGCCCACCACCCTCCTCATCCTGCTGGAACGGCTCTAAAATAAGGCGTGAGTGCCTCAAGGAGAGGGAGAGGGGAAAGAAAAAAGGCTTTCGCACACACCGAGCGAATGATGGATTTTATTTGGTCTGTGTTTGCTGAGCCTGAGCTTGGCTGTGTTGGTCTGTTATGTCGGTTTCTATGGTGAAAAACACAGGCCATGCCAGACTTGACTAGTACAAGGAATAAAAAAAAAAAGCATGTGCAGGGACAGGGAGGGGGGCGGTGGCAGGATAACAAGGGAAACTCGATTCCAAGAATTCTGAGGGTGTGGAATCACAGTGAGAAAGACACGACAGACAGAGAGTATATGTACAGTCGACCAAAACACTGAAGCACAGACAGCAGCCACATTTTCATCAGTCGGTGAATAAAGTGAATCAAGTAGAAATTAAATGATAGCTGAGAGTTTTTTCTAAAACAATAAAAGCAAGAGGTCTGGAAATAGAGGCGTTTCTAAAGACTTATACAAAATGAAGCTGATATTAGATCAGACTTGTTACAGCAACATTATTGGAAACATCTCACATTTGAGGGCTTGTAGGCATTTACATGAGCCACGGCACTTTGATTCAATAGTACATCATGCAAAATTAAAATTATTCTCCTAATAGAGAAGGTGAATCAGATGAATTACATTTTCTTTGCTATTTGCTCGTTATATCACACGGCTTGTGTGCGCGGCTTTTCATTTCAAGATGGGCCAATTTGAAGGGTTGTTTTTTCTCACATGACTGATGAAAGCAAATAAATTCGGACGTAACATAATGAATGAGTTTTACCTATTAATATGTTTCAAGGATTTAAAAAATGGCCAGCGTATGTTTAAATGCCTCATAAGCAGGAGTACATCTCAGAAATCTACATCTGAGTAAGACAAGAGTTTACATGGTTCGGGTCCAGTTGAAGATTTGAAAATGAAGAACATGGGGTTTGGGGAAGGTTTTACACTTGTATCAATAATAATTTCAAACACATCCATTCCTGGCTGTACCAACAGTGTGACATCAACCAGTCACATTGGTACGACCGTAGAAACCAACACATGCAGCATCACACAGACACTTCCTCTAAGTGTGAATTGTGCTGTAATTGCTTCGCTCTGCTGCCTGAAGTCCATTCAGATACAGTGCGAGGTTCAGTTCAGTCAACAGGGCTAATCCCACATTTCAGCATGAACAGAGCTGCTGCTTATTCATGCCGCTTCCTCTCCATGAATGAAAGATGAGGTGCATTAGTGCACGCTGACATGTGATTGATAATGTGTGTCTGACTGTGTGTGTATGTGAGTGAGAGATGAGGTATGTTAGCAGTGTCAGAGTCGGATTGATGGGGTGCATTTTATTTAACGGACTGAAGTGAGTGAAAGGTCAGCTGTGTGTGCTGCTACTCTGCCATTTCCTTGATTGGTATCTGTGTGTGTGTGTGTGTGTGTGTGTGTGTGTGTGTGTGCAGGTGTGTGAAATCAAATGTTTGGACTAAATCAAAGTGCTCTTGTTTTTCTCGTCAGTCTGCTGTACAGGCCGCTGCATAAATCTCTCTTTGTTCATCATCTCACCTCTGTGTGTGTGTGTGAGTGTATGTATGTGTGTGTGTGTGTGTGTGTGTGTGTGTGTGTGTGTGTGTGTGTGTGAATGAGTGTGCACAAGTTTTTGTTACCTCATTGAGACCTTTTCCAGTATAAACATGGACCTTGTTGGGACAGTCGTCCTCATGGGGACCAGTGCCTGGTCCTGATGTGGCAAAACATCATTTCTGAGGTCCTGGTTAAGGTTTGGCTTTGGTTTAAGTTCTCCCACTGAATTGAAGTCAGTGCGGTGTCTTGACAAGGATAGCTGCACAAAATTGTGTGTGTGTGTGTGTCAGTGTGTGTGTCTGTCTCATGCCTGTACCTGCTCGTCTGTTATCAGTCCATCTATCTACAGCTTAGCTTGTGGTATGCAGCTCACCTGCAGTAAAAGAACTCCCACACACAAACTCTGCCAGCACACACACGTTTGGGTGTGTGTTGGCACAGCGGAGACACAGTTACTGAGTCCAGAAGTAAGGTAGTCAGCACATTGGCACACAGAGGCACAGAAATGCATGTTGGGAAGCATGCGCGTGCGTACACGCGTACACACACACACACACACTCATATTCACACTTCTCATGGCTGGTGTTGCCTGTCTGCAAACAGGCGAGGTGAGTCACTCGCAGTCTCTTTGCCCTTCTACTCATACTGTTGCGTGTGTGTGTGTGTGTGTGTGTGTGTGTGTGTGTGTGTGTGCAGTCAGCGCTCGCTCATGTACGCAGTCACACACACACTCTTTTACACACATTCACACATGCTGAAAATCTAGCCAAATCCATGAGCAAACAGATGTCACTCTGACAGAAAAAAACAACAGCAGTGTGCAGCTCTGTGCCAGGTCACAGTGATCCCTGCTCTGTGGCTGCTGTGTGTGTGTATGTGTGTGTGTATATGTGTGTCAGGTGACTCGGGTCATACAGGATCAGTCACACTGGGGTCTGCTTTGACTCTATATCAACAGTTTAGTCTACGCTTCTCCACAAAGCCGTGGGTTTAGCAGTTGCCACGGCGATGGCTCTTGTTCTCCCACCTGATTGGCCGTCACCATCATTCACTGCCGCTGAGATGCAAGTGTTTCCTCCATCCGTGGACGTCTGCCTTGACCCCAGTGACACAGCAGACCCAGGACTTTGAACACCTGATAATGACTTTTTATTACTCTTGTATATCAGTTTATATAATTTTCTGGTGCACAGATTCCATATTCAAAATCAGTCAGTCAGAGAGCCAGTCAGTCAGAGAGTCAGTCAGTCAGAGAGCCAGTCAGTCAGAGAGTCAGTCAGTCAGTTAGTCAGTCAGTCAGTCAAAGAGTCAGTCAGTCAGAGAGTCAGTCAGTCAGTCAAAGAGTCAGACAGTCAGTTAGTCAGTCAGTCAGTCAGTCAGTCAAAGAGTCAAAGAGTCAGTCAGTCAGTCAAAGAGTCAGTCAGTCAGTCAGAGAGTCAGTCAGTCAGTCAGTCAGTCAGTCAGAGTCAGTCAGTCAGTCAGTCAGTCAGTCAGTCAGTCAGAGAGTCAATCAGTTAGTCAGTCAGTCAAAGAGTCAGTCAGTTAGTCAGTCAGTCAAAGAGTCAGAGAGTCAGTCAGTCAGAGTCAGTCAGTCAGTTAGCCAGTCAGTCAGAGAGTCAGTCAGTCAGAGAGTCAGTCAGTCAGTTAGTCAGAGAGTCAGTCAGTCAGAGAGTCAGTCAGTCAGTCAGTCAAAGAGTCAGAGAGTCAGTCAGTCAGAGTCAATCAGTTAGTCAGTCAGTCAGAGAGTCAGTCAGTCAGAGAGTCAGTCAGTCAGTTAGTCAAAGAGTCAGAGAGTCAGTCAGTCAGAGAGTCAGTCAGTCAGTTAGTCAAAGAGTCAGAGAGTCAGTCAGTCAGTTAGTCAGTCAGTCAGAGAGTCAGTCAGTCAGAGAGTCAGTCAGTCAGTCAGTCAGTCAAAGAGTCAGAGAGTCAGTCAGTCAGAGAGTCAGTCAGTCAGTCAGTCAGTCAGAGAGTCAGTCAGTCAGTCAGTCAGTCAGTCAGAGAGTCAGTCAGTGAGAGGGGGACTTCAGGCCTGTCTGCTGGTCTGGTGCACGGCTGCTGACTGAGGTGTGTGTCTGTGTGAGTGTGTGTAGCCTCTGAGGCCTGGCAGTTCACAAACCCACTAAACAAACATTGATTGATGCGACAGCAGCCAATCTGTCGCTCCAGCCCCTTAAGCTTTGTTTATGCTCGACACAGTGTCACTAGCAGAAGAATGCGAGTGCCAGGAGTGATGTAATCATGCTGCTTGTGTTGAACATGTAGGCTCCACAAGTCATCACATCGGTGTGCGCTTCCCAATTGTTTAGATTTGGCGCCCACACTCAACCTCAAAACTGGCTCTTCATTTAACTTTCATCACCTGCTAATAAAGTCTCACACCTGGAAAAAAACAGGGTTCTTCAAAGGTGCTTGAGTCAGCAAAGCGGCTCCGTAGATGCAAATCACACCGACAGCTTTGGATTCTTCAGATCAGTCTGGTCTCATCTGCATCTCTGGCCTTACTGGGAGGTTTGAGAATTCCTGCTTCACTCCACCATAAGGTTCTGCTATGACTCACACATAAAGAACCTTCTTGTGGTACTGTACAGAACTGTTTTTGTTGAGCGTGTGTAAGGAGAAGAGAATTCCAAAGTGTCCAACCACACCTCATTCCCCTGCTGGCTGCGTTGCTTCCAACATGTTTGCAGTGCAGTAGGTTTCCCTCGGGCGCACACTGTAAAACCAATCCTTTTTAATTAAGACAGATTTCGGTGAGGGAAGAAGAGCAACTGCTGCCCCCACATCCACACACACACACACAGACACACACACACACACAGACCAGTGCTCACACTCATAACCGCAACATCCTGTCATTTGTTTTTCTTCCCTTTTCTTTTCCCTTCCCATCGTCTTTCTTTTTTATTCCTTTTCTAGAAGCTCTGAATTGTTCCTTCACAGTGCTTGTTCTTGTTTTGTCGGAGGTCTGTGTGTGTGTGGTTGGAGTCTCAATGACACACAGTAACATACTGTAGACAGTTATGTGCAGTTAGAGCAAGAACCAAAACCAAGATGGCAGGTTCTACCTGAAGCTGCTCTCTGAGTGACCCCGACATTTCTACTCCCTTTGAGCCACATGGTTTTTTCTACACTTCCCTTTGTTTTTATACGGTGTCCTTGCTTTGCTCCCCCACCTCCCCGGTGAGCCGGCAGGGCCAGAATGCAGCGAAACAACAAACCCAAATAGTGGCTATAAACTTCAGACTTGTTTATGGTGTGGGTCTGCTTGCTCACCTCTGGGTGAACTCCTGCAACAGACACCACTGTCCCCTCTTGTTGGTGCGAAGAACAACACGACCCCAACTTCACCCTGTCCAACCTGCCCTTTGGACGACTTCAATGGGACTGCAGTCCTTTGACTCTTGTACGACCGCCGTCTACAGCAGCACCATTCAACAAAGCCCCGTTCCCCGGTTCACCACTTCAGTTCATTTATCTTATTCAATGAGCCTGTTGCTTGTTTGGCTTGACTTAAAGTTTAGTATTTGTATTGTACACCATGTTGCTAACTTTGAGGTGCACCCAGACATAGTTTTAGGGGGCGTTGTCAGCTGAATAAAAGTTTTATCAGATAAACTGTGGTGATGATGTGAAAGACCTTGGCGTGTTTGAATGGGTCCATATTCAAGGCCATAACGTTTGATTCACAGATAAGATAAGATAATTCTTTATTGATCCCCCATAGGGGAAATTTGGGCGTTGCAGCAGCACAAGCATACAAATAGATAAAAGTATAAAGTATATAAATATAAATAAGGTATGTACAGAAGGTATATACAACTAGTGCAAAGTGTTAAAAAAAGTATGTACAACTAGTACAAAGTGGAATCTAAAGTGACTTAGTGGATAGGGTGACATTTCAATACAGCAGCAAAGATCATGGGTGAACTGACTGGTATCACCCTGTTGTCTGACATCGCGGCCAAGATGGTGGTTGTTGACTCATCACTTTTTGTGTGTGTTTCATGGGTGGAAGCACAGCACTGATCCTGGCAGCAGTATCCTATTCTCCTTCATTCTCAGTGAAGGAAGAGCGGCCCGTTTGGCTTGCCAATGGGGTGTTGTGTGTTTCAACACTTGTTAGATACCAGGAGGGAGTGTACCTTTAGCTCTTTCCCAAATGGAAGAACTTGAAGAAACATTGTTCTGTTTTGTTCTCCCCTGTCCCCCCTGTCATGATCACAAAAATGTGAAAGAAAATCTAAAACATCAGTGCCACTTATTGTTTGTCCCACACCAGCTAACTTCACTGACTAAACAGGACTTTAACGGTAAATCTCTGAAACCACTGGGTTTGTAGAATGCTGTGAAAAGCCTCAGGTGATGTTATGGAAGCCTTGGTTAAGTTCCTGCGGTGAAAAAGGACGACTAGTCAGCTGTCTTAACCTTAATCTGCCCCACATTTCGTTAGTCACTGCTACAATAAGGCTAAACGAGCAGTTGTTTGCCTTGCCGCTCGCTCTGACCAAACAGTTGATTACTGTCTCCTCTCACCCTCTCATAGCGCTCATATCTGCTCTGATTGTGCTGATTCATGAGGTTTGACCTCAGCTATGACCCATGGTTTTAATATCGTTTCCCTCTGCCATTGATTGGAGGAGGGGTTAAGGTATCTGTGGTTGCTTAAATGCCAAACATAATCAACTAAACGTCATCTCTGTCTTTTTCCTTCCCCTTGGCTGTGCTGTGTGTGGTAATTGTCTCAGCTCCTCTTACTTAGTGTGTGTGTGTGTCTGTTTGGGTTGGCACAAGGTTAGCTGTTGAGATTTTAATCTGCTCACCAAGCCATCTGCCGCTGTCGTTGGGTTGCATATATCTCAGGGATTAAATCGGAGGCTGCACAGCACGTGAGACGTTCCTCATGTACACCCACACACACTGAGTTACACTCCCTCTGTGACACATTTACTTATCCATCCCCAACGAAAACAAATGACACGTTCTATTGAGCAAATGCACACACATGAATAAGTGCACACATGTTGAGCAGTGCAGGAGGAGAATGTGGGCCGCTGACACTTTTCCTGCCGGTCAGAAATGACTCTCTGCTGCCCACAGCTCAGGCCCTGATTACCATTTTATTACGCCTTGTCATTATTCTGATGCTATCAATGGAAATGAATTGGCCAACAATTGATTTACAATAACCCTCCCCGTCTGTACGCTGGCCCACAGGGAGCCTCTGCTTCTCATTGATTTGTTCCTCCTGTCCACTCTGTCTGACTGGCTCTAACTAGGCTTTCACTTTTCATAGGCTCCTGACTTCAGCACGACAGAGATTGAATTTAATGTTTCAATAGAGTCATCTGCGTCTGGACAAATCAATGTTGATAGAATATCTGTGTCTCATTTTATGAATTAAGTTGTGGTAAACTTTGATTCAGATAGAGGCACTTTAGATGGTTCAGCAGGATAATAACAAGTGCTTCAATAGAACATCTACTTTCTTTTTTAGCACATTACTATTTAGCACACTCGTACAAGCCCAAGCAGCAGCAATCTGGCTGAGCTGGCATGTTTCGACGAGTTAGCGTGGCTGCTTGTAAAATTGTTCAACACACTGATTGGAAGGAGAAAGAAAAAAAACTCTCAGCTGGCCGCAGGGCATGCTGAACATCATTAGTGCCAAGTGTCTGAAAGCTGTCTAAAACATTTCCATCACCGCGCAACTGGAGTGCTCACTAACAACCCCGACCATTATGCATCCACTCCCTGAGTAAGCCACCAGACAGAGCCCTGCAGACACTGAGATGTGACTTTGGTGCATGTGTGCACTGGCAGCCATTTTCTCTCACCTTCTCTGTGTATGTCAAGAGTCTCCCACCTCAGGAAAATGCATGTGACAGTTTTGGGACTGACTGGACTTTTTTCCCCCCCTAAAATACCTTCATGGCTGCAGCAGTGGATGGAGTTCACCAAGCTCTCTGCCCTGTCTCTCCCCTGGGATCAATCTTTGAAGTGTTAGCTGGAACTGCAGTCTGCTGCTTAATGACTTGTAATAGCCACAGTCTCCTGCTGTAGTATTACGGGAACATGGCTGTTCTTAAAGGTCCCTGAGACGCATCACTTAGCCTCAGGGGGACATGACCTAATTTCTGACACTGAAGTGCTTTTCTTTTCTTTTTCATCTAACTTCCTGTCTGACAGACTTCCATTTCCATACTTATGTGTTTGGGAAAGTTCAGCCTCTGTTTGAAAGTGAGATGTAAAATGTTGTTAAACCCAACAGGCTGAAATGCAAATGCAATCTTTCCTCTTGCAAGTGGACCAGCAGTGGTAAAAACATGAACCCTCTCATTTCCATCCCATTACACTCTCTGAATGAAAGGAAAGCAAGCACAGCAATGATCAAGTGACAGATCACAGTCATTACATTTCAGAGAACAGGACAAATACGTCCCTTTTTGCTTTCATGTCATTAGGTGTTTTGATGAAAACCAGACTGATCACAAGCAAAACAGGAAAGAAGATCATTTCTAAAGTTTGACAGGATGAGTAAATGGTCTTGTAAAAGGCAAGAAACACATCAGGATGATGATGACTCTAAAAATCTACCATCCACTGTTCCTGGCAGACATTTAGCCTTATATATGTAGCTACCATCAAGGCAGCATGTCAGATTTTACTCAGTACACCTCATTCACTTCACCACCCTACCTCTTGTTTTTCCCTGTCTCTCCACATAATAACACTTGAAGACCGCAGCTTGCATCTCAGCGGCCTTCATGTGTAAGAGCTTGTTTCTCCATGTTAGATGATGGGCTCAGCGTGGTGCTCTAATTGACCCGCCATGTCTGCAAACGCATTAGTGTGGCCATTCTTGGCCCACTTAATGCCCAACTACAACAAACAAGGCCATCAATAGATACAGCTGCCTTGTTATGCAGCATATAGGGAGCCACTGTCTGCCTGTGAAGACCCACTGTGTTCAGTGGTTTGTCTAAAAAGCAGGCATGCCCAGGCATCAGGGCCTGTCAGACGAGGGCCTGGTCAGGAGAGTGGCAGTGGCTAGACATGGTGTCTGAAGCAGCTGACAGTCTGACCTAATCCTACCCCACAGACAGGAAGGAAAAGGA
Source organism: Holacanthus passer (assembly GCA_025331565.1). Lineage (NCBI taxonomy): Eukaryota > Metazoa > Chordata > Actinopteri > Pomacanthidae > Holacanthus > Holacanthus passer. The sequence continues at coordinate 59,179 of JAFREQ010000220.1, read as the reverse complement.
GTGTAGCCTGTGGCCATCTGAGCTGTGGTCTCTGAAAGGCTAGTTGTGTTTTTCTACAGTGAGGGGTTAGTCTTTGGACAAGCAGTTGGAAGGTTTGCTGAGAAACAGCAAGGCTTGAAGGGAGCTTGTAAACTCACATTTAAGTATCAGGTCTGATATTTTTGGATAGAAGCTATTTAGTTTAATTTCACAAATTCTAAAAAGAGAATCCAGAATTTCCTCCAGACTTTTATTCGCCTTCGGTTGAAATGCACAGGGTGAGATAACTAACGTCTCACTCATTGCATGGGTTTGTTGTCTGCAGGGAGGGGGCTCCTGGTTTTTAATCAGGGGGATTGAGCAGATAGCGGCCAGAGGACTTAACTATCATTGCTGACTTCCTCTGGTGTCAATTCCTCAAACAGCCCTAATCCCATCACATCCGGCCCCAACTGCCCGATCCCAGACGTCTCACCAGATCACGCTTTGGGGGAAATGCATCCAGTGCATGGAGTTGAAGTGCAAGAAAAAAAGGTGGATTTTCTTCTTGAAATGTGTGTCAGCTCTTTTCCTGATGTTTCAACTGAGTAACTTGGCTACAGCGTCAGTTTCACATCCTAAATTAGAAATACTGCTGATTTCCACTAGAATTTCTCTGTTTACAGTTAAACACAGATGCACGTGGCTCTGAACTGGCTAATCACACATTTATTCATTCACTCTGAGCCAGTGACCTGCCTTGTTTACTGTGGCTCGCCGCTCCTCCAGGTGCTTCTAATGACAGGAGTGGGATGTGCTTATGAGAGGACCCTTACAGACTCACACATTGTTAGTTTCACACCTTCCACTATCCTCCAAACCACCATATCACCTTTGCTTTCTCCAGTGCTGGAGGCTTGTTTATGTTATCAACAATTCATTTACAGTAGCTGAGGCACAGCAGACCGCTCCATGTGTAAATTATCATCGCATTAGACTTTTACTTATATTGTTTATTTATTTATTACCCTTATTTAACTAGGAAGTCCCATTGAAATTCAAAATCTCTTTTACAAGAGAGACCTGGCCAAGGTAGCAGCCAATATATTAACAACATATTAAGATGCAACAAATACAACATATTAAACAAACCCCTAACCCCAACAACAAGAACAACTATTAAAACATAGTGGACCTCTCAAGAAAAACAAACACATGTCTCCGTCGCCACATTCTGTACGATGCCCTTAAATTTATTAATTGATATGAGTGATTCTAATCTAAAATCTTTCTGCAGATTATTCCAAGCCCATGGGGCATAGTAGGAAAATGCAGTTTTCCCCAAATCAGTTAAAACCCAGAGTAAGTTAAAAAGTGACCACTTGGAGGAGCGTAGCTGGTAACTAAATAGAGCTGACACATAAAGGGTTACAAAGGTAGGCTGGAAATTTGTCCAATATTGCTTTATAAATGAAAGTGTACCAGTGCTGTTGCCTGTGAATAGTCAGTGATGTCCAACCTACCAGATCATAAAGAATGCAGTGGTGAGTGAGGGACTTTGCATTTGTAATGAATCGTAAAGATGCATGATACACAGAATCAAGACTACGCAAGATGGAGGAAGCTGCATGCATATACAATATGTCACCGTAATCGATCACAGACAAGAAAGTAGCTTCCACAAGTTTTACAATATTCTACAATATTGTAGCTGTAGCTGTACCGTCAGTTATTCCTGTCTGAATGGTCTTGACGTGGCTTGAATGTCAGGGCTGGAGTCAGGACCACGTAGTCAGGAACAAGGTCAAATGGACAAGACAAGAACATGAAATAAAGCAGTGGCCATTTTTTTATTCTTCATACTGTTGTTCCTAGTGAAAGTCAACCATGTACTGTGTCTTCAGGAAAAGGAAACAACATAAACAACAACATAAATCTGCCTAAATGTAGCTTTTGCAATCGTGATTACAACTCTGAGAAAAGCCATCTGGACTTGGTCGAGACCGAAGACAAAACACGAAGACCTGTTTGAGATAAAAGGAAAACGTTTGAGACCCAGACAGGACTCGAGTACGACAGCCCTGACTAATACGTCAGTGAAAGAGCCCTGTTAAAGTTTAGTTTTCTTTATTCACTCAATGCAGCTTTATAATAAAAGTTTAAGATCATAATGGACTTTTTATTTCTGATGCATTTTAGCTGTGTTGAAATGTGGTGGTGAACCATAAATGGCTTTATGAAGGGGAAACACTGCATCTTATTCAGCTCAGCAGATAATATCTGTCATGGCAGCGGCTTTCAGTGTTTCCCAAGAGGCAGCATCTTTATCACCCTCCTATAGGTGTCAGTAAGATAGAGACAGAGAGGGCAAGAAAGAGGTTAAGACTGTAATTGGTGGTCTGTCCCGGTCTGTGGCAGAGGAGGGCTCCAGGGAGGAGGCTTTAGCAGCTGTAATGATGCCTGTAAGATGAGAGGGGATTTGACTGCAAGTCCCCACCCTCTCTTAAATCCCCCTCATCCTCCACTCTGACAGGAGGATCCACGCACGGCAAACAGAGGTCACACCATGCCCTCACAATAAGACAAAACATTATTAGCCATTTGCCAGTCTTGTTTCAGGACATCTACTCAGACATTTTAGCCTACTAAAGGCAATAACATCTGGATGAGGGAGACAACTGATTCTGCAAGTCACATTTCAAATGTCAACCTGACATAATTGGACCTAAACCTGTTTAATCCTTTCAGATTAGTAAAAACTTCCTGGTAGAAGAGAGTGTGTGAGACAGGGAGAGTGTCTGGGAGCACCCAGCCATCTGTTTTGCTTGGGGTGTCCATCTTCGAGCAGTTAAAAAGGGTTGAGAGTTTGTTTTAGGTGTTAGGATGTGATTTATCATTATGGGATGAAGCCTGTCTCTGCAGCTTCACTCTGCTGCTGTGAGCTCCTTTGATGTGTGGGAGTAGGCGGGTTTGCTTTTTTTGGTGTGTTTGCATTTGTGTGTATGTGTGTGTATTAGTGTGTCTTCGAACAAGAGTGCAAACACGCACATATGTGTGTCTGCGTGTTTGCACAGCGCTCTTGGCTCGGTTGTCACATGTTAAGGCATGTGCTGCAGTCTGGACCGGGGTACCCGAAGAGCCTGCTTGGGTGCCAGTGCCCCGTAAATAATACTTGGAAATCAAACTGCCGGTGTGTGTGTGTGTATGTGTGTATGTGTGTATGTATGTGTGTGTGTGTGTGTGTGTGTGTGTGTGTGTGTGTGTGTGTGCATGTATGCCCTCTCCCTCCATGCCAGCTGGCAGCAGCGTCCATGCCAAACACACCCCCAGTGCTATTTATGTATTTGCTCAGCCATGCGACTTAACCCTTTCACAAGCAACCTCAACCTTAGGGCACGTTACACGCCGAGCAGAAATATGCCCTCTGCCCTGCATTCCCCGATGCTGTGCACACGCACACACACACACACACACACACACACACACACACACACACACACACACACACACACACACACACAGACACACAGACACACTCCTCCCCTTGTTACCCATAATTCACATCTGGCCTCCTTTAAAACGGGGCAGCTTTTTGCACTGATGCAAGGAAAAGAGCCATCAGCAGATTCCTCCTCACTCAAGCCTCCCTGCAACCGTCTCCCAACCAGAAAAGCTATAAACGTAGGAATTTTCATCTCTGCTCTGCTATTCCACAGTTCTGATGCCAAACTAAATTCTGGCTCATTGCGGCCTTTGCCAATCATTATAAAATAGCTGCGTTGTTTGGCTGCAGGAACTGATGTTCATCTGCACCAGTTATCATAAAGGTTTAGCTTGTCATCTAAAATTATGAATTAGTTAGCATTCAGACATCTTTATATGAGACTGGATACACAAGCACAAGTGCATGCACACAGTTACACACCTGGATCAATGAAAAATTCCATTAGTGTGTTAGCAGGGATTAGAATAACCTAAATTTAATTGAGCAATTTTTTTTATCCAGCTTTAAGATAGCTTTCAAACATTTGATGTCTAAGATCACAAAAGGGACAATGAATTCTTGATTTGTCTCTATTTGAAAACTGGTCTGGTCTAAAAGCGAAGCTGCAGACATAAACATGCTTCATAAGCTCTTTTTTATCAGTTTGATCTTATGACCTCTTAATTAAATATCAAGTGTCTGCCAGTCAGACTCATCCGCCTTCAAAATACACATATAATCAAGATTGATGTAGAATTGACATTTGAAAATTTGAGTGTGACTGATAAATTGACCTGCCAATATTCTCATTTGATGTTAGTTCGGTTGAGTCTGTCCATCTATTATGGACCAATGTTCTGGCCAGTGTCTGTATCTGTATATCTGGATATTGGTCTTGCCAATTCACTATTCCTAGTATACTGGTACTGACACTGCATCGTGCACTTCTGTCCAGCCTGTTAATGTAAGCATTTGATCCCTCTAAAAACAGCAAAAGCCGAGGAAGGGATGGAAAAGGAAAAGCTATGGAAAAGTCCAGCTGTATTTACTTACCCCCCTCCCCTCCCCCCATCTCCATCTTACGTTTTTGAGCTTTCTGTCTCCTCGGTGGGCCGATCCCTGGCTCTCTCTGGCTGAGAAGAGCCGCTCTCTCATCATTCCCACGGAAAGAGTTGCCAAAGCAAATTTGGCGAGAGGAAATGGAGACCCTGCTCCCTTCCCAAACCTCCCAATCTCTTCCCTTTCCTCCTCTTCTTCTGTGTGTGTGTGTGTGTGTGTGTGTGTGTATTCTGTTTACACAGTCACATTGTGGGGACAAATGATCCACATTATGGGGACAAAATGCATGTCCCCATAATGTGCATCATTACATTTCAGTTTGAAGACTTGTTGGGGTTAAGTAAAGGTTGGGGTTCGGGTTAAGCAAGTAGTACTTATGGTAAGTCTCCATGATATTAATGTAAGTCAATGCAGTGTCCTCTCAAGTGATGGAAACATGACTGTGTGTGTGTGTGTGTGTGTGTGTGTGTGTGTGTGTGTGTGTGTGGCCTCCAGGCAGCGATGGTGAAGGCTTGTGGTGCGAGAGGAGTCATTCGTTGAGTTCCCTCTCATTATTCTTCTCTCTGTTTTTCCATGCGTATTACTGTTGTCATGTGAAACTTGTGAAACAACAATTTTGGTGATTTCATTTTCTAACTTCAGCCACTCCCTCCTCTACTGAGGAGTGATGAGGGCGCTAAGCTAATCTATGCATATTGTGTACGAACACTTCATTAATTTAATAGTCAGCAGTTGATGTAAAGCTATACAGTAAAGATATGTTTACAACATCGCAGACAGTCCTTACATATTCAAAGGTTATGTTATCTGGCAGCTGTTTTTATCGGTTGCTACAAGCCTTTAACCTTTAGCCCAGCTAGCGGCAGCTCTGGGAGCTTTCTCCACTGTTTTACTGTCTACCAGCTGCTCTGGATTCTTCGTGGAAGAGGAGACCTCAGGAACAACAGACCCACTGCCATAATATTTTCTGGGAAAAAAAATTCTCAAATGTAAATGTTGAAATAAGAGGGAATTGAAATTGAAGCTTGCATATTTAGCACAGATCAGCAGTGTCAGTAGGAAAACTGTGGATACAAAGTGCCCTTTTATTTCAAGTAGCAGGAGAGTGGATAATATGTATGTAATGTTTGACCTCATCAACTTCATTGATTTTTGTAAATATCTGCTTATTCTGAATTTGATGGCAGCAACATGTTTCAAACAAGTTGTGACAGGAGCAACAAAAGACTGTGAAAGTTGTGGACTGATCCAAAAACACCTGTTTGGATCATTCCACAGGTAAACAGGTTCATTGGTAACAGGTGATAGTATCATGACTGGGTATGAAAGGTTCATCCTGGAAAGACTCAGTCGTTCACAAGCGAGGATGGAGAGAGGTTCAACATTTGTGAAAAACTGTGTGGGAAAACAATGTTTCTCACTTCCCATTTGATGGTATGGGGTTGTGTTAGTGGCCATGTCATGGCAAACTTGCACATGTGTGAAAGTACAATTAATGCTAAAGGTCATACACATTTTGGATCAACATATGCTGTTGAACATTACATATCTTGTCTTTGTCTTGAATATATTCAATTGAATCTAGCTTGAAAAGGATTTGCGAAACCTTGCATTGTGTCTTTATTCACATTTTACACAGTTACCAAACGTTTCTGGAATCAGCGTTGTAACATTATTCTCCAACAAACCTAACAAGTTAATACTTGCTCTTTGTAATTCCAAACTTAATGTGAATAAACACAGTTACTTATGTGCTGAGCACAGGAGAAATTACTCCTCGCTATATCAAAGCGAATATTAGATGAGGTCATTTAAAGTGTAGTCAGCAAACCAGTTCATCTTGAAGTCAGAACTGTGCCTCAGTGAGAGGCTGAGAGTCTTGAATAATAAGATTAATTTGATCCTTTGCTGTTCAGTGCTGCAATAGTTTGACTGTAACTTCTATGTAAAGTGTTTTTGCTGTTTACTTCATTGAAGACAGAAGCCCTATTGTTCTCCGTGACTCCTCAGCCAAGGAGACGATGGTGGGATGAACTAGTTGCCAAAATTGGCGCTATGCGTGTGTGTGTAACCCACAAACACACAGTCGAGGAATCTCACTCAAGTGAGCAGCCACGGCACTCGCTATAGTTTTTATCTTGTACATTCATCGTGGTGTTGAACTGCACTCACACATGAACACACAGAGCTACAAGGAGAGGAGTAAGTGGCTTTCTGCCTGAGAAATGATGATAGAAAGGTAATGAAAATTCAACTCTCTAGACAAAACAGCTCACCTTTCCAACACTGCTCATCATAATTCAGCTGGTAGAGACATAAAAGCTAGTGAAACCTCAGGGGAAACTAAAACTCTACAAACAGCTTGTTTGTTTGCTCCAAGGCCAACAGCTAATGAATTCAGCCTTGACCCCAGTGTCCCATGTCAGCCTTTTTCTGCCTGAACAGTGGAACGACATGTTGTCTGACACCTGTTTGTTTCCCAGCATAAGTGGGGTTTTTGTGGCCGATGCTGTACGAGGTGAGCTGAGCTCTCACTTCCTCCAGGAAGGGCCCCTCCCTTTCCACCACTACGGGCCCCCGAGCAAGACATGCAGGGAGGCCAAAGCCAGGTCACAGGCAGGGTGCGGCTCTGTTCGGCCTCCTGAGTGAAGAAAGAGCAAACAAAACAGGTTGTTTGCCTTTTTATCCCAGTCTGGGGGATGTTGGCTGAGACAACCTGTTCAGCACTGTGTTTGTCTCTGACAGCCACGTTGTCTTCACACTGACTCACATTATATGGTCACACTTAACATTAACAGTGCAAACAATACATCCACCCCGAGGCAACGGTGGGGGAAACACTGATTTTGAAAAGAGGCCCATTTGCCTGAGCTTTCAACCACATTTCACAATCTTCCGCACTGGAGGAGTTTGGTCATTTGTCATGGAGATCCTCCATGCTTCTACATATTCCAAGAGACAACCGAGCACACTCGAGGCAGACCTTAAGATGTAGTTAAAAGCTACAGAAAAACCTAGTAAGGTAGACTTTAAGTCAGCATTTTGTTGTTCACACTTTTCAAATTTATCATTATGTATTTCTTTGAGAAAGACATGTTGTGGGAGGTCCTTCAGCCCAGACACTTTGTTTACTTGTGCTTCTGGAAGGTTCTGTCTAACTTATTTTGCTTGATTTCTTTCTCTGCGGCTGGAATCTTGCTTGTTTGTAGAGGACATCCTGTAATCTATGACACAGGAAACGCACCCAGACAGATAGATGAATAGAGTCAGGGGGTGGGGGGGTCGGGGTAGACAGCAAGAGGAGGGAGTGGCAGAAATTGAAACAACGTGTCTGTGTAGTTCTCACATCCAAACTTTCCATGTTTCACCTTAACCTGGAGCTTTTGTCCTGAGTTCTTCAAGAGTCCAACAACAATAACATTTGCTCCTCATTTGTTTTTTCCCCCTGACATAATCTACCTCTTCATCTTACTGCTGTCTTTATGAAGAGAGTCCTACAGACATATCTTCTTTTGTCTCTCCAGACTCACTCACTTGTAGCCCAGAGTGACCTTTGCTTCCTCAGTTTACTTGCAAACAGAAATGATGCTTCTGATTTGTTAAAAAAAATGTCCAACTGAATAAAGAAGCCAGTATGTCTCCAAAAAGCAGTGTTGATTTGGATGCATTCCTTCAAGGTTTTTTTATAGCAGCACTTACACAAACTGGGACCACGAGGAGTCTGTGAGTGTGTTTCAGAAAGTCTGCAAATCAGTGAGGAAACATGTTATTCAACTACTTGTAACAAAGTCAGTATTAGAAGTTTCATTTCCCCAGTTGTTTTCTCTAAACTACATGTGTCTGCACATTCCTCCTCAGATGGGAAATCTCTCTAATGCCCATTCTTATAAATGCCTCTACAAGGTATTGCAGAGGGACTGAGATGCAAAGACACTCCCAGACTTAGTGAGAGCTGAAAAAATAGTTTCACCAAAGTGTACACTTTACAGAAATCCACTGCTGTACATTGTTCAGAAATGTTTTTGTCTCGCTGTGACAAACAGCGCTGGCCTGCAGACAGAGGAAGTGCTCTGAAACTGTGAGGGTTTCAAGAGGCACAGACAGCCTTCAACCAAGAAGACTGTTATCACCCCACCCATCCTGTGTCTGCACAATCACACACACACACACACACACACACACACACACACACACACACTAACAGACATGTACACCGGCATCCACTTGCCCAGACACGTGCTCACACATGAACGCCTGCATGGGGCCATCTATGGCAGCTGAGACGAGCCCACCACTCTCACCATTTGTACATATGCTGCCCCATGACTCGAGGCTTTGTGAGTTTCTCATGCATTGGTTATTCCTAGCTGCCATGTGTGAAGTAAGGGACCATAAATTAGCCTCTGACAGACATGTTCTTCAAAAGGTCCAGTGCTGTTATTTTGTGCCAATGCTGGACTCATATCAAAAAACAAGCTCTTGCACTGTTCACTGAAGGCACAGAAAATGATAATAAAATATCTCCCTTTTCATAAAAGGCCAGTGTCATCTTGCAGACTCAAGTGTAATGCTAGTGCGTAGATATTATGAGGTGTCATGTTCTCGGTGTGAGGTGTCGGAGCTGAGAACATAGACGGCGCAGTCTGGGCACGTCTAACACACACCTCTGCTAATCGGAAAGCCTTATTTTAGAAGTGTGACATCCTGTCTATGCTGTGTAATCCACACCGGATCATAAAGGGGGTGGACTGCAGAGTGGATGTATGCACACACACATACACACGGACACATTCTTGTGTGTCTTTGAAGTCACCTGCTGTAAGTCAGGGGCTTATCAGGAGAACGCTGTGAAGGTTCCAATAAAAGTGTCTCGCTCACTGCTCGGCCAGAGTCTGAGTGTGTGTGTTTGAGTGTGCACGTGTGTCTTTGGAGGAGGATTTCTCACATTTTCAAGTCACACACTCTCGGCCACAGACCCCCGTTTGATAATGTTTAATCCCAGGGACCTACAGAGGAAGATATCATGCCGCCCTGATGGGATAATTTCAAGTGAATCAAATTATAGTGAAATGACATGACTCCTCATTTTTGCACTGGATCACATGATCCAGCCAAAATGCCCCTGAGAGCTACAGAAATCACCGAGCTGCTTTTTTAAAGTAGGAATTCCCACCCTGGCTGTCTGTTTGCCTCATAGCCCCAATGTTCAGTAATCTAGATATCCAGATTTCTCCCCCCCTGAAGCCCCCACTGCTGAGTCCCACGAGCTCAGCTGCCAACTGCTGACCCCCCGAAGCTCTCCTCCGTCCAAGATTACCGGGGCCGGATCTCACCCTGATGGAAAGCTGCGGTATTGGCAACCGGTAATCCACGAGACGAGGACTGGCACGTGGCACAGAGACTTTGCCCAGAGGCAGCACTGTGTGTGTGTGTGTGTGTGTGTGTGTGTGTGTGTGTGTGTGTGTGTGTGTGTGACCAGCCACTCTCTGGGCTGAACTGCAGGCACTAGCCTCCAGCCCGGCTTTGCTGCCCTGATATGTAGGACATATCTCTTCATCTGCAGATAACCCACAAACCTACCAGCCACAGCCTGGACTCCTCTATACTATTGTAGTCTCTGTTTTTTTTTCTACAAATAACAACCCCACCATAATGCACCAGTTGAAAATAAACACACTTTTTTCTCACTTAATCTTAATAAGCACTAGTAATAGATCAGAATTTATTCTTATTTCAGCTACAGAAATCAGTTGAAATGCTCAAATGCCTCCTTAGTTGAGGCTGTTTGTAGAAAAAAAAACAACTCTTCAAAAAGGTCCTGATGTGTCTAATCTCCCTTATTTAACATCTTTAAAATGAAACTTGAGAAATCCACAAATGCCATTTCTACATTTTAAATACCTCTAAGTGACCTCTAAGTGACTTAACATATAAAAGATGGAGCTTTACAACATGAACCACCAGACAGAGAGAAATGTATATTCTTTGTGATGGCAGCACTTTAACGTTGTTGTGGAAAGTGATTGAAAGTGGTGGAGTTGTACGCGAGAGCTGTGGTGGATCGGGGACAGCTGTCACGTCGCAGACCTCAGCGGTATTTGTTCGTCTAGCCACGCTAGTTTCCTATGAGAGGAGCTCTGATTACACAGACTTGTGGCATAGAATGACACACTGCCAACATGTTGATTGAGGCAGAGAGACAGAGAGAGAGAGAGAGTATTTAACCCCATTACAAATGACCACCTGTTGACACTACGGAGGAGTGTGTGTGTGTGTGTGTGTGTGTGTGTGTGTGTGTGTGTGTGTGTGTGTGTGTGTGTGCATGTGCATGCATGTGTGTGGTGTGTTGTGCCCACTCCTTGCTGGCTGAACCGAGGGAGATCCTTCGAGACAGAAACTAAGACCAGGAGAGCATCACAAAGTGAACCAGGGAGAGAGAGAACGATATGAGTGAATATATCCCCTCTAGAAAAACAGAGGTAGCCCAGATCTGCATTACATGCGTGACCTCCACTCCAACACATGACCTCCAAACACTGACAAAGGCTGAGAAACACAACATGTATGATAATTCCAGAAGAAAACAACTGCTGTAGGAACAAGTTGAACTTTCAGTCTTCAGTGAGAATCATTTAGCAATTTTAAAAGATTTATTTTCAAAGATGTGTTTGCAGGCTCATTTTAATACAGATGTTATATACCTCAAAATGTCACATGTGTGGTTCAGCTGTTTTAAACAAGATCTCATTCTCTCTTTAAAATGGACATTTAGAAAATGTACATAAAAGTATGATGTCTTCTCTCTTGGTCTTAAAGTTGAATAATTCTGTTCCTGCTGTCTAATCCATCTTCCACCAGCTTTGGCTTTATAAAATGATCCTAGATTAGATTCCAGGTAGCATTAACAATGCATGTGTTGAAATGGATTGCACTTGCTCGTAGTTGTAGTGTGTGGGTGTGTGTGTGTGTGTGGCAGCTAGTGACAGCCACAGCTTGGATAGGCTGAGGTCATAGCCACAAAGCCAGCCTAACACTGGAAGAGAAACAAACCCTTACTTGTCTGTCTGTATGGGTGTATCTGTGTATGATAGACAGACACACACACACACAAACACATAAACACACACACACACACCCACACACAATCAAACGCAGACACAGTCAGTCCCCACTGATCTCCAGCCATGAGCAAACACACCTTGTTGTACTGGATTGTGTATGTGTGATGAGTGTGTGACACATTGCCAAAGCCTGACTTGTGTGTACGAGTGCAGCTTGGTAAACCCTAAAGCAACTTCCTCGGGCTTAGAAAGAAACACACACACACAAAGTCGACAACACACGTTCCTTTAAACACACTTTCAACTATCAGACACCTTCGCTGGCACTCCCCTTTCAGGCATCTTCACACACACACACACACACACACACACACACACACACACTATTGGGTGCATTTTCAGTTCACTAACATTTCGTGGACGACCTGTGGTGCATTTAGATCATGTTGGAAAAACAATTCAATTCATACATTTAAACCTGAATGTAGTATTATTCATTCCATTCAGTCCATAGTTCACTCATATTAACTGTCCTGCATTTTCAAAACTTGACCCAAATGTCCCTCTTGTCTTCCAGGCATCTGATCCAATCCCGATCAAAAAGTCCAAGCATGAAGACTTCCCATCACAATCCCCGCTGGCCGACAAAGAGAAGCAGCACGACTGGCTCCAGTCCCTGTCCGCCTCCAACAAGGTTGGTGTTGCTGAGCTCAGGAAGGAGATGTTGATGATGCTGATGATAATGATGCTCGGTGCATAAGATGAGATGTCATGTAATATTATACAGAACTTTTCAGATGAGGGTAGTGCTTAAATTTAGATTTGGCAAGCCGTGCTCACAGAGGGGGTAACTGTAGCTGCCACGAGCCCCTCGGAAGTTTGAGAGAGAGGTGTAACAGAATCTAACCAAAATGTAGTGATGGATGTCCCCTGTGAAGATCGATATTCCCTAAAAAACCCACCGTGGAGATAGGGTCAGGATGGAGGTATACTTAGAAGGTCTTTAACAATTAATCCTCATAGCAGTCACACAGCACATCAATCATGAATTCGTGGAAAGACTCGCAGGCTTTCACTGCAGCCTAAAGCACTTTGTAACACTCGTATTATTATAACATAGCTCCACTATTTATAATCGGAAATCTTCTTCAGTTTGGTTGACGCTAACCCTACACTTGGGCTGGGTATCAATGATTTCAATCAAGATGTTTTCTGATTGTGTTTTAATGAGGCAAAGTTCTTGAACAGCTGGATTTGAGTGTTTGAGAAATGTTGCTTCTTTTGTTAAATGAGAAGGGAATTTGTAGAATAACCTGTTCATGTCTGTCGGAGTAAGGTAAACTAATGTAGTTTCTTTCTTACTTGTGTTTTAAAGTATCATCACTCTCTTCTTTCAGGGGCTTAGCTGCATTCAACCCAGACAGAGGCCCTCAGCTTTCAGACCCTGGTCCCCCCACATCTCTGCCGGTGATAAGGAGCCATCCAGTCACCCCCTGGCCCTGCTGAGAGACAGGTAAGCGCAGCGCCGAGCAGGGAAGGACGTCCTCACCAAACAGCACTTCACTGACTTCAAAAGAAATTAATTACAAACAGTGAAATATCTGAACTGTGAGAAAAGCTTTCACTGCGAGTGATGACAGCCATTTTGTTCAGCTAGATCTGATGAGCTCCCAGCATGCTCTCTCACTTGTCTGGGTGGGCTGGTGTCACAGGGGTCAAGTCTGACTGTACCACAGCCTCCCACACTCCACCATTCACACACGTTTGACACACACTCATACTGTGGGCACCCACTTGGCACGGTGATGCCAGTGCAGACTGCACCATATCACAGTTGATCTGGCCCAGTTTCTCATAAAGTGGGAGGAAAGAGCTGCAGGCACTTTATTTGAATGTTTCTCTACCCTCGTTGGCATAGGCTGCTTAGATTCGATCACACAATATGGTGCTGGATTTGTTTGCTTGCATGCAGATTTCAGCTTTTACATAACTTTGATTTCAGTTTTTGCATGTAAACATCATGAGACGCGGAGTTAACCTGTCTGATTTCTTCTTAGCTTCTACAACTACAAGAGCCTGGAGAAAGCCGTGGCCCCCAACGTCGCCCTCACACCTCTGCCCCTGGGGAAGGTGGGTCCCATGTCCCCCTCGGTACCCAGCACCTCCCACCCAAGCGGAGGAGAACCTCCAGGTGAGGGCGCCAACGCTCACTCCAGGCCTCGCAAAAGAAGAGCCACAGGGGAGCTGCCACCGGCAGCGCCAGAGGCACCCTGCCCTCCATCCTCAGCTGCCAGCAAGCCACCACCGCCGCCTCAGGACGACAAAGACTCTGAGGTGGAGATTGAAGTGGAGAGTCGCGACGAATGTGAGCAAACATCTCAATACCAGCAACTAGATGTGTGTTGATTGGATGTTACAGGGCTTGACTGACTCGCTAAGCTTTATCCTTATTTGACAAGATCAGCTGAGTCTCGACAGCTGGAAAGATCAGTTCATTTCCACCAGTGGAACAATGCTCACCCTCTCTTGTGTCTCTGGTTTCTCCCGACAGTCACTTCGTCCCTGTCCTCCCTGTCGTCACCATCTTTCACTTCGTCCAGCAGCTCAGCCAAGGACTTGAGCTCGCCAGGCGCCCAGGGGCCCATCTGCACCGTCACGTCGGCAGAGTGCGCCGCCCCTGCACCGACGCCCATCGCAGCCCCTGTGACCCCTCCAGAGCTGGGGCTGGAGTCCGAGCTGGAGAGTCTGAGGCAGGCGCTGGACAGCGGACTTGACTCCAAAGAGTCAAAGGAGAAGTTTCTGCATGAGATTGTTAAGATGAGAGTGAAGCAGGAGGAGAAGCTGGGATCTGCCCTGCAGGCCAAACGCAGCCTCCAACAGGTACACATCCAGTCACATCACTGTGGGAATGATGTGCTCAGAAACGTGCTTGATCCTCAACCTTCCCCTCGTTCAATGAGAACTGATGTCGGTTTCATATGTGTGCAGTATAGGGATCCAAAGCTAACACACAGAGTTGTAGACTGTGAACCTTGCACTCACATCAAGTCACAAACTTAACCTTGACTTCACTGGCCCTACTTGAGATGTGACACTTGAGTGGAAAAAATGTTAAAAAAAAATGTTAAAAAATGTTAAAGTTTTGACAGAAATCACTGTATTTAAAAGGACTCAAAACAAACAAAGAGACAAACAAACAAACAAAAAACCCCAGACAAACCAAAAATCTCTTCAGGTTTTAAAGACAAATGTCATGTTGCTGCGTCGCTTTAATTCATATAGAGACCAGAAAGAGTAGCTTGTTGCTTGTTATTGGACTTGAGATTTAGCTTGAACTGACTTCAGACTCGGCTTGAACTTTCCTCGACTGACATGATTGACTTGGATTTGCCTCAACTGACCTGACTGACCTGCGTTGGACTCGTCTGGATTAACCTGATACTTGACTTGTATTTTCAATGATCACAGCACATGTAGGAGCAAACTATATTATCTAAACTCACCTCTGTGTCATTCAAGGCAACAAGCCAGTCACATTTGTCGGTGTAACCATAAAGAAGCTTTAATTGTCTCTTTGGCAAATAATTGAACAGTACACCTTAGAGTTATACAAACAGTGACTTATGAGTATGTTTCCTCTGTTGCCCGTAGTGATGGCCTGATATCACTAGAGAGTCATTAGTATTTTTAGATCCACAACCCTGGTGATTAAGTGTCTCAGTTCTCACACTGATATGCTATATTTACACAGTATATGATTTCATTGAAGTGAATGCAGCATGTTGATGTATCACTGTTGGCTGTGAGAATGGGATTTCCCAGCCCCAGCTGCCTGTGACAGCTCATACAAGCCTAAAGCTTCCCCCATGTTCTTCAAATCAGACTTTTCAAAGTTGACACACTGAGGAAATTACTTGAGCTCAGGCATCAAAATGCAGAAGTGGATTAGGAGTCATTATCTCTGGCCACAAAGCTTAGCATGAGTTGGCAAGTGGTAACAATGAGTGCGGATGTTGCTGCAAAGGGAAAGGCCAGACTTCCATTTTTATTTTTGGTCTTGGACCGAGAACAAAAAAAGTGCAGACGAAGGAGTCTGTGTGGGTGAGCAACACAAAATGCATCCTGAGCAAAGAAAAGCAATTCAAGCAACATCATTCCACTTTCACTTTCCATCAGGGTTTAGAGGAGCTATGGAAAGCTAACACAAATCCAACCAGCTAACTGAGCAGTGGCTGGACTGTAAAACACACTGGTTTAATTCCTGCTGTGTTTAGCTGAACTCACCCTCCGGCATCAAATGAGCTCTTATGTAAAGCCTCTGTAGAGAAACGGGTGTGATGGGGATTGTTTCTTTCGCTCTTTTTGTAGGAACCAACAAAGCTTGATGACAGACATGTTTGTCCCAACTGCTGTGTTCCCATGAGCAGGCTATGGGCGTGTTACCACACCACACACACACACACACACACACACACACTCTTTGGGTGATTCAGAGGAAGGAAACCGAACTTCTGTCAGCCCACACATTGCCCTCACCCCTGACTCGGCTCAGTGTAAACACTGACATGGACACTGCAGCCTCCTGTAACGAGTCACTGATCTCGGGTGTTAACAGCTCGAAAACAAAGTAAAACAACTATGTGACAGATTCATCCAGTCGCTTTCACAACAGTTGCATAAGCACAACAGGATGCAGTTTCCTCGATGACAGATTTAAGTTATGTAAAAAGCCACAGATAGATAGTTCCTTGCTTTGTCGCTAACGTCTACGATCTCTTCCTCCCAGGAGCTGGAGTTCCTGCGGGTGGCCAAGAAGGAGAAGCTGCGGGAGGCGACTGAGGCGAAGCGAAACCTGAGGAAGGAAATCGAGCGTCTGCGAGCTGAAAGCGAGAAGAAGATGAAGGAAGCGAACGAGTCGCGGATCCGTTTGAAGCGGGAGCTGGAGCAGGCCCGACAGCTGAGGGTCTGTGATAAAGGCTGTGAGGCTGGACGTCTGCGTGCAAAATACTCTGCACAGGTCAGTTACATGACGACGTTGCTCGTCAAAGCTTAAAATCTTTTAAGATGAATCTTTGATAATCTCTTGATGATACATTTGAGAAACACAGTTAACATGAAGCCAAACATGCCGTGCATGTAGACATTAACAGTCCAACGTGATGCAAATGAAGTCTAGACGATTATGTCAACACCCTCAGAGTAATTGCACTTTCATACTTTCAGCGTCTCAAATGCGTCTTTCAAATCTCAAAGGTCAGCAGAGGAACAGGCAACCAAAACCCCCACGTTTCCTCTTCCCCAGTCAAAAATAAATGGGTGTAGCTGTAAGTGCATAGACGTACGATAAGTCCCCTCTGAAAGGAAACAGGAAGAGAATACTTCCCTCAGGCACCGTAGGAAATGCAGATTAGACAAAACAAGAGGGAGGTTATGTTCTCCAGCTGCGTCTTGCTGCAGAGACTGCTGTCGTCTTTGGAAAGCTGTCATTAAGATGGTTCAGATATTTCTGTCACTGCAGCCTGAGTTTAGGTCAGAAAAAATGAAGCTTTCAGCATTGCAGTGCTCTCAGGCCACCTGTTTCAAGACATCAGCTTGCTACGAGAAACTGCGCCACAAAATATAAGATAAAATCTAGAAACTTGTTGACTACATTTCTAATAAAAAGTTACATTGACATTAGTCGAGCAAAATTAGTTCAAATTAGGACGACCAGGCAATTTTCAGCCTTTTTATGAAGTGATGTAACTGTGTTGATCTTATTCTGATCACACAATGGAATTTTAATTCTTCACAAGAGAATAAACTGACCGCTGGATTTCATTGTCGCCATGAATTCCTGGAATCAGTTTGTACCTTTACCTATTAATTTGGTTAACGTGAAGCGTCCGTGTTTTCCAGATCGAGGATCTCCAGATGAAGCTCCAGCACGCTGAGGCCGACCGCGAGCAGCTCCGAGCCGACCTGCTGCAGGAAAGGGAGGCCAGGGAGCACCTGGAGAGGGTGGTGAAAGAGCTACAGCAGCAACTCTGGCCCAAATCCAACAGTGACAAGGAGGGGACGATTAAGGACACGCCGGCTGACAACTAAATGTTGCCGCCCTGGCCCCCCTCCACCTCCCCCCATCGCCACCACCCCCAACATCTTCTGCCCAACTTTGGCCATAAACACCCACAGGAGTCTCGGGTCAGCCACACTGCACCACTGTCCATTATGCCTGCCCTCCAAAACACAAACAAAAGACTTGCCCTCCGACCAGAGACAGAGCGAAGACATGAGGACCGGTGTCCTTATCCGTGCCCGAGAAAAGTCAAGTGAGTGGTTTCCTTGGAGAATGACTGGAAACAGCAAAGTACGATGCTACAACAAGGAAACACGTCTTTCTAAATCAAGCACTGACTTGCACCTTCCAAACTCAGAGAACTGAAAACTGGATGTATAGCACAAAATGTGTTTGTGCCTCAATTTTCACTGACAAGAAAATGGGGTGAGACTTTGGTCAGAGGTCTGTGATGATAAATGCTTACCGATGACCGTGTTGTGTAAGAGTTAAACTGTTGAAAGGTGTTATAGCAGTTTGACCTGGAGGTCAGGGCTCACGTTTAAGAAAGTCTCCACCGCCGTCCCACGCCACGACGAAGATGGAGGAACACATTATAAGCTATTTAAGAGACTACATAGCGATATGTAAAGAAAAAAGACAGTTTCTCTGTGCTATTGGAGTTTTAAAAAAAAAAAAACGTACAAATAAATTAGAAGATGAACAAAACAAGCAAATGAACTTTCCACAGTGCCACCGTGGCTTTGTCGGTTTTTCAGGAAGCCATTGCAGTCCACTGAGTTCCAAGTTCAAGCAACCCGTCTTTTCTTCCTGTTGTTGTTTTATAACTGATCACTTAGTTCTAGTTTCTCCAGATAGTGGGTGGTTATAAGGTTCATACTGTTCTCTCTTTGGATCAAACCCTCGATTGAGAATTGGAAATGAAAACATGCTGTGTTAAAGTCAAGTCTTTTTAGTGAGCACTTGTTTTGGATGATCAATAACAACATCCAACAGTCACCATCTCAAAGTTGCTCACACACAGTCACACACACTCACACACACACACACACTGGTTGCAATGTGTTATTTTAAGCATTTGGGTCAAAACCCTGAAGTCTTTGTCTTCTAAAGATAAAAAACTCCAAATGTGAGTGCGGCCTTGTTTTCTCATCTTGTAACGTTGGAGCCGGCAAAGCCGGCGCGTTTTTTCCCCAGTTGATGTCAGAACCATCACTTATGAAATGATAGTGGGCTGGATGGGTCACCCTTGGCAAGAACCACAAAATGTTCATTTGAATTAAATTAAGGTATGTAAATATAAATATATGTTGTTGTTTTTTTAACTTTACAATAATGAATCGCACTTTGTCATTACAAAATACTGTTATAATGCATTGTACTCCCACTATTGTCTTCAATCTTTCGTTGAAAACATCATCTTATACATGACTGCTACCGTATAAATCTAGTAAGCATTTTGTTGATTATATGCATCTCGAATAAAAATACTGTTGTTCTGTTTTCTTAAGGCAAAGTATTGTAAATAAATCGAAAGACAAAAAGGCTCCACCTGTTACTTGCTGACGCAGTCTGGGATTGTTGGAACGTTTTTGGCAATGCATTCTCCCGTTTTTGTAATATAAACGACACAGAGAACCTGGTTACATGTCACAACTGTGTTTGACTAAACTTGGTTAACAGCTCGCGTCCCTGACGTGAATTGTTATAGGAGCCAGAACAAACAGTCACGTGTTCGAGGAATAAAATCAGATTTTTATTCCCGAGGCAGAGGCTCTGAATCTGCCGTTACATAGTGGGTACAATGCAATCAGAATGTACATTGTGTTAATGCTATTTTTCCTTTGGTTGTTGATGTTGTTTTAAACGTGGAGATATTTTATTGCTTGTCTGTTATGTTCACTTTTTTCAATAGAAAATTCATATTTTCTTTATGCATGAATTTGAGATACATGAAGTTTGCCATACATATAGTCAGTTAATGGGCATTGATACTGTACATGTAAGGGTTTTATTGTGTTATGCAATATAAAGCAATTTGTCTTATTTAGGAGAGGAAAAAGTAATTAAAGCAACAAAAAACTTCACACTTGCATAAAACAAGACAACAAAAAAAAAGATTTTTTTAAAAATGCAATGCTGGACAACCTCAAGTGCCTGGATGAAGGCGAAAGGTTTCCAGAGTAGGAAAACTGATGATGATGCTGTTGGGGCTGGGCCTGTCATCAACTTCCTGTTTGCAGGCTCCAATTTAAAGGTCCCTCCATCTTTGCTCAGCAGCTCTGATAAAAATATCAGTATTCCTAAAACCAACCAGTTTACAAACTTTTTTCTTTTTCAATGCAGAAAACAACTGAACAAATGCTAGATGCTTAAGGCTTTTTTTTCTGAATGAGTGCTTTTTTTCTTCATTTGAAATCAATGATATGCATGTTAAAACAATTTTTATAGAAGACCTTGAAAAGCCACTTGCTTCAGTGAATTGTTACTTTGGATTGTATATAGAGACTTAACTGTTTATTCCCAGTTTGTTGACTTGTCCTGAGGCCGACATGTCGAGATGAATAAAGAGGGCATTATGTTCAAAGCCCTTTTCTTATCTAATCTTACTGATGTTGCTCAGAGAACGACACTGCGTCTGCCACTTTTGCAGACCTAAAATTGGTACATTTTGTAGTTGTTTTTACACTCAAAAGCGTTGATCTGTAGTTTACTTTACTCATGGTTTTCTACAAAAGAAGAAGAGAGACGATAACAACATTGGCTCTTCAGTCTCCCACACAAAAAGAAAAAAAAAGCAGTTTAACAAAGTCTCGTTTTCTAAAGGAGAATCATTTTGCTAAATCATGGACAGTAAAGCAGCAATAACAGTCCATATTAATAGACAAATACTAGCCAGTGTGAAGATTTGAATAAGAATTTACAATTGTAAATATTTTTTTCATTTACAATATTGTATAATATATGTACATGGTGTTTCCTTTTTCAAAAAGAAATCTTTTCTTACAATAGCTGTCTTGTTTTTGTTTTTTTTTGAATTTGTGTTTTAACTGAGATGTTTCAAAAACAGTTAATGCAGTGCGTAAGAGAATATTCCCTACATAAACATGTTAATCCATTTTTTTTCATTTTTTTTTACTGTAGAGTCTTTATATCGAATGACTTTTTTCACCAGTTCCTATATATTTTTAACAGTGTGTTCAGTATCAGATAGCAGACCTGCAGTATGCTCACACACACACACACACACACACACACACGTGACTACGCCACGTTGCAGATTGTTTCCTACTCATCCTCATGTATCTTTTTAGCCCTGTGCTGCTGCTAATACTATATAAACCTTACAATTCTAGAAATATTTTTATGTAAGAGGTAAATGTAAGCTTTCCCTTTTATTAATGCCACATATACAGTATGAAAAGAAGCTTGGCGTATTCATCTATCTCCCTTGTTTCCCTCATCTTTTCACGCCTTCTCCTCATCCCTCCTCCAGTAACACCCGTTCCCTTCTCTCACGACACGGACTACATTGTAAAATAAAGGACTTTATGAGATTATGTTTGAAAATAGCTATGCTTATATACTACAGTGACTGAATGTACAGTGTATAGATGCATTACCAGAAATAAAGTTGTTTGTCCAGAATGACCCAGTTTCTTATTTTTTGCTGCCTGATAAACAAACTTTTTAAAAAAAAAAAAATCTAATTCATCTCACTAATGAAAATTAATTCAGTACTTAAAAATTTTAACTTAAATATTAGTTGTCCAAGGAGAAAATCTTCAAACCAGAGACGCTCACATCATTGTTTCTACAAGATAACAATGACAATAATTTATTTCTGTTATAAAAGAGTTCTTGCTTCATCGTTGTGAAATCCAACCCTGTAAAAACACTCAAATGAAACAAGCTTTGATGGGAAAGGTCCTCTTTGGTTAAACCACTCACAGTTTACAGATGTACAGAATTCAACCCCTGATCAAATATTACTTTATTTCACAAGCTGACAAGTTCACAAATCAAGAGCAGTTTAGTATAAATCCATAAAGTTGGGTTACTGGCAAATGCAAGAAGAATAATCAACCTGGAAGGAGCAGATCCTAAATGTTTGTCCTGCGAATGGAACAAGCTCTAAAACCAGCATTTAGACTCCGACACAGAAGACATGATAGAACTAATTCAACCAGCCGAGTAACTTCTCGTGATGAATAAACTGATGTGTTAAAATCAGCCGCTTGCATCTTTGCAATGTTGTTGGAAGATTTTGTGAGTTTATTTTTCAGTGACAGACAACAGCAGGAGAAGTGGTAATAAATTTATCTATCTAATATGACTGACAAAAATCAACACATGCAGATAAAAAGGACAAATCTTTATATGTGTTGGACTCATCATGAGCCAACTCTCAAGGAAAAACTGATTCAGGACCAGACAGCTCAGGATTTATTATTACAAACCATAAAACTTTCTTTGTTCATTCATTTGGCACATGTTTAATTTTTGTTATGATTCGGGAACATTTTGGATCTACAAACATGGCGGCTATGAGACGAGCTGGTTCTGAGGCTGCGAGTATTTATGGGCTGAAAGTACAAAGTTGATTTCAGCATTTAGACGATGAACACAGCAAATAAAACTTTTGAACACACTGAGACAGTGTACAACACTAAATGTGTAAAGTCAGAATCTAGAGATGATGGAGGATGAAATACATGTCAGCTAAAACAAAGCAGAGTTGTTCCAGTGAAGTGCAGAGGCCACTTTTCATCGCACCAAAACAACACTAAACATTCCTCTTGTTTCACCCTCTCATCCGGTTTATGTACACAGAGGTGGTTCAGGGCAGCTGCTGGAGAAACCTCCGTAATTACTGTGAAAACCTTAAAAAGGAAAAGATGAGCTGCAAACACTTAACTAAAAAGGAATGTACACTAGGTCTCAAGTTAACGCCCACTCAGTCTGACAGCGTTTGATGTAAACATTCATTAGTGTGAGCGCGCGCACACACACAGTGCAGGTTAGCTGTCGGCTCGTCAGTGAAGGAGAAGTGAAGCTGGTCTCTGGCCTGGTTAATGGCAAACCTGCAGCTCTCTCACAGACAAATTAAAGACCTGCAGACTCTACCTTCAATTTGATTCCAGACCAAAATAAAGAGAGAAGAATCTGGCACAGACTCTGCCATCATGAATGTGTAAACTGTCAATTAAAAAAAGAGGATGCCAGAAACCGTGAGATAACAGCAGTGAGTAAACCCACAGAAACATTTGCTCCTCTGAGGAGCTGCTGTCGTCTCTTCTGCTCCAGAGACAGCGGTGCCATCAACGACAGTGGAACATGCTCACAACACAAATTTCAACATGATGCACAGCTGAGGATGATGGGTTAGGTTTGCAGGTATTTGGTCATAAACCAAAGTGTTGGACAAATTAAAATGTTGACCTGATGATGGCGCTAGAGAAAAGTTCAGGTGATCACCAAAGTGATGACAGAATATCTACTTTGAAATATCATTTCATAGTTGTTGACGTGTCTTATTCTGAACCAAACATGTCAATCACTGAAGTCATTAGGATTTATCCTCTGGGGACCAGAATGTCTGTGTAATGATTTGTGCTAATCCACCTAGTAGAAATGTTTTATTAGATAAAAGGCTGTTAACATATCTGTAGATAATTTCATGACAATCAATCCAACCGTTTTTGGACACTTTGCTCTGGACCAACGTGGTGGTGATCATCACCTCATATTGGCAGCATGGTTACAAATCCATTTAATAATGATCATTTCGTATGATTTAAATGTATCTGTGGAAGGAACATCAAGCAGTTTTCTTTATTCACATGAATTTGACTCCTGCAATGTTTGACCATCAGTGTTTATTCACCACAAACACCCAACGTACCGATGTGAACCGGCCTGCTGGTTTTCGGCCGACACCACGAGGACTCTGAAGGAGACTTCACCCCCTCAGTTGTATTCTTTGCTCCATCTGCTTCAGCTTTGTGTATCTATACAAAAAATATTGGCTGAAATACTTGACTGTTGCTTCGCTTTTGTGTCAGAACACCTGATAGTGCCCCCTCCTACTGATATTGACAAATATAAATTTAAAAAGTACTTGGCGCTCTGCTGGAGCCACGTTCTGATCTGAGTGCTATGATTAATAAATATATCCTTTGATTTTGAAACAGTGGCCTTATGTTGTTGTTATTTGGCCTTACTGAGGCTGTTGCAGGTTAAATCAATGAATTATATTTGATGAGAAAAGCTACTTTAAATTGTGATCCTTTTTTAGTGGGATTTAACACAGCAACATAAAATTAAGTCCAAAAATAAATCAAGCAGAGCCAGATTAGACTGATCAGCCTGTTTACGATCAGTGTTTCCAGAACCATCTAATGTACAGTCATAGTGATCTCTGATGCACACAAACAACATGTGCAGATGTCCTTTAAAATGAGTGAGGGTAAAATTATTGACCCAAAAAATCAACATGTCAACATCAACAAACGAAAAACTCTAAAGCAGCATCATGATGAACCAGACTTTCCTCTACGAGCTCAGGTCCAGTCAGTGAGCAGACAGTGGGCTGACACTCCGTGTCGGCAGCGCTCAGCCTCTATTCGCTGGCAGCAGCAGCAGCAGCAGCACATGGAGCCATTGACTGACCCAATTACAGGCGTCACATGAGGAAGAAGGGCCTGCAGTTAGCTCATTAGTCTCCTGGGTCTGTGCAGCTCCCTCCGTCTGACTCGGCCTCCCTGTCTCCTGCTGCTTTATAATGTACCCTCAATTACTAAGTCATGTTTAATTCATTTACTACATTTTGAGCATTTTTAAAAAAAATCTGCGACAAGACAGGCCGATACACTGGCATGTTGTTCAGACCTGCATGTTTTAAAGCTATATATAATATATAATATATAATGTGATACAGTACAACAACTGGAAGCACAGACCTCTGTCAACAGTCTGCTGTTGTATGATCTGCAAGTGCAACTACTATATATATATACACTCTATATATCTCTGGATCTGTTTCCATCACTATTATGATTCTGTGAAAATATGTTTGAGCCTGTATCATCTCAGCTGTGCATTTATTATAATAATAAATAATGATTTAAACATTTCACATGTTCTCTTCTCACTGGCTCAGTTATTCTTCTGTTAATGCACTTTTCTGTCAAAAAAAAAAACCACTCCAGCTGATGAATATTTATCTAACTGGAATGACCATTACCCATCGTGTGTTTTTGTTGTCATTGCTATGAAAACATGTTCACCCCTTCACCACTGTCACCGGGGTTAAGACCCTCTCTATGATCTACATGACAGCAGTGTATAGGCTTTCAACCTCTGAACGAATTTCATCGACAGTGTCAAGTCTGAATGACTAAAATTAAACATTTGCATTTTTGTAACTGTAGTTTATTGGCTTATCAGTCTTGCCTGAGGAATTCATATCAAAATGGCAAAACAGAACATCCTTTGAAGGAGATTCATTCTCGAGCACATCACGTGGTATCATCACTAAAAGGTGAGGCCTGTACAAATCTTATAACCAAAACTGCACCAGGCGCGTTCACTGATACAGACACTGACTCCATCGAAGCAGGTGCAGACAAGAAAAGCTGGAAAATGCAGTTTCCACCTTGAGAACAATTAATAAAAGGATAATCTAAGTTTCATAGTTGTGTCCATCATGTCTCTTATGACGACATTATTCTCACCATTACTGAGACTTGGGAACATTGTCACAACAACAGCTGACAGAGCAAGAAACATGAGCAGTGAGACGATCAGACAGGTTGTAAAAAATTAAACCAAGACACTTTGTTTGGGGTCAACCTGAAAGTGAACTCATGATAATCTGACTTTTTACCTTTGTTTTCTCTTCCAAATCTGTTTGATTAACCTGAAGGTTTGTTTCCAACCTGTCTGATTGTCTCACTCAGTGTCTGACTGTTACCTGGTCTCCACAATCAACATGGTGAGTATAATCTTAACATTACCGGCAGGAATAAAGGCCAAATCTATGGCAGTAAGTGAAGTGTGGAGTCAAAATGTTAACATCCACATTAGAACAGTTCATTCTTGCTGCTGTGTGATCACCAAGACCAGGAGAGTGGATCACATCAGTCCAGCTGTCAGATCTTTACACCAGCTTCCTGTTTGTCAAAGAATTGATTTTAACACTGTTGGTTTATAAAGCACTGAATGGTTTAGGGCCGAAATACATTAACACACACACACCCGCTTGCCTTGGCAGAAAGGCCACATTGAGTTGGTGCAGGTCATTGGCCCCCAGGCAGGTTCAATATTTATGGGTCGCTGCAGCATTTTACTGTCTCAGCTTGACAAAAATGATCAGCATCTCGGGCACTGTGCCTGTCAATCCAGCAGCTCCACACATCACATCAGCTGCCATCACAGTCAGCCCTGCAGGATGTCAATGTGATGAGCTGCCAGCATGTCACCAAGACATGGCTAACAAGATGGGTTTCCCCGGCCAAGGACAAATCACTCCGGATCCAGAACTGAAGCAGGGACGGACAGATGGATGGGTATGTAAAAACTCTGAATTCAAATAAAACTTTGCTTGTTTGTCTGAAAGTGAAGTGCAACAATATGAACAGCTAATTAATATGAGATTATTGGATCTTGTTGTGTATTACTGTGTCTCACCAGCCATCCTGCAGATTTGACAGAATGAACTGAGGAAAATAACCCTTTAACACACAGTACACTGTACTTTAAGTGTAAAGAGCAAAGTAAACTGCAGGTACTTTTCTTTTACAAGTTTAAACCTGCAACAATATTTTTTTGACCACATGACAAGTTGTGAACACAACATTGACATATCAGCACCTTTTAATTTGACACGATGATCATGTTAGCACAGAGTTTCCTATTTACACATCTGGCAGACGCAACATTAACATTCATCAGTAATGAACAATCTTACAGCTGATGCTGTTGTGATTGGCATTGTGAAAAACAGTTTTTGCTCATTTGACTGAGTTCTGCATTCATTGCTTCACTTATGAGCCTTACTGATGTTTTTTCAGGCTTGGCTTGAATTGCTGGGAGCACTGATTTTACACTTCTGGCCATTGTATGTTTAAGATTGCAAAGCCAAAGAGCAAATATTCATACATGTACTGGCACATGTGCAATGGTGAAATGACAAAGCCGTCACAGAGCCAAGATCCCCAACCCTAACTCATTCCACTTCCTAACTAATCTCAGCCCTAGTCTTCAGACAGATACTTGTGGTGGGTATTTATGCACTGATTCCACCAGAACCAAGAAGGCAACCAGAAACTGGTGACCCTCCAGGAACCAGGGAAATGCTCCCAAGACATCGTCTTCACCCACGTTCTCCATCACACTGAAATGAAAACAAGAAACTGGTCAGTCTCCTGTTGAGATCAACCACTTCAGCCTGCAGAGGGGAAGCATGGCTGTTACTAGCTGTCACATGGCCATTGTCACCAATTACATTTCCTAGTAGTTGAATTAACCAAACAGGTTCATACCCTGGACAAGCCTCCATTTTGTCACAACCTGGCTCACGGCTGGACAAAGGAGGGAGAACATGTAGTAGGTATAACTAAAAATAAGCTTATTTTACAAAACTAAAGAGGAACTTAAGATAAAGACAAACAAATTAGAACAAAACCAAACAGGGGTGAAGCCAGACAGACTGACTGACACTGGTTTATATATCTGGCAGCCAGACCAGGTGAGCTGCATTTCCTCAACGAGCCGACTCCACCCACCAGGTACCTGAGGGTCGACACAAACCTCCTACAACATCAAGTGAAATCAGGTGAAACATCTCATTGACAATGTCATTATTGTGTAAATCTTTTCTTTCCTCAGGTCTAAGCTGCATCAGAAAACTGAAAGAAGTTTCCTGTTCCTCTGGTTCGCTTGTAACTTTGTGTCCAGCTGTGTAGCTGTGGTTGGCACAAACATTTGGACCTGAGCCAAACTCTCTCTGTGGTGTTTGCTGCTTGAATGCACCTTAAATGTCAGTAAAGCCAGTTTTTTGCTAATCCCCAGGTTTGTGCAGCAGCGACACTGCGAGCAAGTTTCACCTTTGTTTCACAGTGTCAGACAGTTAAAATCTTTAAACCACTGATACTGAACTGATCTTGCTCTTTGAGAAGACCTCTGAACCTTTTTGGTCTAAAGTGAGACTCAGTGGCCACAAGTGGATGATGGTACATCAAATTTCTTGTTACCGTAAACCTTAAACTTAAAGCCACTCACGTCTTGGAATAAACAAATACAAAATGTCAGTTATTAAGCAAAACATCATCATGATTATCTTTACAATTATTCTCACACGACAAGAAGAGAGACAAATTACAAGGGTTTGACACCAGTCTGTACAGAGGCCATTTTAAGAGTGTCTCTTCACAATACTTAAAATAAATAATAAGCTTATTATTATTCTATCTGAAATATTTGGAATGAATTTATTCAGTGTCTCTGGGCTCACAAAAGTTGTCTTGTGCTACAAAGCATTTTCTGTTTCTTTGGAAGCTGAATCTTTATTGTGGCTGATGTCAGCTCGCCGTCACAAATCGGGATCAAGTCAGACAGAAATCTAACAACACACATTGTGCAGTGATTGATTCTGCTCAGGACGGATGGATGATCTCAAACAAACCTTTTCAGACAGATAACAAGCAGATTTGAGCCAGTTGCATGGTCCTGCTGTTGTTCCTGTGGGGTACTAAACCATCATTAATTCATATTATTAATTACAGTTGTGCTTTTCCTGGTAAGACCAGGTAATATTTATCATGTCTGGATCTGCAAGCTTTCGTACAGAAGACGAGATGCATCTGTGGAAGATATGGAGTTTAAAGGAACCTTTGACAGAGCTCGGCTGAGAAACAAAAGCTTTTTCTGCTGAGTAATTACTAAAGTAATTTAATTACTTTTTTAAAAGAGTAATGTGGATGAGTAATTGGTAGCAGTTTTCACATAACCTGTCCAAAGCTTAACCTCATGAAGACAAGTGAAGTGTGTCAGCCCTCAACTTTCTTCTTACAAAGTACTGTGGGACAACAGTGTCCATCAAGAGCAAACAAGAGGATTTAGCAAAGTGCCATCTTTGTGTTTACCTCTAATGTGAACACACTGGATGCACTGGATTCATAGTGAGCAAAATAAACTCAGTAAAAATCGATCATCTGCCTCAGAGTTCAGGAGGTCTTCTCTGTGGGAGGTTTATAGATGAAGAAGAATCCAGACAGAAACACTCGGGTCAATGAGCTGTGGAGCTCGGACCTCTCATAGTAAAACACACGGCAGCTCTTTGCACATGTCCATGTTTGGGTATGAAAGTGATTCGCACTTTACAATAAAACCTCTCAAAATGCAACATATGCATCCAAAATAATGTCTGGATCATCTTATCGTAATCATGTTGTCAGACCTGCTGTTGGTCTAGAACACAATATGCTGCTGACACACATGAGAAACCTGCCAGGTGTACATTTCTGCACTAAAGGAACATGCAAACACACACGGACGAGATGCTCACGTCTGTGTTGCAGGTGCATGTTGTGTTGTGCTCAGTGGGACTCAGTGGGAAGAATAGTATCCTTCTGCATGGTGACAGATATTTCTCTAAATGTTAAATAATGAGTTAAATAATGTCAAAACATAAATGAAGCTCATGAGTAACGTCTTCATGTGTCAGTGTTTCTGTCCTGTGGTTCACCAGTTGTTGTTGTTCTCACTGGGCCCAAATGAAGCAAACTAAAACAGAACACAGTCCAGAGTTTGAAGCGTTCAGGACGAGCCGGCTGTGAAGGCGTCCTGCATCTCTGGCTCATGAATCATAACCACAACAGCTCAAATGAGTCGAGGATGTGAAGTGTTTGAAGCTTTGTGGATGGCGGTCGGGGTGTGCCCTCACACAACATGACCGAGCGAACAGGACGCCTCTGGCAGTGGGCAGCTTTCATCCAGGCCTGTGTGGGCACGATTTCATAAAGACTGTGGGCACCTGTGGGTGACTCATGCCAGCCTTCCTGCTCGTCTGGGGTAGCCACAAAAAACTGCACAAGTATATAGGCCAGAGTTTCTCCCTGACAGGAGCAGCTAACAGCCCAACACACCTCGCGCTTCCTTCTTTTCAAGCCGGGTTATGTCAGATTTCCCTCGAGACGCAGCCGTTGCAGTGATCGACTAAACCCTGTAAACAGGAGACTTAGAAAAGAAACCAAAAACCCCGGGAATTACCTGTGGGTGCGGCAGGAAAATCCACAGGGTAGAAAAGAGGAAAAAGCTTTCAGAGAACAGAAAAAGGAAAGAGAAAAGGCAGCTTCAGCTCAGTTTCCTAAACAAAGGTTAGAGCATCTCGCCACCCCCTGGGACGGAGCCGAGGCAATGCGACCAGACTGCACTCAGCGACGGGGGGGGCACATCGTCCCCAGTGGGTGCAAGGTGGGGGTCGTAACTGACAGCGGTGGAGGGAGCTGCTGGGATGTCAGTGTCACTGCGATGAGGCTTAGCTGACGTGACATGGCCGTCAGCAGCGCACTGCACAGCGGACGCAAACAGGACAGCTCCCATAATGCACTTTGGATGTTTGTTTGTTTACATGCACTGAAGACAGAAGCACGGAGCTTGTGCAAGAAGACACAACACACTTCCGGCATCGGCATAAGAAGAATAAACAGAAGGATGGGAGGAGGGGGAAGGGCGATAGTAGGAGAAGCAGGATGAGTGGGACACGACGGGCTGTCTCCCTCCTCCCACTCCGTCTCCACTGTCTCTGAGGACACGCAGGAATACGAGCGCCTCGGCTTTGCTGCACATGAAGACACTATGGCGACTCCTTCCTGTACTTTACCGAGCTCTCATCATTTACATACCACGATCCGAGCTCCGACACCGAGGAGCAAGACTTGGGAGATTTCTCTATTCAGTTTGAAATGAAGGCATCACATGCGGGGCACAAAGCTCTACCCGGCTACCACAGAGGACACGCCGGTGCAGATACAGTAACAAGGAAGGGGAGGAGGAAAGGAGCCGTAAATGTATTGACTTAGAAAAAAACTTCAATGAACAGAGGCAGAAAAGGGAGAGAGAAAAAGCAGGAAACATGCAGAGAAACAGGCAACGTGGCGCATGAGCTGCAGGGGCCTATTAAAAAATGAATCAAAGGCAACTGGCTTTCCCACTGAAAGACAGAGAGAGTCCCGCTCACAGCTCTGCTACCGAGAGCGTGTCAGTCACTGCCCCCCCCTCCACCCCCAACACACATGTACACACATGTACACATGTACACACACACACACACACACACATGTTCACACACATATACACATGTACACACAAACGCACATTTTCCACTCAAGGGTCCCGAACATGCATAAAGCTGTACACAGGACTGAGAACACACACCAACACACAGACGCACACGAACACACGGCGTCTAATTAACATCACTGTATCTGACAGAACCCAACTCCCTCTGATTCGAACCACAATCTGAATGATCTCATAATTAGCACACGATTATCTTCTTGGTGAACTGAAGCAGCATTGAGACGGTGGAAAACAAAAACTCTCCACTGAAACAGACTGAATTCATTTTAACTCCTCAAAGAGCATCTTTTCTCACTTTGTGGCATTTAAACATGCAGATCTGCAGATTATCTGTCCAGGTTGTAGATTTCTGCATCCAACTAAATACAACTGGGTGGATGAGTTATACATACATTTATATATTATATGATACATTCACTGCATAGAGGTCACAGGACTCTGATGCCGGAGAAAAGAGCTGAAATGATTATGATTAATAAACAAGTTCAATAACTGATTAAATGTTTAAGTCATTCATCAAGAAAAAAATGCTTTGGCTCTATGAGTAGTTTTGCATTTTCTGAAATAGATTGGACTGAATTCAGTTTTTTAAACAGATCAAACATTGACAACAATAATTGTTATTCCAACCAGGAGAGATGAGTACGTGAAGAAAGATAATTTATTACAACATGTGACATTGATGATGATATTGATATTGAAACTTGACAGAGAGTCTTTGGCGTTTTGGACTCTGGGGGGAGACGTCTTGATTGAAGATTTACTATCTGAGCCATCGCTGGATAAAATCGCTGTGACTGTGAAGCCAGATGGATGAAGAAGTGGATGATGATTGTTGGATGATGATGAAATCACCGGCACAAAAGAGCCAGGGCAAAGAAAGATCGTATTTTAAAAGGAGAGCACGAAGATGATAGGCTAGTGATGAGGGTGTGACACCGAGCTATTGGCAGAGAGAGAACAGCTGGAGAGACAGCTGATTATCAGTGACAGCCCCAAACACTGACAGTGGGAAATGAGTGTGAGCATGCGCAGTAGGAGAGATGAGAAATAGCTTGTGATCATGAAGCAATGATGTCTTCCTGGCTGAACTTGCGCTAGAGCTTCATTTCAACCAGGAGAGACGAGTACGTGAAGAAAGATAATTTATTACAACATGTGACATTGATGATGATATTGATATTGAAACTTGACAGAGAATCTTTGGCGTTTTGGACTCTGGGGGGAGACGTCTTGATTGAAGATCAAAAGAATGGGGTGCATACCCCAAGATAACACAGCCAAAGAGTCTCTCCCCAAAAGAAAATATGTACTTACCAAATGTTGTGAACGTTGAGCAGAAGATGAAATAATCTGCTAAGAATAAACATACCAGAAGGGACAATTAGAAAGACAGGAAACACGTACATGAGAGCAGCCAATGCTATAGCTCGCTTGCATATATATATTTTTTTTTAATGCCTGTAGCCAGCTATGGCTTAGGGACATGGCCCAATAAGATACACCTTATCCATCCCACAGTGGGGAAGTATACATTGCACAGCAGCACAGAGGATAGTTAGCAGTTAAATAGTAAGAAATAGTAAAAACAAAGAGGTTTAAAAAGAAAAGTATTAACAATTTAGCAACCATTAAAGTATTAACAATTGTACTAAAAGAAATGCAATAATTATTAACACTTAAAAAAGCTAAGAAAAGTATACTTATACTTATACTTTTGTTTTTATACGTATTTACGAATGTGCATGAGAAATCAAATGCTCAAATGCTGATGAATGCGGCCAATGCTATGGCCTGCTTGCATTTTTTTTTTTGCCAACGCCAATGTTATGTCTAGTGAGACGACAGACAGACAAACAACACTTACAACAGAACAAATACAGATACAAATGATACAAATCTGCAGGTATTTTTACAATGATGCATCATTGAATAAACATGAACGCAACAGTGAGCATAAGATTCTTTGATCTGGAACTAAGTTGAATGACAAGTAACACGGCCAGTGACGCCAGAGAAGCACCATCCACCAGTAAAATGCAACTGCTTAGAATGTGCTGTCAAGTTTTACAGGATCTTTGAGGTAGAGTAATGGCAGAGGAAACCTGCTTGAAGTATTTCAAGAAAAGGCTATAGTAATCGGATGAAAGTAGATCTGACAAGGATAACGACTTTAACTGGATCAAATGAGCTTGAAGGAGAAGTAAAACCCTGCTCCTTAAGACCCATTGAATGTTAACAGGATGCCAATCTCAAAAAGAGTTGACATGGGCAGGAAAAACGACCTTGTCTCAATACTAAGAGCATTCATGCAACATGGAAAGTGTAGTAGGAAGTCTGTAATCACTGATCAAGGGGTAAACCTTACTTTTGAAGAGTAGTTTGAAGGCCGGATTGGAAATAGCTAGGAATGATGGATCAGAACATCTAGCATTGAACTGGATACCTGCGACAAGACCTCATATATACTGAGGCTTGAAGTGGTTGACATCCGAACGATGGCAAATGAAGGTGCACACAGTTCAAATTGTGACAGGTTTTAGTGACACGTGCAGAGAACTACAGAATGGGGCAAACATTTTCTGGGCAAAATGGTGCTTAGTGGATGAAGCAAAACCTTTTCTCCTGTAGAACCTGGCCGAATCTAGATAAGACTCCGGAGAAGACTGACATCTGAGCCAAGACTTCTGAAGACCTGGAAATTAAAATGGGTTAACATGTTTGTTTGTGAATGCATAGCCAATGCCATGGCTTATGCTGATGAATGCAGCTGATGCTGTGGCTTGCTTGTGTAGCCCAGGTGGAAAAAAAGTAACTAATGAAAGGAACAAATGAAAGAGAGAGACAATATTTGATTTCTTTAATTTTTTATTTTATTACATCGGCAAAATGTTAAATGTCCAGTTGCACTTGAAAGCACCACCCAGTTTACATGACCCCATGTGGGTGGGTACCTAGCCCCAACAGCCAATCAGGAGCTACACAGGTCACGATGAGCCTGTTAGCTCGGGAGTGAGGTTGAGGCGCGTTTTCTCTCTGGTCTTTTCTGACTTCAGCCGCGAGAGTGAAGGTAGCTACTGCCAAGAGGACAGAAAAAAAGGAGAAAATTCCCGTGTTAAATGGTGAGAAGGAGATAACGGCAGCTCACTTACCTGCTGCGAATCCGGAGCCGAGACGAGTTATGTCGGCTAACTACCTACCTTCCATCTTGTGAGCTGTGGCAAGCGCCATAGTCACGTGCTCAGCCTTGAGCACAGAGTGACAGTCAGGTTTTTTGAGTGGATGAGAAATCCCAAGGACCAGGACGCAATCCCGATGGCGAGCTAATCCCGAAACTCAGTAGAAAAGACCCAGAAGACTTATCCACGTACACACACACACATACATTTCCCTACATCCCACTTCCACAAACTTTGGAAACCAGGTGCACCTGCTACAAATTCTGTTTAAGGGCCCCAACAACCACTATTATTTCAATTTTGTGTGCACACTATTTTTTTTGGTTTGGATTATTTTGGGTTATTTAATTATATTTTTTGTACCTATTGGCCAATTTGCTTTGTTCTTTGTAAAAAATACATGAGTTGCTACTCAACGTTATTTCTGTTTACTCGTTGTTGCTCATTCCTTGGCTCCAGTCAAATCTGGATTCTTCTGATTCTAGCCCTGTGTTTATTATTAGTTTACATTTTTATTACACTGTAATCCTTTTTCCATATTGCTAAATTGGTTACACTTGCTTTTTTTTTTTTTTTTTGAGAATGCATAGCCAATGCTATGGCTTACACACATGGCCCAAAAGATAGTCATGATAAACCTCACATGAACTGCGTGGATCTGGGACAGGAGAGCGACCTTATAAATGATGCCTATGACTGCTTCATGAGCACTGGCGGCAATGGCTTTGCGACTCCAGAATTCCCCTACAGGTGACATGCTACAGCAACTGGATGAATCTCATACAGAGCCACAGAGGAGTCAATTTTCAGAAAGAAACTTGGCCAATTGCCAGCAAACCACTGGCTTGGAAATACCCACTGCACCCTATTGAGGGTGCAGCATTTGTGAACAACTTGATGGAGTCAGAGGAAAAGACCAGATCATCATAGAAAAAGGTAACACCGATCCACTGAGACAGCCAGCTACGCCAGAATTAAAGATCGGAGCCAGCCTGCTTTGGCTGGTATGACGTCATGCGGATTGAGCATGGAAGAAGCTGTGACAGCAGTCTTGAAATAATTTTTTTTTTTACCATGCCTGGGGGACCGAAACAGCAGGGAGTGAAAAAAGGCCTATTAAGTAACCTTTAACCAGTTCCCTTTACAAAGCTGAGACGCTATTTCTGGATCTATAGGGAGGATTGTGGACTTTTGCACTGCAAATGTTACACCCGCTCAGGAACTAGCTATACAAAGGACAGTCACAAAAGGGTAAATAATATAGAATCTTTATTACAAAACTCAGCTTTACAATCACTTACCCTCACCATACCCGACTCCCAATTATGCTACAGGATAGGGGATAAGTTCCAATAACACCACTGCACTGCAATCAGTAAGTCTGTACTCAAAAGAGTTAACACACAGTTTACACATGTGACTGTTTTCACTGTACACTGCAAACTGCACACTTAAACACCTTAGGCCCTCCCTGACTGCCTGACTGGGAGTACACTGGGTACCGGTGATGAGGGGGAAGCAAGTTGACAAACAAAACGAACAAACATGAATAAAGAAAAAAAGAACTAGTCCGCCCCATGGGCAATACCCATATCTTTTTGCCCAATACCGGCTCACTTGGACTAGACCAAAGGGAAAAAACCAAAGAAACAAACAAACAACCCAAACAAATTATTCCTGGCAAGAGCAGTGCACAGACCACCGATACTCTGGCACGTCGGTGATCTACTTCCCTACCAACTACCAGCCACCTTCAACCCAGCGGGGAAGCAGGTCAGTTTTCCTGCACCTTGTGCCTTCTGCACGCCCGTGTGGAATGAGGCAGGTGCACACCTCATTCCACACGGGCGTGCAGGAGGCCCCAAACCAATAGCGGAACCTATGTTCCTGTTGCAGGTAACTATTTGTAGCATCCCTGACTGGTCCACCTACCACACAAAGAAGAGGATGATGATGACATGACACTGCCGCGGGATCCCTGAGAGAGACCGGTTAGTAAATGAACAACAGGTGCAGAATGAGGATGAGAGACAGTTCGGGTCCAGAAGCCTGAACATTATAGGACAGACAGATGGATTAAGTCTTTGAACTGTAGCGGTTCTGTATGAGCGGCACGTGAGCCGGCTGACAGACTTCAGGTGCGCCTCTTTGCACAGGCTGCGGATCTGAAGAAAAACAATCGGGGTAAGTGCACACCTTTTCCTTAAAGTTGCAATTGCAAATAGGCTGGTTGATCAATAAAAACACTTGCGGCTGTAACGGTCTCTTTCTGGTACTGAAGGAAGAGGGAGTCGGAAATTCGGGAAGTCAGGCTGGGCTCCCGACTCATGCTGGCGAGCTGAGTGACCAGCTGCTGCAGGTAGAGCATGATACGGTAGAGCGTCAGAGGACTGACCAGTTTAGGTGGCAGTCTGAGGGATATATAAAAATGCGGCTTTGCTGGAGAGACTTGTGGTATTGGTAGAAAATGTTACCTCCCTGTCTGAGGTTTAGGACACCTATCAGAGCCAGCTACATCTCTGATTCGTGTCTTTGCTCAGGAAATAGGCAACAAATCGCGTCTCTGAAGAAGCCAAATGCTACGATGACGTCACCGATTGACAATCTGGAGACAGTCTGGGTCGGCAGGCTTAATTACCGTGGGAAGTTTACCCCGGTAAACACTTCATTTCTCACTCTGGGGAGGGCAGAATGAGGCTAATCAGGTTCATGTCTTTGCCTTGCCATATAATGATCTCAGGCAGGAGATATGTTTGCACCATGAGGAACGTATGTCCTACCTGACCTGGGCGCAGAGACAGCAGAGGCCGGTGCTGAGGCCTGACTGCAGAGATTGATGAAGAGGTAGATGGCCGAGGAGCGGATGTCGGAGCCGGTGTATGGGTCGCTAAACTGATGCTGGCGTCGCTGAAGAGGATGATGAGGCTGCGGAGGCTTACAGGTTCTCCGGTAACAGGAGGCGATCATAAATTGACTGGACAGAGTGAACCGGGGACTGGCGATCTCTGATGACTGCCAGACAGTGTTTGCTGAACAGACTGCGAGCCGGCAGAAAAATGCTTACTGGAACTTGGCTGGAGAATCTGAACGGTTGCTTTACCTAATGCATTTCCGATCGGGAGCGGCGGAGGGCTGGTGTTTGTAGGATTTTTTTGAGGATCACGTCTTTGACCGAGGCTTGCGACTGAGAGAGCTCCAAACCAGGTGCTGGGTTAGTGCCTTGAGCTCTAAGGATCTCCACAATCTCAGGTCCTGTGTCCTCCTGATGAGCAGCAATCCTAACGCACCGCCTGGCTGCCAGCAGGATAGAGACGGACATGAGTATTCCTTCATGAATAGGATTAATGTCTGAGTCTGATTTCATGAAAAGCCATGACTGTTAACTTCCAAACAGATCTTAAACTTGCCAACTTGCCATAAACACACCGAATTGATGGCAGAGGAGCGCAAATCACCAGCATGAAAGAGCTAGGGCAAAGAAAGATTGTATTTTAAAAGGAGAGCGCGAAGATGATAGGCTAGCAATGAGGGTGTGACACCGAGCTATTGGATGGAAGAGATCAGCTGATGAGATAGCTGATTATCAGTGACAGTTGATGTTTTGCATTTAACCGAGACCACAATCTCTTTCTAACCTTAAACTCGTGCTTTCAGTTGCCTACACAGAACCATGAAAATATTCATCATCAACCTATAACACAAGTGGTTATTGTAGACAAACTAATGAAATGCTGGCACTAAATATTTTGCAGATGTATTCAATGTACAATATAGACAATTTGGCATCATGTTGACAAAAACTGAATGCAGACGGCTTTAAGAACTGAACGAATTAGTTTCGAAACCAGGGTTGTTTTATGCTGAAGAAATACTAGATTATGGAGCTGAATTCAGACTGAAGCTCATGAGCTGCAGTCAGGACATAGTTCAGGCCTAGTGTCGGATAAAGACTGGAAGCAGGAGGAAACAGCTGGTTACTTCCAAAGTTAGAAAATACACCTACAACTGACATATTAGACCATTTTATCATTTTTTAACCCACAGAAGAAGAGAAATGTCAATACCTGTGATTTTCAGGGAAGTTGCATGTTAAAAAGTTTTTCACAGGTACCATTTTATTCCCTTAAGGTTGAGTAACTCAATGCAGCACTTCAGTCGTAGGAGAGAAGTAATGCAGTTGAAACAGAGCTTCCTGGTCTGGCCTGTTATGTCTGTCATGTGTTCGTCGAGTGGAGGCACCGAGCTGAGAAAATGGCCGACAGCGGAGCTCTACACGACTGTGTGTGAATGATTCGTGTATTAAGATGTCAGTAGAAAATCTTAGCTTAACGAGAGCTGACAGAGTGAGACATGTAACGGGAGGTTGTATGTAGAAGTAGTGTTGAGGTAGCACTCGAGCAAACCTTTCGTTAGTCAGATGTTACAGCCGTGTAACTCTGAGCACAGATGCAGGGATTGAACTTTCACACTCTTCTGCATGTATTGTCCAAAGGCAGCCGATGGCCCCAGGGTGCTTCGGCTTTCTGAATCAATATTTCAGCGCGCTGAGGCGTCACTCGGCCTCCATCTACCTGGAGCTCTGCCAACATCCAGTTTCAGTACTACCATCATCCAGCAGAGCACGGCTTCTGCCCACACACACACACATACACACACAGGAACATTAGCAGTCAGAAACACAGCTATCACAGCTCTTTGTTTTGTCTTGCCAGGTGGAATCATACATAGTAGTAAGCAATGTGAAATGTGGCCCTGTAGGTTTGAAATTTGTTTGAAGAACCTCAGTAAAAATTTACATTCTTCTAAAATGACATTAGCACTCAACCATTTGACTTGTGCCCTGGTGAACACCAGTCAGCTCAGACACATGAGGTGAATCAATCCTCACTAAAGGTCCAGTAAAGGTCCAGAGGAAGAAAAACTCTGAACCATGAATCCTGATGTTCTTGTGCTGCAGCTACAATCTTTAGCAATCACATGAAAAATAATCACTTTTCAGACAAACTGTCAAATCCTGTCAGATCTTGTATTGACAGTCAGTTTTAGGACGGAGTGAAGGGTGAAGTGTTTAAACTCAGATCAGATTTTGAAGGCAAACGCTAATGATAATGTTGAGCTGGCAGATGATTTTAAATGGTATTTAAAATTGTCTCTGAGTTTAAGCCAGAAAAATATCACAACTTTCTCATGAAATGGTCGTCTCAGCATGGAGCCATATCCAAGATAAAACATCATTCACATTCAAACCTTAAAACCACTTGAAGGCAACTGGTCTTGATTATCCTGAGAAAGATCAATCTATTATTCTGCTCACAATGACAAAACACAAGTCTGAACCTGGACAGTTGTCACGCCAATATTCCAAACATCTGTTCAGAGGAAACTAAATGACTTTGCTTATTTCAACAATAAGACCAATCTAAAATCCAGCCAAGACAAAAACATCAAAGCAAAGTTTTGTTAATTTTTTTTAAAGGCACAGCCTGAACTAGAAAAAGTTCACGATGAAATTAAGATGGATAATCTTATATTGGATTTAATGTGTTTGGCCTTAACGCATAAGATTAGTGCCATGAAAATGAAACTTGGCAGCAGGTAACTCATGCCACAATGCCACAATAGTCTCAACACCACAGGAACCTTGGTTCAGGTGTAAAAAAAAGCAGGATACCTTTTTCCATGGTTTTCAAATCCATCTTTGGATCATATGTCTATTAGAGCCTTGTAGAGCTGTTGGCGTTTGTGCTTGTCATTCAGTTGCTCTACTGCTTTTGTCCAGCCTGAAATATCTCAGCAACTATTAGACGGGTAAGCCCAAGATTTTTGCTGTAGTTTCATCCTTTAAATCATCTTCACGAGTTTCAAGGTCAGATTGTGTTGCACTGTTCTGATGTTAAAAAATCTCATCATGTAATTTTTTGTTTGCACCACCACCAGATGTATTTTGTTTGACACTAGCAATTTTATTTGTAGAGGGGAATTTATTGCAGTGTACTGTATAAATACTACTAGCATTTATTGCTACTAGTACTGGTACCACTAGATTACTCATAATATTAATGATGAGCCTATTAAACATACCTGTTTGAAATCTGACCTAAATTAGAATTGATTGAGTTCATCAAGAAGATGAAACGAAAGTGACAGTTTTATGCAGATCGGGCCTTTTTTCATTGTTTGACTTTAAAGAGGATGTTTAGCTTTCTGACCTGTAATTTACCCAGTTCACTTCAGATTTAGTTGCTGTAGCACACGCTGTGGTGACGGTGTGGTTCAGAACAAGGTTTGCCAGGCTGCGCTGAAATGACAGCTGTTATTTCCACACGGTGCATTTTAAAAGTATCAGTGTGTTTTGATAGAAACCGGTTTGTCCCCTCAAGATATTTCTAACTAAAAACAATGTTCATAGACGAAGGCAAAGGAAGAATTTCATTGTGCAGGGAAACTTGTTTCTTTCAACTGTACATATGACAATAAACACTTTGACTTTGATCAGGCTCACAGTGTGAAGACAGTCTTCACTGGTCTTCACCTTTGTCACCTCCACAGGTCGTGTTAGTATGTTGTGCAACATGTGTTACTACAGAAAGTTACCTGCCTGGACACTCAGATGAGTCATTCTACTGCAGAGAAATACACTACATCACCAAAAGTCAGTGGATGCTACACAAATGATTTAATTCTGGTATTTCAGGGTCATAAAGCCCGTAAATAGCCATGGCTGACAAACATTTAGGATTTAGACTGGGTCACAAAGAGCTCAGTGACTTTGAATGTGTCACTGTCTTAAGATTCCACCTTTGTCTCAAGGCAGTTTGGTGTAAAGCTGCCACAGCTGGAGCAACTCTGGAGCAGTGGACATGTGTTCTGTGGGCTGATGAATCTGAATCTAATGAATGGATCTGGGCCCTAGTGAAGAGTCTCCAGTGAAGACTGGCAACAGTTTGGGGAAACATGACTGTGCCCCTGTGCACAGAGCGAGGTCCATAAAGTCATAGACTTCATAGATGAGTTTGGTGATGAGGAACTCAACTGGCCTGCACAATTGCAAACTACATCACTGTCTGACCAGTCCACCAAATGACCAAATTCATGCTGTTTTGGCTGAAGGGCACAAATTCCCACAGACACACACGCCCACTGACATTTGGTCATATAGCATAGTTAGTTCCATTTGTCCGGGTTTCGTCAGTTTGACCTGACAGTCGACTCTAAGTACTGTGATACTCATGGACTTGGCTGCTGTCACTGGAGAAGAAGACAGTCTGAAGCACAAACCACAGCTGAGGCAAGTTCATAACAGTTTTCTGAAAAGGTTCATTACACGGTTACATACGACTTTGAAGCTTTTGAAGTGAAGTTGTGTACACTGCGGAGCATTATACCTCAATTATTTGAGCCTAATCCACCAATACACACATTTATACATATTTATATTTTCATAATCATGTACATTTTCATAGCACTGGCTGTCCATGTCCCACTGTACATGGTGGAGCAGGAGGAGTAAAAGGTTAATTTCATTAATGCACAGACCATGACTGGAAGGTAAAAACTTCAGCATCTCCAATCTTTTCTATCTGACAAAGTGGATACAGATCTGGGACACATGGTCATATCATCATCAGCTCTGTACAACACATTGAAAAAAGAATAAGGACAAACATTTACATTCAGGCCTGACTAATACTAATAAACAACCTATATGAGTCTTCTTGGTAAACCAGCATGTTAAACTGACTGTGGTGTTTCCCTCATGTTAATGTTGTCCACTAACAGTCAGAACAGTCAGACGCTCCCTGAGTGTTGGCTGTGACAGCTCTCCGGGCTGCAGAGCTGCTCCGAACCATCATGAAGCATTTGAAGGACGGGGACCAGCAGCCTCTGGGACAGTGCAGGAGAAATCAATGAGTCTCTGGCAGCTCGAGTCGCTGGGCCTGTTTGAGACGAGTGGCTTTGATGAGTTTGCCTAGAAAGTAGAGATTAGCCAACTGCTTATCAAAACGTGTGCCTGAAATTGAACAGCTGAGAGTTGGCTTGATCTGCAATGGTGGAAGCAGCAACACTGTTGGACTCTGCTGATGAAGTAGATGAACTAGAAATCCCACTATTGATGGACGGAAGTGGACATAACTAATTACTGGCTTTATCAGTGTAAATTAATAATAATATGGACAGTAATAATAAATAACAATAAATAAAAACAACAAGCATGCTTGTTGAGAATACGGAATACACAAGGAGCTGGACGACCCCTGAATCATGAAACTACACAGCTACTTTTCAATGGACACAGACACAGACAAAACTGCAAAGGCAACGACTTGGATTTCTGCTTCAAACAGCATCAACTAATGACAATTACAGTGTACTTAAATTGTGCAAATCATTTGACACAGGAAAATGACTCGATGGAGGAAAAACTTAAATGAGAGCATGTGCAGCCTGGAAGGCTGAGTTCTGGGCAAAGTAGCCCCTTTTTAATTTTTACAATCGCTCATTATCACCAAGTCTGGCTGTGCTAATTAACCTGACAGCCACAGAAAAGCATAGAATGAGCTAAAGGCATTTCCGTCTGTACGGTACAGTAATGGCATCATCTTGTGTCATAAATAATCACCTGCTTCATTTGAGTCAGAGCAGTTATTCCACCATGCTAATCCACACAGTGTGTTATGAGCCATTAAGTAAGTCCTCGTACAATCAGTAACAGGTCATACACCTCACTGACTAATTGATTTGATAAATGGAGATATACATGCAATCAGACCATCGTCTCTCATAATGGGAACTCGTGCAAAAGGTAGAGAGGCATGAATACAGGTCCCAGTCTATTACACTGAAATGACCCTGATAAGAGACAGATGA
The DNA here is from genome assembly GCA_025331565.1 of Holacanthus passer. Taxonomy (NCBI): domain Eukaryota; kingdom Metazoa; phylum Chordata; class Actinopteri; family Pomacanthidae; genus Holacanthus; species Holacanthus passer. Next base: position 16,147 of record JAFREQ010000220.1, on the reverse strand, counting down.
ACAGATAGCTCATATTTTCACATTCTACCTCTGCATGTTTGCACTGATGATTCACACTGAAACAAATGGGATTAAATTAAATTTGGACATCTGTGCCTTCTGCTCACATTAGCTCCACTCAGAGGACTCTCATTAAATCCACTGCTGCTTTTAGAGCAGACAGGATGAAGCTAATTTGAAGATTGCATTGATTTGGTTTTGTGTTTAAGAAAATGTCCGGCTGGAAAGAAGCTTCCTCGATACATCCGCAAAACAAACTGCAGCCATGTTTCCCCTGTGATCAGCTCCAGATCCAGCACATTGACAGCTCAGTGAATAAGGATGTTCATCCAGGCCGTGGGTGACGTTACCCTCCGCTGGGGTCGGGGTCATCACTCCTCAACCACCAGGAATTTACTTTAAAAGGTTCAGCAGCCAAATTCATCATAAATCATTTATAAATAAAAGTCATTGAAAGTGATTAATAAATATGGTTGATCAACATATGTGCAAACCTCCCAATGTCATAGCCTCCATTACCAGGTCCATTTTTCTGTACCTCCTATTATCATTGAGCCAATGGTCAATATAAAATATAGGAACATGACAGATAGTAACGTTATTCTAAATATGATTGTAATTTATTTTCTATTATTCACTGGTCATTTCAATGTCACGTCACTCTTTTGGCTGATACCAAGGATGATGCGAGTGTGAGCAACAGGAAGCTGACTGCAGTTTCCTGAATGACCACTAGAGTCATCAATGACAAGGCTTTTCTGAAATGTATTCATATCTTTAAAGGTAAGTTTGTCCTATATTTTATTGTGTTAGATTATTTTTTCGGATAGTATTTGGCCCCTTGGAGCATAAGTAAATGCAAAAGTAAAATCGCAAAAATCCTAATTTCAAAAAGATAAAGCCTCAGTTTCAAAATTTCACTGTGAAAATATGCAGAAAACATCTACAAATAAAATCACTAAAACACTCTGTACACTGTAAATTTCACTCTTAAAGCTGCAGGCTGTAAAAGCAGTACCAGAAGAATTACAGATCCTGCTTTTGATTTCGAAGTTTTGAAGTTGAAAACATTTTGGATTTAGAGACTTTGACACCCGTCGCCATAGCTACCACAAACAGATCAAACTCAGTTCAGTCACACAGAGAATCTCCTCATGATGTCATCAATCATTACCTCCATGTTTTGCCAACTCAGTATTTAACCCTAGTTGGCACCATTGCATGTCGGCTACATAAACAGCCACTTGTTCTGTCGACCGGTCACCGTATCACCCAGTGAAACACACGAATGTGTGAAATACTACACTGTGCATCTGACTTGTTTTCTTCACTTTATGATCAGTAATGTGGTTCAAAAGGGCAGTGGAACCGACAGCTTGTCCTCTCAATGATAAGACGCTCACGTGTTGTGTGTGTGCCGGCAGCATGTACACACACACACACACACACACACACACACACACACACACACACTCAGACACACAGTGTACTCTGACCCGGGGCTCTGTCATTGGGGCCCCTTTACCTTTGTTGTGTGGTCTCTCGGTGAACTTATTATTAATGTTGTCCTGTTCTTTCCTCCTTGATAACTGTGTATGTTTGTTGAGGGAGCAGCAGGAACCTGTGTGTGTCAGTGTCTCTGTTCGTCTGTGTGTAGGCGATGCAGGCGAGGCGATCGGTGTTGGACGGAGCGAGTGGTAAGTAGGCTCAGAGAGTGGCCGTGGTAAGTTGACCGGCTCTAACAGTGGTGGATACATGTTGGTTCACCCACTCACCGCTGCTCTCATGCCTTTCAACAGACACTCGATGAGTGAATGAGGAAAGTTACAGACCAGAGGACAATCTCACGCCCACACACAGACACCGAGGCCACTGAGGGCGCTGGAATCAAATGTTCTCCACACTGTTGTGACGTGAATTATAAATCCACAAGACGGTCACAGTGGAAGAACAATAATGTATACACTGGTTCCATCACTGGGGGGTTTAATATCTGAAAGGTAAAGGTGGGTGACAAGGCCCCTGATCCTGAGGCAAAGCAGGAAAGAGCCATAGCCTAATAAATTCCATTGGCGTAACTCCACATATGTAAGTTTGCAATAAATATCAGTTCTCATTTGTTATAAATGAGAAAACATTAAGCTCCAGTCAGCAGCTTCTTTTTCATCTCCACGTGATGCCAGTGCAATAGCTATCGTATCAATTACCAACTCCAGCTGAACCATTAATATTAAAGACATTAATATTTTGAAGTTATACTTTATTATATTTGCACACAGTTTGTCACTTTTTGATTTACCTTTACAAGTTTAGCATAAAGTTACGTTAAAGTTACATTGCCCGTGTGGCAACGTAAGCTAACATGGCAAACTTTTATTTTTATTGTATCTTTAATATTATTGTGTTAGCATTAGTAGTATCATTACCCTGAATTTGTCTATTACATTTTAACTTCAGTGCAGCAGGTTTAATAACTGGCTACCAGACACCATCCATCCACCCCAACCTCCTCCCTATGGAGACTTTGTGGGTCTATAATAACGTTACCAACTTCTTTTGTTACTTGAATATAAGTATGAAAGTTATTGCAAATTTCCCCACTGTGGGACAAATAAAGATTTATCTTAAACATTGTGTTTTGGGTAACTTGTTGAAATGACTCTTCTTTTGTTTGTTTCCTTGGGAAGAGACCCTCAGTGATACAGCAGCCGGGGCCCAAAATGAATAAGCCAGTTTCTTTAATCAGCATCTAAAGATGAAATGAGAAGTAAAATTAAATATTACTTTTATTTTCATCATTTCCTCAAATTTCAACCAATTCTTCCTTGTCTCTAATAGAAACTGGCTTCTATCAATCACTGACTAAGAAACAGAATAAAACAGATCATCACGGCTCCCGCGTGTGTGAAAGCCACTGGCTGTTTCCTCATTCATTCATGATCGTGGTGGCTGTGATCTTCAAAGTCATCAGGCTAGTTAGTGTTAGTGCAGCTGCAGGCTGTATGACTGGTTTGAACTTGGAAGGTCAGCTAAGCTAACTAGCCAACCGGCCATTGGCGAGACAACACTGTGAATTTGCATTTTCTGGTCAGTGTTAGCACGCTACAGCTACATCCCAGCTGCTGTCCCTGGTCTTCTTGCAGCTGAGTTTGAAGCCACAGCAGCACAGGTGAGCTGAGCTGCTGCAAGAAGAGGCCCCTCTGTCAAAGTGTGTTTAGGGGCCAACATCCGGGGGGAGGAGGACGATCACATTGCACATGATTAATGCAGGACCCTCGTCTGCTAGAAGCCATGGTGAAGGAGACTCTCTGCCTCAAGGCATGGACAGACCTGCTTCCCAAACTGGGACTTGGCCCCGTCTCTGCATGCTTGACCGGAGGAGTTGTGGGTATTTGGAGAGTGTACGAACCTGCTGTGCGCAAAGAGATAAAAGGAGTCAACCTTGAAAAGTTCAAAGGCAGAGTTTCCCTCACTGTCGACCCCCACCTCCTTTTCTCTTCATCTCCTCTCCCTGCCTGTCAGCTTCTCCTTATCTTTCACCCAGTTTCTCCTGTTCCTTCTCCATGTTTCCCCTCCTTGTCTCCATCCATCACACCAGCCCTCACTCAAATATATTTGTCTTGTTTATTCTTGCTCTCTGCTGTTGTCTCTGTGTCTTACAGGTCAGGTCCAGGTCAACTATCTGAGCAGCTCTGGGTGCTCAGAGCCTCATAAGAAAGCACTGTGACATCAGAGAAGAGGCTCTGGGTGCTGAGTGAGTCTGGTCCAGATGATTCTCTGGGTTCTTCAAGATACTGACATGAAACAGAGCGAAAACACAATCTCATCACCTCACAGGAAGTTCACGAGGCAGAGTACGTTTAAAGAATGTTCTGTGTCCATAAAAGTCAGTAAGTCAGTTTTTGAATCCAGATAAAATCCATCTGTTTGTTTGTGTCACAGTTCTGCCAGCCAGGCCTCTGTTTATCTTAGTTTTTGTTTAGCCTTAGATTTAGTCCTGCCTTAGTTCTGTCTTAGTTTACCTGCCTTAGTTTTCATGTCATAGTTTTTGGTCTGTGTCCTAGGTCATAGTTCCATCTTAGTTTCTGTTCAGCCTTAGTCTCTGTTATAGTTCTTTCAGTTCTGTGAGTCTCGTCATAGCAGTCTTGTCATGTCGTAGTCTTGTCTTAGTTCATTTGTTCCTTGTCTCTGCTGTCATGTCTTGTCCTAGTTCTGTTTCTTAGTTCTGTCTTGTAGTTTTGTCTTAGTTCTGTGTCTTGGTTTTCTGTCTATGTTCTATGTCATAGTTCTGTCAGTTTTAGTCCTGTCATGTCTTAGTTTACCTGTCTAAGTTCTGTCAGTCTGTCACTATTCACCTGCCATAGCTTCTCACCTCAGGTCCCAGTACTTTTCTACTCACCCCGCCTCTGCCTCACCTTACCTGTCAGCCACTCCCACCTCATCTTGTCACCTGTGTTCCCAGCTGCAGCCAACTACTAATCAGGACTTTATATAAGCAACTTCATTTCTGTCAGCCCTTGCCGGATTGTTTTCTTCTCTTCGTCTGTTGTTCCCTCATGCCCGTCAGCTCTCTCATAATTATTGGATTTGTATCTGCTCTTCTTTTATGAGACTTTTTTTGGACTATCCTGGACACTGTCCTTTTCAGTGAGTTTTTGAGATTTTGTTTGCCTTAAATAAAAGATGTTATCTATCATCAATCCTGGTGTATTGCATTTGAGTCCTTCCCCACTCCGCGTTACAGTTTGCTCATGTGTTCATCAGGAGATCAGAGCACGACAGGATGAATTTTGATGGACATGAAAGTCCTCTTGATGTCCTGCAGTGATGCAGTGATAGAGAGACAGTTTAAAGGATGAGAGCAAGGGACCAGGTCCATAAACAATAAAGGATAATTCATCGATTTTTTGTGAATGTATGTGATACAGTCCCTGCTCAGTTATTTCAGTGCCGAGAGCAGTATCAGCATGAAACTTCAGCTCAGCTATGGCGACCTGGTGGAGGTAAGAGGTAGAGTCCATCACAGAGATACTGAAATAAAGAAATTCAAATTGATCCATATGTATAATGAGCTGTTGCTGTGTTCATATTGATTTGAGTTTAGGTGTATCCCACACAACAACTGTTTTTTAATTAGTTAACACAACTAACGTTGGAGCAAACACTTCATATCAATATAAGCCAATATAACTGTATGACATTTTTTTGTGTATGACAAAGTATACATATGTATATGTATACAGTTATTTTTAAAAATGATTAAATCATTTATAATATGCAATGCCTTTTGAACTGTGTGTTTAAACACAACAATCTGTAGTTTCTCCTCCACTAAGGAGCTTTGAATTGAAGATGTGTAAATTTATTGAAGGGAATATGATCAAATTTACCTCTGGGTTTTTTCCTGTGTTTGTGCAGCTGTTTTTCAAACAAAGTGTCGACCACAGAGACGAGACTATCTCACATGAAGCTATACCTGAGCACTCATTATTAATGCATAACGCTAACAGGACAAAGAACTGTGTCTTTTCTGTCGAGCAGTTCGAGGTTGAACTGCAGAACAACATCAACTGTCACTGAGCACAGTAAGTTAAGATTGGGGAAAGGTCAATGTGTACAGAAAAGACACTGACTTGTTTTGAGAGATGAGATGAGAATTACAGACTTCCCAATGTCACCTTTTCTCTGGAGTATTCTTTGAATAATGGCTCATATGAACATAAGGTATATTTTAAACCAAATGGACTGTATATTCAAAAGTGTACTTCCATTACTGAGAGTACCAGATGTATACGTACAGGATTTTGTTGATTTTGAGTTACTTGCAAACCATCTCTCCCATGAAAGAAACAAACAAACATTTATAACATTCACTCTGTTTTAACTGTTTACTGATTTCAGTTTTGCTGAACTCTCTGATGGTTGGTCAAAAGTTTGACCGTATCATTTCACAGTGTTTTCTGGTGCCTTGTTTTTCTTTTCTAAATTCAACACATTGTTCTACACCCCTGTTTCATTTATTCACCGCTCGTCTTGGATTGAATTTAAGCGTGTCCCACGTCAGCAGTGTAATTAGATGGAGCACCGCAGCATATGGAATCACTGGCTGTCTGGTGAGAGCTATTCACTTTCATTTCCTTCAGAAAAAAGACTAAGCCAAACATATGGGGTCAGCTAAAAAGAGAAGTTTAATTTGATATTCCAAAATCTGATTATTCTGGGGCCTCTTCTGTCCCTCGCTGGTTCCTCAAGCTGCCGTCTCGTCACAAATCCGACACTTCCTCCACACTAAATGTTTGGACTATAATTCTTTAAAGTGGAAATCTCGCAGTATCTAATTATTCCTGATGCTCATACAGATTGTGTTCCTCCATACGTCTCCTATGGTTATGAATGCAAGACTGCGCTCCCCTGTCCTTTTAAAAACTGTAACACACTGACACAATTCTGGCTCCGTGTTTGATTGAAACCACGACAAAGACACGTTGTTCCTGAGCATTGTCTTACAGCATTGTTGCAGTATGTAGGTTGGACACCTGACACCACAGACTTCTTGACGTTCACCTCAGACATAAAGCCCACAGGACATGTATAGGTGTGACATTTTATAGTCTCCTGGGACACGAAGCTGAGATGGTTGCTTTTGTCTTTATGTGCCATGTCTGCTGTGCAGGAACAATAGCTCAGAAACTTATTCCCAGACAGAGAAGTCAAGATAAAAACTGAGAGCATTGTCCTAATGTATCCCATTCAGTCCCTGGTGGAGGAGAAGTGTTGCAGCTGTGTGGCTTCATGCCAGGACGAAAGACCTCCTGTTATTTATGTAATCATTGCTCGATCGTGGGTGCTCTGCCTGTTAAACCTCTTAATTTAAAAAACATAATTCAGCGTGATATGAACCTCACATCTTCAGTATCAGGCTGTTGGAGGAAAACTCTCTCCTTCACGCACAGTTTGCACAAAGAACATCACAAGAAGAGCGTCACTTAAACTATGACCCATCCTACAAACAGCTCAGTGTTCAGTTTGGACATATTCTACATTTTATGTCCAGTGTCTTCAGTGTGTCCTTTAACGTAGCAAGACAAGAAAGTAAGGGCCAGGTGAGGCTGGAAGAGAAGGAGCTGTCCAACCATGTCGGAAGGTAAAGGTGTTTACACCTTTTCTGAAAGTGTCAAAGAGAGGGCTGAGATGTGATAATTGAATAATTATGGAGAGCAAACATTTTCAGACAGTTCACTGAAGCAAACCAAGATCTGAACCTTTCACTTCACAATGTTTTGGGTGCTAAACTAATCCCTGAGTTTGAGAGCTGGATGTGATAAACAGATGGTAAATATATTAATATCATTTTAGGCACCAGATTACAGAAACTTTACCTGATATCACACTTTTCCACCACCAGTAGTTTTTTTTTATAGTTTGCTACCTGGTTAAGGTAACTAATATCTTAATATATATTCATGTGTTTTCCAATGTGCAGTTCATCTTCAGCATGTTGTTCAAAAGCCACTGAAAGAGAGCAACATGAACAGTAGCAACAGTCTTGCACCTTGTGAGAGTATCATAGTATCACAATGTTAAGATATGTCAGCTCGTAAAAGCTTTTGGTCTTGATGTTAGCCAGGATGAAAGATGCTCTTATAAACCTTTTCGTGTGAAACCAACGTTGTGAGGTTTGATAGCTTGTCTATGAATTAACCCTCGACATGTGATATGTGAGATCACATAGCTGACTCCCCTTTTCACAACAGGCTTCATCTCTCAGTAATGTTGGATCCTCATTATGGACAAAGACAAAGATGAAGCAAAAAACAAAATCTAGTACATTTTTGGAAATCTATGAGCTGTAAGTTATTACTCATCTCTGCTTGGAATTACTCCATGTGAAGTGGTTGGTGAATGATATTTGGTGCACAGATCAGGCCGTGTCTTCCTGTAGGATTTAGTGAACTGACATCCTTGATGATGTCCTGGATACGGCAGCTGGATGATGTGTGTGGGGTTGTTCTCAGGTTATCCATATATGACAGCCACAGTTAATTCATGGCTCTCTGTAACAACCTGGCTCTGCCTTTTTACCCTTCGACAACCATCCATCTCTCTGCCTGCTGCACCTCCCTGGCACATCTCATCCCACCCAGGACTCCTGTGTGAGAGTCTTCCTCTCTCTTTTTATGTTTGTCTTAGATTCCTTTTCTCTGTCTTTGATGGCAAAGACCCTCCTTCCATTCCCTCCTCCATCCACGACCCTCCTCCTGTCTACCTTCACCTCCCCGCCCCCAACAGCCCTCGGCCCTTCTGTGAGAGCCTGATAGATGCTCTCCAATATCCAGCCGGCATAAATCTTCTCCCAAGTTGGTCACAAATGCCTCAGCTACACTGATTTATTGGAGCCGGCCTCCCCGTCTGTCTCAGGGGGAGGCCGCCATGGTGCTCATAGGCTGCATGTAGATGGGATTGATTTCTTAATAGTCAGTCTGTTGAGAATCAGAGGGCCACCTGCACAAGGTACCAGTGAAGAAAGAGATTATTTAGAGTGTGGCTGAGCAGCTGATCGCATAAAGGACTCACCTGTGAAAAAGGTCAGCGAGGCAGTAAACAGGTAAGTGAGCATGGATGGATGGATGTGGAGGAGGCTGACAGATATGTGAACCACACACAGTGTCAGGAACACCATCACCTCCCTCTGCATGTTGTATTTTGATGCACCGTGGAAAATGAATCCTCACAAGGAAACAACATTTTATGTCCAGTGTCTTCAGTGTGTCCTTTAACATAGCAAGACAAGAAAGTAAGGGCCAGGTGAGGCTGGAAGAGAAGGAGCTGAAAACTACAGTCTGGTTCTGGTACAGTTAAGACAATGAAGATAGCAAATAAACTGGTTTATGGTTAAGTGTATATAAATTACATTATCAACTGATTTAGCCAGATTTTGGAACAAAATGTGAAACAGGGGGAAACACAACATACAGCTTCAAACGTGTCTCATGTAACTGAAGCAGGTCCAGCAGCCACCTTTTCTTCTATTCATGCATTTTCCTCAGCTTCTGTGGAGCCTCACAGCAGTTTCCTCCTCTGATCACACAACAAGTGGACGGATGTCTGCAGGGGAATCTAGGAGGTCAATTATAAATTGTATTCCATGGAGCTCTATAATATGAAGCATTTCTTATTCAACATCACTGAGTTTAAATTTCTATTGAAGAGACTGAGTTATTCACAATGCTTGCATACTACACTAAAACTTGGAATTAGGTGAGATACTTATCACAACATGACCATATCATAATCATCCAGCAGACTCCGTTTCAGTGTTTTTTTTTCCAATGAGAATTGGGGTCAATGCAATGTATTTCTGGAAATAGCATCTTCCACAACTTTGTAAGTCTTGTAAATTTCCCTGTTGTTGTAAATTTCCCTGTTGTGGGAATAGTAAAGGAATATCTTACTTCTCGATGATGATCTTATCTCTTACTGGCCTTCAAAAAATTTGTGAATACTGACGAACACTGAGAACAAAAACAAAATTTATGGCTGTAAATCCAAAACAATGAGCTAAAAGAGGCTAAGAAGCCTGTCGAGTTGAGGGGGAACGACAGAGTTGGTGATAAATCTCTGTTGGCTTGTCACTATGAGTGACACCTTGTTATTTGGCCCATTGTTAGGGTCAAGGGTCAGAGAGAGGGACTGGTAACTGGTAACACATTTGTATCTCTGGATATAATAACCTGGGTTATTATTCATTAATAATAACCCAGGTTACTTTAAACATGAGATGTGACAGTTCACCTGCATTTAATAGTCTGATTTGTGTCGAGCTCGAGTCCTTCGTGTTCACACTGAAGTAGAGATAAACGTCTCTTTCTTCTGAGTCTGGGCTGCAGCAGATGCTGTGGAGCTCTGCTGCTCTGATAAACACTGAAGGACATCCACAAGGCCGAGCTGGACGAGGCAGAGTCAGCGTTCAGGTAGATGTAGATGAAAGAGCAGGAGTTGATAGGTAGACAAGTAAACTGGAAGACATATTTTCATGTATTTCAATGTTGAATATGACTCATTTATAACAATAAATCAAACTAAGACTGTAGAGTTTTAAACACATGCATTCATAAGACAGTGAGGGTTTAATGAAAAGATCCAGTTGGTTGCATTATGGGAAGTGTAGGATTTTGGCCCTTTTGTTAAATCTGTCTGTTGTGACTCCTCCAGCTTCACAGACATATAATAATGCAATTGCTGGAATAGGACTTTAATAATAATAATTCACTAATCCTTTTTGACATCTACATCTAAGAGGTGGGACATTCAGTTATTTTGTTAGATTTCCAACAAAGTGTCATGGCCATGAATGGGTTTTTGAAACAGTTGTGTTTTATAATTGACTGGTTCAGGAATGATAGGTCTGATACTGATCATTCTTGGCAGTCGTATTGTTTCATATCTAGCCAGAAGTGTTGTGTGATAGGATCTACAGTGTTAAACCTTTGAGATGTAGGTTGGACCAGGGTCATCGGCTGCTTGAGTTTGAGCTGCATCTGTTTCAAACAACGTTGGCACAGTCCTACATCTCAGTGATTTTGGTGAGTACTGTGTTATGGCCAGAGCTAAAAAAACTTAAATGGTAAAACAGATTCAACTTTGGCGATTTGATTATTGACTTATTTAATGTGCTTTGAATTTTCCCAGAGGCGTTAGAGAATTAAAGTGAAGATCCTGAGATGTAAAATGTGGAACCATCTCTCCATCTTTGTTTGCAGCTAATAAATAACTGTAGATAACAGATAAACAGATAAATAACAAAGTGTTCACGTCTCATTGTGCGAAGTTAAAAACCAGCAGTCGTGTCCTGACAAATCCACAGTGAAATTGTTTATCAGAGGTTCTCATTAATCAATTCTTAATTAATTTTTAAAAATGTATTAATTCTTTTGTGATGTAGGAAAAATATGTATTGTGTGTGTAGGGGGGCGTTTGCCTACATGTGTGTCTTTAGGTTTATTAGCATGTGTTAGTATTCATGTACGTGAGTTTACACAGCTGTCAGCGAAGCCTCACCTCCCTTTGGCAACATTGAATGCTGTGATATCGACTGTCCAGTTAGATTATTGCACCAAAGCAACAAGAAAAGTCAAACATTCAAATCATCCTTATGGATTCAGCAGCTAGATACAAATTGTAAAAATTGCTTCCTGAAGTTTAGACACATCACAAACAACTGTTGCTGTTCCCTTTGATGAGAAGGTGTTAACCAGAAAACCATGGTGGTGTGATCACTCCAGGGCCTAATTTCAGAGGATAAGCTGTGTTTCTTTGAATGAAGACATTTCTCTGTGGATTTGGTTACAGACGTAGACAAAGCATGATGGTCTCCTGAGAGCGGGTGGATAGGGAGAAGAGGGAGAATCAGAAGAAGAGGAGGAGAAATGAGCGCTCAAGGCCAGAAAAGACCAGCTAATTAGACAATGCTGCACTGCATCGGGGAAACAGCAGTCTGAATGTAATCAGAGAGCAAAAGAAATAAAGAGAAACCAGCACCAAAATGTTTTCACAGATTTTCAATAAGACACATTAGAGCAACTCCAGAGACGAGTGAGTTTCTGTAGTGGTTCTGGCCCAGGATCCCATCTGGATAACTTCTTATCACTCCACAACGAGAAAATATAAGCTGGTCTTGCAGAGACAGATTGAGGTTAAAGAGACAGACAGAGAAACACAGTGCTTTGTTTTATGTTTTATACAAAGTGAAGCCTGGACTCGTAGTGGAATGAAAGGCTGTCCGAAATGGAAAAGACCTAATCCTCTCAGGAGCAGGGACATGGTCAGTAAATATTGTGGAAATGTGTCCATTACATTTGATATTTCTTGTTTTCAAAATTATTATAAATATTGCAAACTTCATTGCCAGCACATAGTGGTAGTTGAATGTTGAATGACAAGATTGATATCAGCGGCTGGTTATCTCAGCTTAGCACAAAGACTGAGAGCAGAGGACAAGAGCTCTGTCCAACGGTAACAAAACAAACCCATCCACACATGTAAAACTCACAAATAAACCTGCTGTATCTTATTCTGTATAGAAAGTCTGTGGAGACTCCGTACATCCCCGCTGATGTCTCTGTTTAAACTCGGGGGTCACAGGATGACAGGAATCCCACCAGGACCTAAGACCATGACACACATTGCTCAAACCACAGGGATGACCAACAGCATTGCAAGGTGCTTTCAAACAGCAAACAGCTGCAACCAGCAACATCAATGTTTGATATTTAGAATCGGCAGCAGAAGGATGCAACATCGTGTTGTTTGGTGTGGCTCGTCCGCTGAATCTCAGGGAGAAAGTGAGAGCAAAAACCAGCCACGCCTGTAGTATAACCAGCTCCTGTTTCCCCTCACTGTGGTCGCAGTGGTCTCACAGTGAGTCACAGCAGAAATCATAAACTTTGACAAACACTATGGCTCTCTGAAAGCACCTTTACATGGCTGGACTGTCAGAGCATCTAACCAGAGTCTTCAAGTCACAAGGTGTCAGCATGAAGCATTTAATATCAAAAGATCTCGGCTTGTACACTCTGAAGTCAGGACGCCCCTGCTACACCCCCCCATCAGGAAGCCTGGAGGACGTCATCATGACATGTGACAGTTGTCGGCAACACTACACTGATGAAATTGAAAGGAGCCTGTATCAGAGACTCACTGAGCACTGGAAACAGGCAACATCAGCTGTGAACACGAGACCAACACCAGCCACAATATCCACTGGAAGAGGTCAGAGGTCATCAGCCAGGAGTCAGCGGACGACCGGAGAATCTTTGACTAGAGACAGAGCCTAACATTCCCACCCTGAATACATCCATCTGACAAGTGAGGCCTGTCGGGCTCATGGCAGATGAAGAAGAGATGCAGCTGATGTCTAAATTACTCCTCTTTGTTCCCACTGCCGGCAACATGACAGGACGCTCACCTACAACATGTAAGCCATTTAAAAACAACAGGCTCATGGATGGAGGCCAACTATTGCCACACCTCTTTATTTAAAAGTTTGTTTTTGCTACAACCGGAATTGTGGAACCTCCTGATTCTCTACTACACAAGTTCCTACACATTAACCAGCAAATTAATGACCAGAGCTTTCTCTCCACTCCACAGAGTTGGCTTTGTGACACTTGATTGACACTCAAAAGTCAGAGTCCATGGAGCAAATAGAGGCGACCAATTGCAGTGTTTGTACCAACTGGATGTGTGCTGAACAGAAATATAACAGCACTGAGGGTCACAGTTTTACAGAAAGTGATCATGATAGGACTTAAATATTAAGGATAAAGCCACTCAATAGCTAAATCTATGAATAGGGTATAAAATCTGGTCATGTGTATTGTTCCATTGACTGTGAGTGGCAGCAGTATGAAGAGGAGACGAAACACAGAGTAACACTAGTTCAGAAGTAAAGAATTAAAAAGAGGAAACAGAGAGAAAAGATAACGGAGGGATGAAAGACAGATCAGCCTAAAAGGACAGACAGATAGAAAAGGGGAAACAGACAATCAGCCACAAATGCTTGAAGGACCAAATGAAATTTGAGAGCAATGGCGGAAGGGGGTAAATGTCACATGCATGAAAACACAATAATTGTCAACAGTCACAGAAGCGTAACTGGCACAGATAACAGAGGGCAAAATGAAATTACAGAGCAGCTGAGCTGCAGGCAAACCTTCCCCCCTCCTGCCCACTGAACTCACTACCCACTTACTCCTGTATGAAGTGTTTAATGATGGCAGCGTTAATCAGTCAGTGCATTCATATGTTCAACACACTTGCCTTCAACTTTACTGTACATATTTCTTGTTCACACAGGACCGGTTGCTGTCATTTTTGGAGACCTGAGGGAAACACCTCGTAGCAACATATGGATTAGTGAAGTTTATTCATTCATCCGATGTGAGCAGAAGGTTCAGTGCAGATAAACTTTCTGTTGTTCTGACTTGAGAGTGTTCGTGCATATTTCCAAGATGGTTACCTCCACAGCTAGGCTTGTAGTCCACCAGTTTGTTAACAGGTGAAACCAGATACAGACAAACATTATCAAGGTCAAAGGTATTATTATTGTCATGAGCACAGTTTCCCTGTACAATGAAATTCTTCCTTTGCCTTCCACTAACAACACCGTTTGAGAGAATAAGATTAATAAAATAGAAATCACAAAAGAAAAAAACAGAGAAATAGTTACAGTACCATGAATGTGTAAATGTTATAAAGTTGTTATAATGTTATGTGTTATAAATGTTGTAAAGCTTGTTATTAGAGGCATTAGAGGCACTGATATTGATTGACTGATATTGTTCTTCTTATTGCACTTTCTGAGAGACAGACAGCTAATAAGCACATTTAGCAAAATGTTGAAATTTCTTTTCATCAAATTACTCTTTTCAAGGTCAATGATGAAACTTAAAACATAAACTGTTTTTCAGTATTAGCTGTCTTTCCATCATGTGAAATAATTTTTACATGTAATGTCTTCACATGACATATCTGACTTCTTACAAATGTAAAATAAATGTGTTTCTGGCAGATAAATATGTGACAGACCAACATCTGCACTTTGTTTATTAGCAAAATACATTTTTAAATTATTGTACGAACCTTGACCCTTCACACGGGAGACCGTCACATGGTCTGTCAGAACAGATAACAGACATTAAGCAGCCTGTGTGACAAAAAGATCTGTTTACTCACAGTTAAAAAGACGAGCGAGTTCTTAATGTGAGCACACATTAAGAAAATAAAAGATCCTTTTCAGGCATGGTTACAGGCATTCCCCATGGCTGTTCAACCTGATACCAGGGACTGTGTGTGTGTGTGTGAGTGTGTGTGTGTGTGTGTGTGGGTGGAGGCATGTGCAGACCAGTCTCTGAGTGGATTTCCCATTGAGAGCTAGAGGAGCTGGATTAAGGACAAGAGTAGATTAGTGTGGGGAAAGATGGTGAGGTCACAGTTGACCAGACAGTCATTTGACGCAGCAAGAAAGTCATTACAGTGACAACTGTAAAGTGACACTAATATAAACTCAAACCAATTACACACTGACATTTGTTTCTCATTAAATATGTAAACACAGATAAAATTATACACATTGATTCATACTATTACTAAATGTGGCAAACTCTATTCTCCAAATATAAAGTTGGCTTTAACAAATGAAAGATCCACAAGATGAGTTAACTTAAAGAAACAGACTATGGACTAAACAATCAATATCGACAGGAGCTGTTAGACAGACGTAAAGAAAACTAGTATCCACTAGAAAGCCGTCATTGCAGTGGAAAAACTGCTGGATGTGACCCCTCTGCTCATCTAGGCTACGCACACACACACACACACGCACACACGCACACACGCACAAACAGCATACCACTCTCTCTCCATCGATTCCTCTCCTGTCACACACTCAAACAAATCTGTCTATTGGCATTAAACCATCCCCTCAGACAAGGAGGTCAAAAACACTAAATCATCTCACTAATCTACATGTAGATGTTTGTCTGCCACAGGAAACTCACCTATCTGCATCAAACTGTGATAAATTACAATGGCAAAAATTTTTCTCACTCATTACAATGAAAACCAAAGAGGTGCATCAATCCTACTCAATAAATATATTTCATTTGTCCATAACACCACAATCGCAGATCTGGATATATTGTAAATATCTCAATCAATAATAACCTCATAACCTGTGGAAATGTCTGTCAATAATACTTGGAGATGATTTTAATACAGTTTTTACCAATCATTTGAACAAACAAAAAACAAACAATAAACATGTCTGGCAGAGCAACAAAAAAGCCGTTCCTGAGTGATCTGGTCTTGGCGATTGTTGGTGATTACAACTCCCAGCTGTCAGAGAATACTTGTTCTTCTCACAGTCATGAAATGAAGTTTTACAACTAGATTCAGTTTTTCCGTAAAGCAAATGCTTAAGCACACCATAACCGTTTCCTTGCCCTTTGACTCAACTTTCACATGAAACGCGACACACGAGCAACAACCTACCTGCAACAATGGACCACGAGCTCCTCCTCAATGCATCTGTCAGCGATCTTTTTGACAAGGTCGAACAACCCGCCATAATCTCAGACTCTTCTCCATC